>CM038484.1:3207424-3586782 GCA_021464305.1 Kandelia obovata | reverse complement strand
TCCAGTTGTCACAAAAATGTAACCATATGATGTAATACAGTTTTTTTAAAAATTATCATTTTTTAAATAATTGAAAAATTATTTTAAAAATATATCAGTAACTATACTAATAAATTAAGACTCGATATTACTTATTAATATATTCATTCAATTTTTTATAAAAAAAATTATGATATATTATTTAAGCTAAGTGAATTTTCGTTGTAATCAATACCAATATTGATAAATTTATAATTTAAATATCACACCTACTTAATAAAAAATTTTATTTTATATTTAAAATAAATAATAATAATAATAATAAATTTTAAAATCAATCAATATTAAAAAGGAAGGAACACTGAATGACCAAAAACTAGCAGTTGGGTCACGTTGCCACACAGTTATCTTTCTCATTATTTCCTGAAGAAAGGACATTGACGCTTGACGGGAAATAAATGTAGAGCTTGTGATTCCCCCTCTCCATGACCACAAGACGACGAATAATTACCCAAGACAACGAAAGAACACTGAAACGGTCAATCCAAATGGTAAGGACCCCCAAACGTAAATGAAGGCCATGGCTCTTTCTTTTGCTTTCTTAAAAGACAAACAGTGCCCCAGAAAGCTAAAATGGATCGTCTCGGTTCATAGGACACGAAACAGAACATGATACAAGAAAAAATTCAATCTTAGTGCCAACGTCCACCGCTGTCAATGTAATTATAATTAATAATTATTTCTTTTCATTTTATTATCAAAATACCTAATTAAATACAAATAAGATATAAATTCTCATTTTTATAATTATAATTATTAATTATTATATAACTAAAAACATAAAAATCACAATTAATACTTATAATTATACATTCGTAAATCTATACCTTCAACTATATCTATTATTTTTTTTTTTGGCGTTTGTAATCATTTGATTTATAACCAAAATTAATAACTAAGATCATAAATATTTAATAAACAATTATAATAAAATCACTTCACTCGTGGTTGTTCGAGATAGTAAACGTTCAAGTGATGAAATAGTTTTTGCTGATCATGTGTCATTCCTATATTGTGAAAATTAAAGAGTTGAAATTTTTGTTATTGAGACCAATCAAATTAAATTTAGTTGCTTATCAACATTGAATGACCTTATGCATATGCATGCATAGGGATATGATCTAACAACTATAGATGGCATAAGCATGTATAATTTAGCATTATTTTTATTTTTATTTTTTTTGAAAGAATTTAAAAACCCAAAATATAAGGAAATGTCATTGCTTTGCATTTCTAGAAAGAAAACGCCCAGAAAATTTTGGGATGGGAATTGAGCTGGAAAACAAGCTTATGGCTCCATCTTCTTCAACTTCTCCTTCTTCATCTAATTTCCTTTCTCCTTCTTTTCCATCTCCACTATTCTCTCATCATCATCATCATCAACAACAACCTCACACTTTCACTCCTGTAAGTAGAAAATCTTTGTTAATTAATTTACCAAGAAACAAACACAAGAACGCTCCCTTTTTTAATGTTTTTTTTTTCTTGTAATTAATTTTTTTTGGTTAGCTAATATTCTTTTGGTTCATTTTCTGGGTGGTGACTGCAGATTCAAGAATGTGAAACAGAAGATGAATGCAGTGAAGGCTTCTGTCCACTTAAAGCAACACCAGCTGGTAGTTTTTATAAGATAAAAACAAAGACACTGCCAAAGCACCACCGCCCAACACCTCTGCATGATAAGAAAGACAAGGCAGCCGCCAACGCCAATAAGCGGCAAGATCCGAGCAAGGATGACAGTTCAATCTTGTGCAACAAGTGCAGGCCGCACACCAGAGAGAAAATCTCTGCGTTTCCTTTAGATAACAATGGCTTCAGCAAGCTTTCATCTTCCATTCCAAGTCCTAATGTCATCTTCAAGTCCATCTTCTCTTCCTTGACAAGAACGAGTCCAAAACCCTCCACGGAGAGAGAGGAACAATGGAAGATTGCCGTTTCTGAACTATCCCTCAAACTGATTCAGGCGAAGAGAAAGAGAGACGAGGCACTACTTGAGGCTTCAAGGCTCAAGTACTCAATGGCGGACCTCGAAAAGAAGCTTAACAAGCTTGAAGTTTATTGCCATAACTTGAAGTCTGGACTTGAAGAATGTAGGAGCAATTCACCTTATCAAACTGGGAAAGTGATGATAGAGCAATTCATGGTTTTGGTATCTGAATCCAGGTCTTGTGTTCGGCTCTTAAGTAGGGCACTTATTGTACAACTAGGGCATTTGGGAGGCAGAGTTTCTGAGAGACTAGCCATACTTCTGCAGCCTTATGATGTAAAGATTTCAAAATCCAATAACCCAAAAAATTTGCTCTTTTACCTCGAGGCCTTGTTGAACAAAGCTTTCTATGAAGACTTTGAATCTGTTGGGTTTCAAAAGAGTTCAACAATTCCTATATTGAATTCAATTGATAGGCGTGAAGCCAATTACGCTTCTTTTAATGCTCTCAAAGAGTTGACATGGGAAGATGTGTTAGACAAAGGGACAAGGCATTTCAGCGAAGAGTTCAGCAAGTTTTGTGATAGGAAAATGAATGACATTGTGGCTATGTTGGGATGGAACAGAGCCTGGGCAGAGCCATTGTTGCAGGCGTTCTTTGGGGCGTCCAAAAGTGTGTGGCTTGTGCACCTTTTGTCCAATTCAGTGCAACCTGGCTTGACCATCTTTAGGGTGGACAAAGGGGCGAGGTTTGATTCTGTTTACATGGAGGACATGGGCGGAGATAGGGCCAGGAAGTTGGTCCCAACCATAGTTCGGATCATGGTCGCACCTGGATTCCATGTTTATGGCAACGTGGTCAAGTCCAAGGTTGTTTGCAGGTACTATAATTAGTGTTAGTAACGAGTCTAATCAAACAGGCATTTACCCCCATCATCCTTAGGATTTTGTTTCATCCAGTCCCGTAATACTGTGACTAGTTTGTAAAATTTTGGCTTTTGTTGTTCATGAAAATGTATTTTGTTTGTCTGTAAGACTGGAGATCATTGGATGAAATCAAGAAAATTGGCATTCTATGGTCATCTTTGTTATGTTCAATGTTGGGTCAATTTTGATTGTGGAATTTAATCCCATTTGTTCTTGAATCTGGAAGATTGGATTCTCTTTTATTAAAACCCAGATAGAAATTTTCAATGGGTCCTTAGTTCCAACTCTGTGGATGGAATAATGGAAGAAATATAAAAGGAGATCAATCTTTTTGGATGCTTCTCTCTCTGGATCTGTTTACAATTTACAATCGATTGTGTGTATTCTCCCTTCTTGTGTAAGTAAGCCATTTCGTTTGTAGAATGGGCAATGCCATATCATAAACTCTTTTTGTTTCGGTGGACCAGTTGAAGTGTCCAACTCATTCTTTGTCTACGGTTATGTCCCACTTCAATTCCCAAGTTGTTTGACATCGTCAATAACCTTGGGGGTCGATGAATTATTACACGAATTGCTATCCGTCCTTTTCCGTTGACTTTCTCTTGGTTCTCTTCTTTTTCTGTTCAATGCATGGTTTTTAGGGTAAAGTCACCTTAAGGCGGTTAAGTCAAAACGTCCAAGGCGCAGGACACACATCTTTACTTTTTTCAAAGCTTGACGCAATTAAGAAAATAAATTATCAGCATCATCAGACAGTCAATAATAATATAATAGCGACCCCCCCCCCCTAAGTTGACTACTAACCAATCTTAATTTTTCAGGGATAAAAATTCTGCTTAATGTTTTGAAATTACGGCGCAATGTAACGAAGTAGCCCATTAATAATTAGAACTTTTGAAAGAACGTGATGAAGTTGAAGCATATTGATGCCTATTGGTGATGACATTCCTGTATGAATTGATTAAAGAACTCGCAATTGTGTGTGCAATAGCGGCGTATTAGTTCTTTCTTTTCCTTATTAAAAGTGAAAGTTGCTCTTTCCGTTTCAGCAAATCTTACGCCATTTTTTCATAATTAAAACTCAAAACCTTCAAAATAAAAATCTGCCTGTAACTTTTTCGATTCTTCCATACACGTGCTACTACTGTATCCCATTTAAATGCGTGGACCTGGGGTTCTGGGCTATTGAGCTCTTGTGCTGTAGTCCTAGAACTAGGTCCACGTGGGGTGGAGGGGCATACATTCTTCTGGGTTGTTAAATCCTTTCTAAATGTGTACTGGCCTATGTGGTGTCGACATTGGCTTTGAGTTGGGCTGATCTTGGGTCAGCATTAATCGGTCGGGGATGTCATGGGGAGGACCACCGATCAGCAATTTTTATTTTTATTTCATATGTATATGAATTATTGTCTTTGTATAAACAGCAAGAGTTATTTATTACTTTTTTTTTTTCAACCTTTTTATCGAGAGGCTTCATTGTCTAAGTAGTTTTGGACTCTAAATAGACCTCTTCACATTTGATATTACTATTAATAAATTTGAAATTTTGTTACAGTATATTATAAATCTTTTAATTTACTTTTTTTTTTTGTTAAGGTAAGCATTATTTAAAAAAAAAAATTGAACTTGGAGCAATGCGAGAAAATACACACTAAAATAATAATTAGATTACCATATCAAAGATAAATGAGAATTATCTAAAGAAATTGTTCCCAAAGTTGTGGAAAAACATTCGGCCAGAACTTACAACAATTTTTCTCTTCCCAGTTTGTGAACTAGAAGATGCCATTTTGATTGACTAGGCCTTTTTTTTTTCTCTAATTAAATTTTGATGATAGTTTAGGGGAGAGGGTCAACGATTGGTTGGCAATGCCATATGGCATTTTTCATGCTTCTAGAGTGTGAAATTAAGAAAAATCAAATAGAAGTTTCTATTTGAATAGTCTAACTTTGTTGTTTCCATAATTACATTTTATCATCCTCTACCTAGTTGACCCAAGTTATGATTAATTGCAAAGTTATTCTCTCGAGTAAAATAGGTATAATGGAAAAATACCATTTAGAGGAAATGGAAGCTCTCTAATTGTCCTTGACACTGTATATTTCTTCCCTTTTTTTTTTTAATGACATGGACGAATCTTTGGTCAGTTTAACCAAAGAAAAGGTTTTCTTACACTGCCTGCACACCACCAATACTTGCAATATGGTTTGAAAGAGTTTAATAAATTCCATTGAAAAAAACAGTAATAAGTTCCATTTTAGAAATTATCTAATATTTTCTTGAGCATAAAAGAAAAAAAAGTTTATATGATTTAAATCACTACAAAAAGGAACAAAAACGATACTTCATCACTAGAGTTTAACGTGTAATTTATTTATAGACTAACTTAACAAATTTCTAACTAAATTTTTTGATATGGTTATATAATTATTTTGATTAAGAGATAGATTAAAACAAAATACTCTATTTTTTTTCTTTTAATTGCGAATTTTTGTATTTAAGAGAGTCTGTAATCTGATTACACTTTCAGTTTAATGACTTTGTTTGCAAGAAAATATATCAAAATTTTAAGAGAGAGAGAGAGAAAAAAAATTATTTATAATTTAAATTTTGTTTTATTTATCATAATCGCATGGCAGTAACTTTGTAGCCATTTATTTTCCTTAAAAAAAAAAAAAATGGAAACCGGAACACGAAATCGCGTTTTGCCGGTTCAACAGTCAAAAAGAATGACCCTCTCTCTCTCTCTCTCTCTCTCTCTAACCTATATCTATATAAAATTTCAAACAATTTTCTTCTTTCTATCATTATTGCAATTTCGGTTTCGTTTGCATTACAGGAAGATTAAGCACACACAAAAAAAAGTTGCATTTCTCTTTCATTTTCTTCTCTTCGAGGCCTCTTTACTTCGATCACTAAACGATCTATCTGCGGTTGTCGTTTGCCGGATCCAAAGCAGCACAGCAGCAGAGCAGAAACGGAAACTGTCGGCGCGTTTAAATACTAGCCGGATAAATGTCGTTCTCGGACTCCGACTCGTCGTCCTACGGCGGCGGCTACCGGAATTTTAGGCAAATCACTCGTGAACGTCAGTTCAATCTCTTTCTTAATCTTTCAGCTTTTTTTTTTTGAGCTAGAAAAAGCAACTTAATATGCCTATTGTGCTGGTAATTTCAACTATTATTATGAGTACTTTCCTTTTTCATTTATGCATTCAAAAGAACTCTGTTTGTTCAGTGATCATTGTGTGTTCAGTTCTGGAATTTAAGTAATTTTGCGGTATTTTCGGGTATTTAATTGGTGATCAATGGAATTATATTATTTAAACCGGCGTGCTCATCTGTTTTTAGCGAGTGCTGAATGATCTCTTATGCTGCTCAAGTTTTCAGTTAGTTAAGAATGCGTAAATGTGAATGTTGCTGAGAACCAGGCTTTGGTGGTTGCCAAATTGAACAGTATTTTTAGTATTGTGATTGTGCTGTTGCCGGAACTTTTTAACTTGCGTGGGACCAGCTCTTCGTTTTCCTCTTGCGGTAGTTTCAAGCACGTTGACATATTGTGAAGGTTATCTTGTCAGATCAAACGGCATGGTCAATTCAATATAGGAAAGCCATAGTCTGTGTGTTTTTATGTGTGTGTGTGTGTGTGTGTGTGTGTGTACGCGCATAGAGTGTGTGCATACATTATTGATGTTATTAAGGTGATGATGGTATAAATATGGTTAAAGTGATGAACAGCCGGGAGGTGTTCAGGTTGTTCTGACATGAAATTGCTCAAGCAAGAAAGTTTATTTGTGTTAACTGACCATTCCATATGACATTGAGCTTACAAGGCTAAACTGCACCATGAAGTCGAGTGTAGAATACCTACTTGTAATGGGAGTTAATTTCAATGAATAGATGGCAACTTAGTGCCGGTGGTGCTTGCAGGAGAGCCACTTAAGGAATTTTTTTCCTTTTGATCTGGCACAATGTTTTTGTTTAAATCTATCAGAACTTGAAGTTAACAGAGGGAAAAATGAACAGGGTTTCAGGCATGTTTGATCTTTAAGTTTAAGTGTCTTCTCTTTTGCTTGGTAACACAAGGAACCAGACATGGCCAAGGATGAGGTGCCTATTAATTTCTGGGTTGCTGATCAATCCTTCTTCTATTGTCTTTCAGGGTTATTGCATGAAATGCTTCGATCAGCCAAAACAGGGGACTCAAAATCAACCTGGAAGGTACTTTTCATTTTTGCTTTCATTGAGTTTTTTTATGCCAAGATAATTAACAATATGGTTGGTCAAACTCTGTTGTTTATTCTCACATAGGCGAATAATGATCTAGTCCTAGTGTTTTTGGTTGGATGATAACTTTTTATTTAGCAATATCTCATTAACTATTGTGTTCATCTTAATATGCCTGCTCAGGAATATCATGTGTCCAATTGTGTAGGTACTCATAATGGACAAACTCACTGTAAAGATAATGTCTCACTCATGCAAGATGGCTGATATCACACAAGAAGGAGTTTCATGTAAGAATTGAAGCAGTAACCTCTGAAAATTGAACAATAATTTTCTGTGTTTTTACACTCACATCTGGAAAACAAACATTGTTCTGCATTGGTTTTTGCCTTCTTGGCGCAAATCTTCTATGGAACCTGTAATTTTGTTCTACCTTCATCTAGAAATAAAAATTGACACCATTTTAATAATTTTACATGTAAACTTTAGAGAAAATCATTGCTCTATATTTGTTCTTATATATTTAACAATAGTGGATCTCCCTTCTTAACGTCAATCATTAGTTAATTTGAGTTCAATCCATCAAGTCTTCTCAGCTGTCTGGGGGCTATGTTGCCTAGTTCTTCATTCGTCTAATGATATTTGTTTTCCCATTTCTCTGCTTCTGGCTATAAAAGTAGGTTTTAATTGTCCTAACCTGCACTAGATGGTTCTCTGGGAGGTGTTATACCATTTAATTGGGTGAGGCATCCTATAGGGACAAGCGAATTTCTGTGATTCAAACATAGTCCTATTATAGTCTTCACCCAGCTTCAGTGTTTGATGTTAATACATAATAATAATAGGATGTGTAAATGCAAATGGTTCAAATTAGTATATATATTTCCAGACAATGGTCTAATATCAAGGTACTCTCCAATTATTGCCATAATTTACATGTTCACAATGATATGTTCGATCATCACTTACGATTGTTTAGATAACTCTCCCTTTCAGTCTTTGCCCTATCATCACCTGGATGTTGGCATTGGTTGGTCCGGGTTTGAAATCTGGACCGGGCAATTTCTGAAATACAACAGCTTTACATCTGGCTGAAGGCTAGTGCTGTCATATTATCATTTAACTAGGCAATAGGAAAGTTTATCAAGTTGCATTATATTCAAGACTTTGTAGTTTTGTGATAGTGCAAAATCTGCTTTGTATTGCATGTTCGAAGACCAAATTGATATTTTCCTTGTGAAACTCCCCATTTTCATTTTTTGTTTCCTGCAGTGGTAGAAGATATATACAGACGAAGGCAACCATTGCCCTCGATGGATGCTATATACTTTATCCAACCGACTAAAGAGAAGTAAATGTTCTTTGGTTATTTGTCCATATTGATTGTCTGTCTTTATTGATTGTCTTGTTGGTCCATTTTTGCATCCATGGTCCTTTCCTATTCTAATCAGTAATGTGCCTTTCTGTTGGCTTTTTGCATGTGAAGAAGGAGAATATAAAGCTATATTCATTGTAATGTTGTTGTGTAAGAGTTAGATGAAGCTATTTTGAGTTTTAGAGGTCTAGCACATGATTAACTGTTTTTCTTGTAATATTCACCCCAAGAAATAATCTTGTTTCCTTTTATGGACCAACTGAACTCTTCTAAGAAAAGGGCATTACACTGTGGTAGACTTAACTCTACTGAAACATACTATTTTTATTCATAAATGGGTCCTTCTTCTTTATTTCCTTGTATGGATGAATCTTAACACTGCCATTTCTTCCCCTCTTGTGGTTTTTTTTCTTTTGCAGTGTTGTCATGTTCTTATCAGACATGTCTGGAAAATCACCTTTATACAAAAAGTATGTGCAGAAATCTCATTTATAATCAGTTTACACACTTCTAAAACTTTGGGTTTTGACTCTGTGAGGTCCTAATTTACCGACTTTCTCTAACTGGTTCTCTTCTCTCTACACTTGAAGGGCATTTGTTTTCTTCAGTTCACCTATTTCAAGAGAATTGGTTACTCATATCAAGAAAGATGCAACTGTATTACCTCGCACAGGTGCATTGAGAGAGGTGCAGTCCTCTTTCCTTGGGAACTAATAACTCTAGGGATAGAAAATGTTCTGAGGCAATTTATATGCCAGATTGTTTACACCTTTTCTTTTCATTTGAAGACAAGTCATCAATAGTAAGTGATATTTTTTTCCTCATTTGGGTGAAGTATGCAGATGAATTTGGAGTATTTTGCCACAGACAGCCAGGTATGCAATGCTAATCCAGTCAATTGGTCCAATATCTTATGCTTTATATGGACCATCATCATTTTTGTAATTGTTATTGCATTTATTGAATGATTGCAATAGGCAGTGCCTGCAGATTGTACGCCATGCTTTTTTCTATGATCACTTCTGACTGCTGAAGAATTGCAGCATTTTTTTGATGTTTTCAATGGGCTAAACCTGGGTTAACCACACATTTAAATGAGCTTGATGGCTGCTGAATTTCTGAATATTGCGTATAGGACTCAAACACCAGATTAGATTGCTTATTTTAGTCACTTCTTTCTAATCCAACTTTTCTTCATACAGGGTTTTGTCACTGATAATGAGAGAGCTTTAGAGGAACTTTTTGCTGATGAGGAGGATAGTCGGAAAGGTGATGCATGTCTCAGTGTGATGGCTACACGCCTTGCCACAGTTTTTGCATCTCTAAGGGTATTTACAGTGACTTCAAATGGTGGTTTACACTTGTTTTCATATTATCATTAAAGCATGCTTGTGCTCTAATCTTCAGGAATTTCCTTATGTGCACTATCGTGCTGCAAAGTCTCTTGATGTCTCCACAATGACAACTTTTCGTGATCTGATTCCCACAAAGCTTGCTGCCAGAGTTTGGGACCGTTTGACACAATATAAACAAAAGATTGAACATTTTCCTCAGACAGAAACATGTGATCTGATCATTCTCGATAGATCTGTGGACCAGGTCTTTTTTTATGCAATTATTGCTGAGAAGCTTCATGTTATCTGCTTATTGCATAAAATGATTAGGTTAGCAGTTTTGTTATTGACATATCCATTCGTTCATCTAGATTGCGCCAATCATACACGAGTGGACATATGATGCCATGTGCCATGATCTGCTTAACATGGAGGGAAACAAATATGTCCATGAGGTAAGTTATGCCATTTATGCTTCTAAACTACTCTTGGATTTGATGATTTGTGGCTGGATTTGTTTTGAGGATTGCATTTCAAGGAATTGCACTGTGTAGGTTCCTGGTAAAGCAGGTGGTCCACTGGAGAAAAAAGAGGTTCTCTTGGAGGAACATGATCCAGTCTGGCTTGAGCTTCGCCACGTGCATATAGCTGATGTAAGTATGTGCTTGTATCCTTTTTTTGGCCTTCACATACACATGATACAAATTAATTTTTGAATTCCTTGTCAGGCAAGTGAAAGGTTGCATGAGAAGATGACCAACTTCGTGTCAAAAAATAAAGCTGCACAAATCCAACATGGTTCAAGGTCAGTGTGTATTTATGCATATGCATTCTGAATATTGATCACAATTGATTCACCCTGGAGTATACCAAATCTGTTTTCTGTTTTGTAACCTGGAAATGAGGGGAAAAGGATCTATAGGATAGGCATGTATGATGTATTGAGCCATTATCATGAGATTGTTGCTACAACATGGAAGCAGCTGAGCAGGTCATGCTTATTGGTTCCGTTTCCTTTCTTATTTTGTTTTACTTTATCTTTACACGTGATGCGGGTTGACCACAAGGTGGTTTAATAGGTCATGTTTAGGCAAATGGCTGTATATATTCAGATTTAAGATGCATGGTCTCTGAAGCTGGTGATTATTTGCTGAAGTTGAATTACATGGAAGAAGGGTTGACTGAATGACTCCTGCCTTCAGAAATCCATTTGAAGTTCATGAAGGATTGAGATTTCAAAACATCCCTTAGTTTTAAATCTCTGCTTTCCTATTTGTATTTCCATCCTTCAGTCTTCAGTTTTCTCTGCATCCTTGATTTTTCTCGTTTGAAGCTAACTTTATTAAACTATTACTTGCTGTCTTGATATATGTCTCACCTTGAAGTCAACTTTGTTGTAGAGATGGAGAACTTTCTACACGGGACTTGCAAAAGATGGTTCAAGCATTGCCACAATACAGTGAACAAATCGACAAGCTCTCCCTTCATGTAGAGGTTGGTATTTTGCCTATTCCAGCAAAGTGCTTTTTATGTTATAAAATCAATTTTTGACATATGCTGGCAAATTTTTGTCCAAAAATATACTGGCAAGTGGCTCCCAACCCAAGGACACAAAAATGAAAAATAACTTCTAATGTTTTTCCTTTGTTGATCCAAAAGTGAAATCTTTTCTCATTGGTTGAGCTGTAAAGAAGCTACAAACAGTTTAATTTGACCATAGAAGGAATTTGAGTATTCATGAAAGTACCTTGAAGGAGGCTTCACATTCAAAGTCTACATTAATGATGAGTCTTGGACAGATAATGTGAAATTGTGACTTTTTGAACCGTCTTACCCTGTTTCATTATGGGCCTTTCTATGATCCACTAATGCCTTACATGCGATGAAGGTGGACTCTATTTGGATAGTTCATGTTGTTAAGTGGACCTTCCCGGCCTAACTTCAATTATGCAGAGGCATGCTCTTATTTTGCACTTGATTGATGGCCAAGAGGTTTTTAATCACACATAATCTAAGCATCTAGTATCGTTATGGCATTAATTTGTCCATGGTGGTCTTATGTCATTTTTTTTCTCCTCTGGACCTATGGAATGACATAGTCATTGCATTTTTTAAAGAAATGGATTCTACTAATTGAAGGAACCCTTATATAGGCTTCTTGATGCAAAAGATTTGTTATTATTGCAGATTGCAGGAAAAATTAACAGAATCATCAGGGAGGTTGGGCTACGAGAACTTGGACAACTGGAGCAGGACCTAGTTTTTGGAGATGCAGGAATGAAGGATGTGATCAAGTTTTTTACTACAAAAGAGGTACAAATTTGTGCTGATTTAAATGGAAATTTCTAAAATTTTCAGTGTACTTATAGAAGAGATTATATCTTTCATGCAGGATATAACTCATGAAAATAGGTTGCGTTTGATGATGGTACTTGCAGCCATTTATCCTGAGAAATTTGAGAGTGAAAAAGGTCTAAATCTTATGAAGGTTGGCCTCCATTTTGTTTTTTCCTTCTCACTGTTTCTTGTCTCTGCTTGGGATCAATGATCACATTTTTTGTTAATTATGTCTTTCTAGAGTTGGTGCTTTTGCTGCTATGCTTGTAACAATGTTCTTTGTACTTTGTGTTTTCCTTTCAGTTAGCAAGATTGCCAAATGAGGATATGAATGCTGTGCATAATATGAGGTTGCTTGGGTTGTCCTCAGATAGCAAAAAAAGTTCAAGCGGAGCTTTTTCTCTGAAGTTTGACATTCATAAGGTAAACATACCAGTTGGCTGAGTATCACTTTTGATTGATGATTTCTAATCATGTGTTCACTGTTCTCCTTCCCATTTGACTGCCAGAAGAAACGCACAGTAGGAAAGACCACACTGGTGAAGAAGAAACAATGTGGCAATTATCACGCTTTTATCCCATAATAGAGGTACATTTATAGTTGGATTCTCTTTTTTTTTTTTTTGTTCCGATAACTTAATGTATGTTTAAATCTGTGTACCTGAATTGTCATCACAATGGTTGTTCTGATGTGCGATGGTTCTTTGATATAATTGGGCGACAATAATTTTTGCATTGGAATAGGCCTTGTTCCTATGTTTTGGGCCAAAAGTCTCACCTTTTTCTGGTGCTTTTATGGTACATTTCTATGTTTTGGGATATATGTGGATTTTTTCTCTTTCTTAAACCTTGCTTAATAAATCACAAACTGATCAGTTTAAGGGATTAATGGGTTGAACTTCTACTCTTGAGAAAGGTTAAAGTCAGATGCAGGATCTTTTATTTTTTATTTGCGAGCCAAATAGTTGAGGACAGGGTAAAACACACATTGTGTCCTTTCAAAATTTTTACCGAGAATGCATGGAAAGATGAATAAGGTTCTGAAATGTGGTAAGTTTTCAGGAACTTGTTGAGAAGCTCAGCAAAGGGGAACTATCCAAGGATGAGTATCCATGTATGAATGATCCGAGCACAACTTTCCATGGGACATTCCAATCTGCATTAGTAAATCAAGCTCCAGCCCCTCATTCAATGAGATCAAGACGAACGCCAACTTGGGCTCGACCCCGCGTCTCTGAAGATGGGTATTCAAGGTATTGTCTTGCCCTTGTCTTCATATTCTCATGCGCTTCCTAGTCTCTGTACATTTAGTTTTCAAAGCCGTGGTTGCGGCAGCTGTCAAGACGTAAAGTTGCATGAACCATGATAAAACAATGCTCAATTAACTAAAATGAGGGCCTGACAAAATAGGTGTCAGACACTTCTCATTTGTCGATGTATACTTCATGGGTAAGCTATTATCTGAACAAGTCAGATGGTTACTTGTAAGACCTAAAGATAATTCCAAGAAAATGTCATTTCATGTATCATCTGCACATCACTGAGAAGTTGTCATGAGCTAAGAATGGCATAGCTACCTGCACCATTTGCTGTAATTTTACTTCTCTTCTGGTCCTTTACAGTGATTCGGTGCTTAGACGTGCATCTAGTGATTTCAAGAAGACAGGTCGACGTATTTTTGTATTCATTGTAGGTGGAGCTACTAGATCTGAGGTATGAACCCTAACCACAAGTGTTTTACAATTTTCATCTCCTTCTCAGGAATTTGAATTACAATCTGTCTTACCCTCGCCCTCTCTCTCTCTCTCTCTCTCTCTCTTCCCCTACTCTCTTCCCTTCTCATTGTCAAATTCTTAGCTAAGGGTTTGCCACAAGCTCAGCAGTAAGCTACAGAGAGAAGTAGTTCTTGGCTCATCAAGTCTTGATGATCCTCCACAATTTATTACGGTATCTATTGTTCTCTAAAGTTTCCATTTATACTCTTCCCCCACCAGTCGAGTGCCTAATGGTATTATCTTGATCTTGAATTGCAGAAGCTAAAAATGTTGACAGCGAACGAACTTTCCTTGGACGATTTGCAAATATAGAGTTTGCAATTGGGTTTTTGATCTCATCTGTATCGATGGATCCATCTGACTGTATATCCATTTTTTTATCATTCAGTGTAAAAATATCTACTTACTGATATATATATACATGCTCACATATAGTTGCTGGTTATGTCATGTACGAGCAATTGTCCTGCCTGGTCCGGGTGCCGTAACATTTGGGCTTTGGATTGTAATAGAGAACCTGGAGCGGCGGTGGAATTCACGATGTGTCTAATGGTAATTGACAGGAAAGAATGAAATGAATTTGAAATTCAAAAGAAAAATTGTAACTTGTCATGCTTTCTGCTCGTTCGCATGTTGATGGAGTTCAGGACTATGGACAGCTGAAATTGAATGCCAGCCATACTTGTAGGTGTTCAAACCGATAAAACTGTCAATTGGACGCTGAATTTGGTGTGAGTTCTACTGTAGATTGTGATGAATAAAAGGCAAAATAAGTTGAACAGGTTTCTGATGACGTTCAGATTATAATAAAATAATTTTACCGTTACATTAAAATTTATATTTCTAGTTTAATATTGTTCACAAGAGTAAGTACCGAAAGAAATTAAGATAAAATTTCAAAAATGCCTGGGAGGCAGGAGCACTATCTGCTAGGCTCCTTTGCCTTTCTACTGAGGTCACTTTCTGCTTTTCTCTTCTTGATGTCACCCACAAGCCTCTTCACATAGGCGATGTAGCCATCAACATTAAACTTCCTTTTGCAGCCTGCATAGTTCATATAACGTATTTTCCCAAAAATGGGTCGCTCTTTCCAGCCCTGAAATGGCAACCAAAGCGGACCTAATGATTCTCTACCATTGACAACCAAACAAATTAAGGATCAAATGAAAAACCATTTTGCTTTCCCTGTCTATGAACAGGTACAAAATAAGGCAACCCAACCAAGTGGAGGCAACTTAATCAAGTGAAAATAAGTCTTACATTATACCATTACAATCCTGTGTGGAGAGAGAAAGAGATGAAAACCTGATCATGAATGCCACATATTGACCACATGCAACCAACATAACCACTTGGATCCCTTCCATCTATTTCATACTGCAGTAGAGTTTTAGGTAAAGACAATAGCTTGGAGAGGCACTAGTAATAAATTTTATGGAAGCATGGTGAAAACATGATGGAATTACCTTGTCGTTGAGATTTATAGATATTGAAAGGGCTTCTTCAGGTCCTATTGTCCACTCAAGAATCTTTTTAGCCCAGTACATCCTGCACATAGTTTTTTGTAACTTCTTAAGAGGAGATGAAAAGGATAGACTTATTTAGTTTACAGAATAAAGAAGTACATAAAAGGAACAAGACACTGTACATTGTCGAATGTAAACTCAAAATTATAATAAAAATCTGCCCGAGTTCACATCATTAACCGAATCATTGAAGTACTTGCACCCAAATCCCTGAAGCCCAAGGCCATTACTGCACTACTTTTTCACATGCTTGGAGATACCCATAGACTAAATGGTGATTCAAACTCCAATGATTTCACATCATTGTTTTGAATTAGTACGCTCTCCTGGTTTTCTAGTGGGTGCGTGTGTTAACATTTGTTAGTTGATTCATTTCTGACTGGTTGACTTGAATCCAGTGCATTATCTTGCCAGTATAGCATTGTTGCCAGGATGCCAGAACAGATGAAAATAACATTGTGAAAATTTTGGGCATGCGAGGTAAAGGAACAAAATCAAGAAGCTACTTGCCGCATGAAACCATGCATCTTCCCGTGGTGAACCATCTCCAGCTGAGAAGCATTCCAAAGCTGAAAGTTAATTACACAAGTATCAGAATCTTAAAAACAAAGCAGAAATAATTAGATAAATTGCAATCAAGCCCTTCTTCACTACAGTGTTTTCCTCAAATATCCTGGAGGAGTCAGCAATGCAAAAGCTGCAATTTAGTCAAACTTATGTATGCAATTATGAGAATTTTCCAATACAATAAGTCAAAAGGCAAGCTTACAGGATCAGCTGTTTGTGCCTTCTCTAATTGATCCATCCTATGGGTTGAATGATCATTTGAAGTATTAAAAACTCCACCAAGTTGCAAAAAAGGGAACTTAATGAAATGGAAGAGAATCTACTTGCACTCACGAATAAATATGCTCTCGCTTGTCAGAAGCATGGTCCAGCAACGACTTGTGTGCCCATTCCCATGCCCCCTGTAATGAATCATAATGGGGCTGGTAGAAGCAAAAATTATCTGCAAGTTCCCTGCGCACGATCAACTCCTCCAAAAATGCATCAACAGACTTCAGAGTAGCAGGTAGATCCAGAAACATCCAGCCATAAGTCATAGAACAGACCCACAAACAGCTACTTGTTAGGGATGACAACTCACATATCACATATGCATTGCAAACTGAAATTTGCTATCATACAGAGCCTATCATCATTCAGCCATTGCTCAGAAAAATAAAAGCCGAACCAAAAATCCAAAATTTGACCACAAACCTGAGGACTAAGATTCCGGACTTTACGTGCCTCCAGGGCACATCGCTGTGCAGATATCATCCCAAAATGAAGATATGGAGATAGACCAGAAAGCCCTTTAGGTTTCAATGGGTTGTTCCTATCTGTGGAATAGTTCTTTAACCTTTTAGTCAAGAATCCATCTTTATTGCCCATCAGTACTTCCATCGCAGCATCTTCTCCTGGTTCACACCAATCAATTTCAGGAACTTCAGCACCTTTCCTAGGCAAACAAAATCACAAATTCAAAAAACTTATGTAATCAAAGCACAAACACAACTCTACAAAATTGGACAGATATCTAACCTCAAAACATCGTCAATGAGACTATCCCAATCAATCAACTGATTTGTTGCAGCAACCCATTTTCTACTTGGTGGCTGTAGCTTTAAAAAATCAATGAGGTACTCGGGTAAGGTTTTATTTATTTTACCTCTTATAGTCTTAGCACCATACTCCAACTTATCAGATGCCACCCAAACGGGTACCACATTATGGGCATCAACTTCATGAATAGTCACCGACTCACTCACTTTCTGGAAAATTTCATCTTTGCATTTACGAATCTGTCTAAGAGGCGAGAAATCAGTAACTAAAAGCGAAGCCTCGCATTCTCTTAAAAACTTGGGTATAGTCTCTTCAGCTTCTCCCTATACCAAAAAAACCATGAAATAAAATGGCAAGTAAATGTCACAACAATATGTAAATAAACCATTTTCCCACTTAAAGATCCAAACTTTCCATTGTTTCTCTCAAATTTTCTCAGAATCCAAACAAAAGAGGAGACTTCAAACAAAAAATGCAAATAAACTTCACAACAGTGTGTAAAATAAACCTTTTTCCCTCTTAAAGATCCAAACTTTCCATTGTTTCTCTCTCAAATTTTCCCAACAAAAAGCAAATCTTTCCATTCTAATTATTAACCTGGAACAGAAAGAACGGAATGTGAAGGGTCTCCTCAATTTTTCCCTGAAGTTGACGCAAACCCTTTAACATGAACCCCAATTGCCTAGCTTTAGCCCCCAAGAACTGGTCAAACAAATTGAATGCCACAGCTACTGGTACGTTTTTCTTGTTAGCCTGATCAACGGCGTGGATTAAAGCCCAGTTGTCCTTCAGCCGTTGATCTCTGAACATCCAGTACACTACGGGACCCACTAGATTGTCGGATCCTTCTTTAAGTATCCTGATCCGACCCGGCTGAATGGAGTAGTTCTGGGAGGCCGCCATTGACGAGAAGTGGCCGATAATAAGACTTCGGTGCTTGCTAAAGTGCGCAGAGGACGAACGTAAGTGGAGTGTAACGTGTGCCAGGCTGTGTAGGCTAAAGCCTGAGACAGAGAAAAATAGAGGATCGATCTGGAGACGAAGGGACGTAAGATATATATATATATCTACATGGAGGGAAATCAAGAAACAGTTGAGTTGTGGTTTTGAAATGACAGACGTGGATCTCTTTCATCTTGACACCTGTCCAAGTTAATCAACTGCCCAGGTGGACAAATGCCAGTCCCGAAAATAGATATTGCTTTTTGGATTTTAGGTAAATTGAATGCCACCAATTGATGGGCTGACGTTAGGCCCATCCAACCTGGCCCGTCTTGAACAGTGATTTTTATGGTCCGGCCTGTTTATATGTAGCTTATCTTAGAAGTTGTGTTTGAATTTTTCCTTTTTCCTCTTTGTTTGTCGATTTCGATATTTAAGATTACCCCGTTGGTGAGGAACAAGGAGACCTTCTTCTTGTTTTTTTTTTTTTTTCTTTTGGGCCTAGGGAGTGAAGAGAAAAAATTTCATTTCATTACAAAGTGAAATATGAAATTGGAATTTCAGATCTTGTCCTCAATTTTGATATTTGTGACTACTAAACTATATCTAATAGTTAGAAATTAAAAAAAAAAAAAAAAAGAAAAGGAGATCACAAGAATTGAATTTCTCAAGGCCGGCGCTTACACGGCCCAACAACATGATGGGCCTTTCGGCCCATTAATTACTCTTGCACCTAAGGCCTACCTTGAGGCTCAGCTCCCTCCCTGGCCGGTGTACCGAGATTGTCATCTCTGTAATTCCCCTGAAAAGTCCTATGCAACACTTGAATCAACCTTCCTCCAGTAAAACGGTATGTTGCTCTATCAGAACTCTATGATTAGTTTGCTGCTTATGATATTTACTCCTAAACTAACTTCATTTTTTTTATTTTTTATGATTAGGAATAAATTTAGGGTAAACTTCATGTTGTTCGCACGAGCTCCATTATTATAACTCTTAATTGTTTTATAAAATGTACTCCTGAAATTTTAAATTTGAGGCTTTCCAACTATCTCACATAATCACAATAAATTGACGTAATTGTGGATCACGAGCATCAAATTAAGAAAGTTGACTGTAAATATAACAACAAATTTAATGGAAAGAGAGGGAAAAGGTGTAGGCATGATTCTGTTCGTTTCTTAGTGAAACCAAAGTTTCAACTAAAATTGCGTTATCTGCAAGCTGAAAAAATTTTGGAAAATCAACGAGGTTTTTGAATTTAACATTTATTTGATGAAATTAAATTTTCTTACAAATTGAAGATCTAAAATTTAGTCGAATTTTATATAAAAAAAATTTTAAAAATAAAATAAAATAATAAAATAAAATAAAAAAAGAAGACTGTTATTACCTGTAATGAATATTTATTTAGGCTATTTATGTATGTATCTTTGGGTTGTTTTGTACTAACATAATTTAATATAAATGTGAGGAGTAGGACATCAGCTTCTCCATATATTTCTAACCCTTTCAGATTTGAGGGAGTCAGTGCCAAAACTAAGTGAAAAAAAAAAAAAAAAAAAACAAAGAAAGAAAGAATGGCAGGCTTGAAGCTATTATTTAAAAGTCTGATAAATCGTTTTGGATCTCCTTGTCAGTATCATTTATAAGAATCTTTTATTGTGATGCATCAGTCAGGCTGGCAAGCCTTTATGATCTCTCTTTTTAATTTTTTATGCTAAATAAAATAAAAGGGGCTGATTAATTTATTGTGGCTTAATAGCTAACCACGTTGTTTCTAAATGACATGAAGGATTGGGTTGGCGGGATATTATTTAACAGCTCCACTCCGACAGCTGCCTAAAGCTTGTAAGATTCTATTCTATTGGGTTTGCTTCATTCATTGTGTGGACATCCCCATCGGGAAAAAACTTTTTTATGGGTGGAGTGCCCCTTCTTCCAAGGTTGAGACTCTTTACATCAACAAGTAGTTTTTTTTTTTTAAAAAAAAAAAATTAATTAATGTTGGTGAAAAAGAAAAGAAAAGAAAAAAAAACAAGTAGGGATTAAATTATTATTATTATTATTATTATTTATTTATCTTTGTGATTTTTAATTTTTTTTTCTTTTTCATGTATATATATTGTTAGGAAAAGAGAGGCTGGTGGTAGGAATGTGTGGTTGATAATAAATCCACGTCATCCGTACGGACATTGACCCGAGGGAGCTCACCAAAGCTCTGACCAGTTAGCATTCCACAGAAGTTGACCACGTGACAATTCGAATATTCCATTTTCCGAGTTTCCTTCTTCCGTACGGTCCACATTGTGGGAACACATGTTAAAAATAAAAATATTTTAAATTTTTCATATAATTATTTAATCTATAATATATATATATAATGAAAAAAATTGACTTGTTATTTATAAAATTTATTTTAACATTAACATTGCCAGTTCTTTTCAGTTAAACAGTCATCAAGATAAAACTTTTAAGTATTTTGATTGAACACCACTTACCGTTGCTCAATTACTCAAAACCCTATTTGGTATTTATAAAAATGCCTTATGGTCCCATGTGATTTTTTATCATAATATTTTTTGTTACGTTTTTCTTACTTTTACGGGGCTAGATGGCCATGATTGTGACACGTGCCTCCACGTCCCAAGTCCATATTTGTATAATTACATTTATTTAACCAGGGTCCCCAATCTAAAAAAAAAAAAAAATTAAAAAACAAAAAAGAAAAACATGGTCCCCATTTGCAATTAAAAAAAGCTTGCTGCTCTTCACTTTACATTTTTTTTTTTTCACAATCCTGTAACAGGATAACCAAAATCGAGCCACTAAACATAATTATGGTGGTAGTTGTTGGCGTCTCTAAGTAATTAAATACCCGTAAGAAACTTGAATTATTAGCATCACCCCATTTAGATTATAGCATATCACCTTGGTTCAGATATTGTACTGAGTAATTATCTATGGTTATATATTTATATATAATTTTGTTATCGATTGAGAATTGTATTGTAAAATGTTACTTATATCACATAAGAGTTTTGACACATAGAAAAATTTCGTTCAAATATGAACTGCGTTTCAATGGTATTACAATCGTTTGGAGCACCTAATTAAAAATAATTTTAATTTTTTAATATAATAACATATTTGATAATTTTTTTATTTTTATTTATTTATTTCTTCATTGAGAAGGGTTTTTTAATTAATCAGAATGAACCACTTAAACTAAAGCCCAAGTTATAATCCAATGATTTTTCGACACACATGATTTTGCCCATCATGACCATTATGATAGTCTAAGCAAGGAATTAAATTAATCACTCATCAATTCTATGGATTTCAAAAATTCTATAAATTTCCAAAATTCCTTACAAGTTGAATCATGAGACTACACTTAGTTTTGCCAATTGCCACGTAACATAAAGCATAAAATAAAAAGAAAACAGCAAATGTTGAGTTATAAGAAGTAAAAAATGTGTTGAATATTATAACGCACCTCATATTTCTATACTTAAAGTATAGAAGCCAGAAAACATTGTTGCTGCCGCTTATTTATAGCAATTAAGGTTCATGTCCAGGTATCACGAACAAAAAGGAAATGTAACAATATAATAATGCTTAATTATCTAAGAATTCAATACTATCCCATATTTAGGAACTTGTATAAATTTTATGAACAGAGATATCCCATTTTCATAGTATGCCCACAATTCTATGCAATTTTTTCAGATAACTTGGCTCTTTTTGAAGAAAAAAAAAAGAAAAAAGAAAAATAAAAATCCACTAGGATGACAAGTTCTTTACATAAAAGATTTTAATGTTTAATGTACTATATACCTATTTAATGATGTCAATTTCCAGGCATCGTAACTTATTCCAAATGCATGCTATATTACACATATCCAATACAATGATTTTTTTTATTTTTATTTTTTCATTTTTTGAGTTTCTTTTTAGTTTTGAATTAGGTAGCCAATATATGTTGCTTCTTCGTAATATTTTAGCAGCTGCGTATCTTTCTTTACTCTCACATGTATGCCATCACCACTTCGTATTTTATTGTGGAATCTAAATCTAATTCATCTTTTTACTTTATTTCACGAGAGACTTAATTAATGGTTTTTTTTTTCTTTCTTTCTTACTTGAAGCTCCGAGATCTGAGGATGCTGTTGGTGTAGAAATTGACAATACCACAGAATAATATCCAAGAAAAAAAAAAAAAAAGGACACTTTTAGTTGTATTTGCATGTGCCCACAGAAAACACATGCACATTGGGATGATATATATAGTTCAGGACCACAACGTTTGAAAGGATTTTATTTTACACGGTGCTGTTAAAAAGGGCATATGAACAAAACCCAAGTTAGGGTTTGGTGAAGAAACGTAAAGGGTGAAGACTTTTTGGCAGCATTGATAATCAGACAAATAATTCTCTAAGCATAAAAACAGTGAAACTAAAGTAGGGCGTATCTTTCTTTCCGAAAAGGAAAGTATTTTCTACGCTATTTTGCTGGTGAAAATCCATGAAAACTAACCTCTCTTTTGATAGGGGAATAATATCACAAGTGGTCCATGAGTCATTATACCCATCAGAAATAAAATCTCAGTATGAAATGATTCCATTTCATTAGGGTTTTTGAATGGCGGATGACTTACCCCTCTTTATGCAGTCAATGGCCTATTAGGGCCTTCATTGATGGACCAAAAATAAGTTTACTTCACATTCACCATTGGCTTGATGGCAATACATTGATCATGCTTATATATATATATATATATATATGAAATTGAGAATATTTGCTAAGAACTTGAATATGTTAATTGTGAACTGGAGTTGGAATCAAGAGGAAAAGTTGAGGTAATTGTACTTGGGTTAATCCAACTACCATCACTATGAAACGTGTGAGTCATTGTAGTAGTATTATTTGTTGTTCTTGACATTTCACCTAAATGTAGAAGCATGAAATAAAAATAGCTAGGCAACATCATGATATGGAGCAATAATATCTTGCACATCACATACATATTATTGGCTAAAAGAGAATAACTTTACACGTAACCCCCCTCTCTCTCTCTCTCTATCTCTATCCTTTCTACTTTTTTCCACAATTGCCAATTTCATTGATAACATGGTGGAATTATTGGCTAAATTTTCACCACAATATTTCTTTTAGCCCAGAAAAAGACCATCCAGAAACAACAATAATAAGCGGCTCTAAATGGTTAGGGGGCAAAGAAAGAGGAAAAGTTCGTACAATGAGTAGCATTGTAAGAGAGGCAGATTCTCGTTCTTGTATAAAGGGTAGGTGTCGTCCTACACTAATCATTATATTTACTTTATCTTTAACAAAAAAAAGAAAATGAGTGGAGTAAAGCAATACCATACCATACAAGTGAAAAGCGAGAGGGAGAGAGAGAGAGAGAGAGATTAGTCGGTGAGCAGTCACATTAATATCCCCTGCCGACAGGAAAGTGTCTCACCACTTAATGAGTAATTAGGAGACCTCAAAGCCAATAAAGCTGTAAAATAATACCATACTGGATTCACTGTACTTTTCTACTCTCTTCACTCACCTAAAAGTAAAAACCCACTTGATTTTTTGCCTTTTCACTGTTATTTTTTTTCAATTTTTTATGTTGGTGGGTAGATCTTTAGTGTGTGTGAGAGAGATAGAGTTCAAAAGTTTGACTTATTTGAAACACTTGTATGATAGGAGAACATGCGATACAGTAAACATGGTCTTCATTGGAAAGCTTAGACTTTGTTGCCATGAAAAGATGCAAAGTGAAACAGTGATGACATTCTGCTAGATAAAAAAAATAAATAAATAAAGGTTTAGTTTATGAGCAGCCACTGTCTAGCCATTATTTTAATGTGTTTTGCCTTGAATAGAAGCACATCGAGCAAGGACCCCAGCGAATTTAAAATTTTTCCTCGATTTCTTTTTCCTCTCTTTGGTTCCAAACCATGAAATTCCCCACCCCCCCCCTTCCCACTCTACTCGATGAGTTAACTTCTGAGGTCATGCGTTGAATGGGACATGCAAACCAATTGAATATAAGTCTCTTTAGTCCTTACCCATGCCACCATCACGGTGATGTAGTAAAAGTGTGCATTTATGGTAGTTTTTCTTTGGTAAGTCGGAAAATCCCTTTTTTTTTTTATTTTTTTTGGTTGTTTGGAGTTTGGACAGTTCAATTTCAATGCAACCTCGAAAGTTGAACCATGCCACTCTAGTCAGTAGTTATACTCAATCTCTCACCCTTTTATCCTCCTCTCTTCGTTTTCATAAACCATGGTACATAAAACTAAGCGGTTTCAATAATTCGCCCAATTACCGAGTAGAATTAGTGGGGTTCACGATAACCACATTAAATTGTACATCTTTCTTTTTTGGTTAGTTAACTCTTGATTAAAAACCAGACTCGAAATCTTCACACGTCTTTGTTACTATTAAATTCTAATTTATTTGTGTCACATTTTCTTTTTTACCAAATAAGGATACGCAAAACCTATTATTTTTGGTAGATATAGATAAATAACATGTGGGATAAGTAAATAAAAATTATAGATTTAAGAAAAATGGTCAGCAGCAACAAGAAACCAATAACATTAGTTGGAGTTTGTTGTGGAGAATCTCTGTCTAAGCATCTTTCTTTGGTGCTCCATCCCGACAGTCCTCCTTTCCTTTGGCCTTTGGGGTCCTTTTAAAACAACCTTCTCGCAATTATGGGAAGGGGCATCGCCCCAATTACCCTGCATGAAAGCCACAAACTTTACAATGTCTAAAGCAGAAGTTATCCCAAATATGATTTGATGGGAAAAATCTCTCTCTCTCTCTCTCTCTATATATATATATATATATATATATATGTATGTATGTATGTATCGGACAACCAAACTTTGGAAAAGAACTTCCACTTATTTCATGGTGGGTCTCCACCTTCCCGAAGAAAAAATCCAGGAGGTGTGGATTGAGATAAAAACCATTACCAAGTGCTTCTCCAGCTAGAAAGGCTACTCTCAGGAGAGTCTCGCCCTTTTATGCGTGTTGACCCCTGTAGGTGCCTAGATATCTCATGTACGTTGTCGTCAAATTTTCTAGTCCAATGCTTCTTGGATCCTTCTGTGGGAGTTCCAGCTTTAATCAGGTTTCCTTTTTATAGACTCACCACAAAAGTAGTCATCTTACGGTGGCTGCTCTGGTTCAGCTATATCCTTGTCCAATGCATCTGCCATTAAAACAAATTAATCTAACAATGATTGTCAAGATTCAAATACAAATTCTCAACCGGTGGGAGAATTATTATACTAGTCCATGAGACAAACGTCTTCTACTGAGGGATTTTTCCAATTTGATTCCTCTTTTGAGTTAACTCAATGCCAAAGGTAAGGAATAAAAAAAAAAAGTGAAACCTGATTAAAAAAATTGAAGTGGGAGTTAGTTACGTGAGAAATAAAATTGGGTGTTTGTTATACTAAAAAAATTAAAAAAGTAGGCAAACATAACAAGTCTTATATGATAAATAGAAACATCAGCAGATCCCACCTAATTCTCTTGTCAATCTATTATTTTAGGTTTATTATTCAACTTGACCAATTACGATAAATATACTTTTAAGCATGGTAGGTGCAGTTACTCACCCTGGCAGAAATTCTGAGAAGTTTTGGAGCAGCAAAAAATGCATTCATCGTAAGGTTCATCAAAGAATCATTCTCTACTGTTAGAACAATGAAAGTAATCTCATATTTGTCGTGCCACACCCAAAAAAAAAAAAAAAAAGAAGAAGAACTGCAGATCATGTTCAAGGTATTGTAAGTTCATCAAGTAAGAAATCTCGGGATTCGCATGGCATTGGAACTCAATAACAAGAGGCAAAACTGCATGCTTGTCACCTTCAAAAGTTCAACTGGATTATAGGAGGAAATTAACAGAATGTGCAAACACCCTTTTAAGGCCGAAAGCCAATCACTTGGGCAGCGAGCTCTGCAGCAATGCTCGTAGTGAAGATTATACCAGAGACATTTGCAGAGAAAAGCAACCTATTGGATTAAATGTTCAAGCAATGTTAGGAATGGAGTCATTGGATAATGCTGAGAAGATGAATTGCTACTAAATCTATGATGTTAGCATGAATCAAGCTCACGTGAACAGTCATATCTGTGCTGAAGATGACAGTTGCACATTATGTTTGGGGGGGGGGGTTTGGCATTCCATTGCTCTTGCTAAAAACTGAAACAAAAAACTGAACAGAGTTACAATCTAATAAAATAAATAAAAGGAGAAGCGATGTAACAATTCCCTTCCTGAATACTGGCTGTCATTTATCCAAATTACTTGAGGAACAAAAATTTTACACCATCCTTCCTGTTCAAGGATACATGTCATACATCGATTGCTATCTTTACAAACAAGAAGAAATCTTTCTGCAAACTCAACAACTCAAAAAATGACTGCAGGAAGAAAGCCGGGCAATTGCTCGAATTATAAGGCCGTCCATCGCTAGGACCACAAAAACGGAATCCCCTTATCATTTTGCCTCTTCCTCCTACCTGATTGCTCTCAAAATCTTTTCAAGAGCAGGTGAAGAAGTACAAAAATAAATTGAGACTGGAAAGAATTCAATAAATCCTACAAATTTAAAACCTGCGAGGAGTGGGAAAAAAATGTTACAATGAGGATGTATCAACTAGAACTTCATTTAGCACATCATCCTCACCATTTGCCAATGCCAAAAGTTCTGCATCCTTGTCTTCATCGCTTGAAAAGTCCCTCCTCTCAAGCTTCGAATGAGCTGCAATGAAAATCAATTTCTGTGCCTTGTCCATTGCTGCCCTTGAGTGCCAACGAGCACACACCCACCTCAACAAAGACCAATTGCATTTGAAACCACATGAAGTAGCATGAAGGAAAATAAGCCTAACTGCAACTTTCCCTAATGACTTAAAATCCGTAAGGTATGTCTCCCATACGAGCCTACTACTCTGGGGGTTCGCAATTCTCATCTTTCCTGTAATGGGATCTCTCTCCCTCATCTGAACAGCTTTTGCATACACGGGATCAAGCCCTTCTGTTCTCCACTTCATAAGTTCCATTAACGCAATATGAGCCTCCTCCCTAGAGACAAGCCTGGTAATTAGCTTGTTGACATCCTTTTCCTGTTCTGGGGTCAGGTATTTGAAAGGAGGAAGGTATTTGCCACTAATATCTCTAAGCAGATAAAGTGGATCGAGTATGTATGCAGCAGCCCAAGCAGGATGATAATTTTTCTTGAACCGTCTTTCGATCACGTTCTCCATGGCTCCTTCTGCAATGTGGAATTTGGAACACCAATCCTTGACTTTTGTTCGTAGTTCCTCCCACAATGGTAAGCATTGTCCAACTAATGGCCTCTCTGCCTCAATATCTTGAGCCATCTCCCTTATCAATTTCACCAAAGAGTGCACTGCCTCCAAATCATTCCAAAATCCGACATCTCTAATCATCTCTGCAACTTCTCTTGCAATCACATCCTCCATGGAAACTATCTTATATGATTCATCGAGCAAAACCAATTGCAATGCTCTCGCCGAGTTCAGTATATCCCCTAGCATTGTATACACAGGTTCAAAATCCAGCTTCTCATGCTCACGCAAGGGCACTCTCAATAATCTTGCATGCCCATATTCCTGCAACTGAAACTTATGGAAACTATTTCGAATTGGAGTCTTAGTATTGAAAAATATTGCGAGCTTGAAGCAATTTTCACTAACAGTCTTGAACAAAGCAAGCTCCTTGCTAAAGTCCTTAATCAAACTTGTGAACCCTTGAAACTGACATGAAAGATTAACCATCCAATGGTTCTGATTCTCCAAATTCCTCAATGCCTTACACTTAAACCTGTCTGCAACTATCCCTACACACTGCTGCACAAGATTCCCACAAATGTCGGTTATCATCTCCCACAAAACATCCTCTGCATATTTAGATGGCACTGAACCACAAACAAACACAGCTCTCCGGTACAAACTAGTACCATTAGGCAAATTCACAGTCAAATTTACCAAATTTACGTTGTTAAAACCGCTATGACTCTTCACCTTCCACCCATCAGACGAAATCTGGAAAAACATAGCATCTCTAATCCTTGCCTCTGACTCTGCCTTAGCTTCCTCGTACTTAACATCCAATCTCTCGCCAGCAAAAACTCTTTTAGAAACCGCAGGCAGGCCAACTTGATGCAAGAACGCCTTGAATTTAGGATGTTCGATGCTGGAAAGCGAGACAGACCCACAAGACTCATAAATCCAATCAGCTAAGTAATCAAGCGCATAGTCAATCTGGATCTTGCTCAAAGCCGCTCCAGGCGATGTTTTAGGACTTTTCAACTTCTTTACACTGTCTTCCAACATAGCTAAAGCACCCAAGTCCTCCTTCCCACCTGAAAGCATCAAATGCGCCTGTTGGGGCAGCATGGATACCTCGCCGGAGCATCTTGAAGGATCCACAATAGTGATTGGACTTATTTGGTACGAGGTGCCAGAAGCATCTGTGGCAACAGCCGTCATAGGGTGGTACATGGAGGCAGAAATTCCCGAACTTGCACCGGCAGAACGCTTTCGGTTACCGTGCACTAAAGTGTTGGTGGTGGCGGCAGCTGCTGAAGGAGAAGCCGCCGCCACCAAGGCTGCGTTGGAGGACGGAGAGATGGAGGAAATGGGTTTTGGCATCGAGTTGAAATTCAGGCAAGTCCCGCGTTTAAGATGCTCGGAGGCGGTGCGTGACGGGTTCGAGGCGGAGAACACGGCGTCGCACAAGGAGCACCGGAGCTTCACCGCCTTGGGAAGCCCCGTCTCGGTGTTGGGAACCAGAATGGGCTCCAGGTGAGCCCAGTACCACGCGCCTTTACCCTTTATAGCTTTGTTTCTCACCATTACAAGACCTTCATATCGCTTGTGTACGGATTTGGCGGTTAGATCGTCTGCGGAGGCGGCGGTTGACTCCACTGGAGCCGTACTGGTATTAGTGGTTGTGGCCATTGTGGCCAACGAATTTAAAAGCTCAGTTCTTTCACGGTAAAAAACGGTTCTTGGAGGGTTTTAGAGCAAAGGGTTTTAATATACATGTGTGTGTATATATATATATATATATATCTATATCTATATATACACTGCGCTTGAAACGGCGGCCCTTTTAGTTGCATTCAGCTGGGAAACGCCTCCTGCAGCGGCAACCGGATTTTGATCTCCCGGCGGTCATCCATGCCGGAGACGCCGGCGATCCAGTTTATAAGTTACTTTTTAAAGGGGCTGTGGCTTTGGTTAAATTTCACTGATGGTTTTCTTTTAGCTTCTTGCAGAGCAAATGAGAGAGAGAGAGAGAGAGAAAGAGAGATTGCGAGAGCTAAAGATAGTGCGAGAGCAACCTACACGCGCTACCACGCGCATGTTACATGAGCGTGGAACACAAGGTTGAATCCAGTTGATCGAAACTGCTACAAAGAAGAGTAACACAACCATCCGACGTACGAAAACACTTACTGACATTGGCTGTCACTTCCTGGTGATTGGGGAGTGAGTACCACGCGCTGTTGAAAGAGGTTCTTTGTTTTGGTATCCCTTCCATGTCGCTCTTTGCTTTGATTTTTTGCTTCACTTCCTTTTTGTTGTTGTTGGGCTCTTGTTGTGGGGCTTGCAGAGCAAGGAAGGGATCTTCTTGTTGGTTTCCTTATTATTATTATTATTATCATTATATTTTAAATATATTTAATTTAATAGTGTTATTGTGATTATTAAATAATTTTATTTTATTTTTTGGTGACTTGTTGTTCGTGTGTTTTTATTCAAGGTGGGGTACTACTGGCCATAAAAGGCCAACGTAGGAAATCAATGAATTCCGCGGCAGTGTTGACCAAGTCAACCACTGGTACTGTTTGCAAAAAGGTTCGCCACTAGGCTTATGAATTGAGTTTTTTTTCTTTCTAAATTCTTGTGTATCTTATTTATTTACTTTTATATGTATGTAGTATGACAATTTTCTGTTTTGGATATAGCAATAGCAGGCCTGGTAAATATTAAGCAGAAGTATATTAAGAAAAAAAAATAAATTTAAACCCCCACTTAACAGGGCAAATGTATAGAGTGTTCTTCGCTTTCTGTTGCCCTGGTTTATTTATCAAAAATACAGAATAATTGGGCATTTTCTATGCTATTACCTAACACCTCTTTTTGTGGGGAAAATTTAAAAAAATAATAAATTTATTTTTTTATTTTTATTTTTTTTTGTAGAATTTTAGAGGCGACAATAGTAAAGAAAGTTAACTATCAGTGAGGGGCTTCCCATTTTAAAAAAAAAAACTCTTATAGATTTCTCGTGCAACCATATAATTTTGAATTGTAACATCTATACTGTAATGATGGACGGTCTCATTGTAACATTATAGCGATTCGATCGTAACAATTTACACCTAAATATTTATTCGGTTTAAGATTCTATAACATACAACCCTGTCCTGTTAGGATGCATTCCTTCACTAAAACATCCTTATCATTGCATTTCCGGAGACTGTTTCTAAAATGAAAATAACATTAGACAAATTTTTGTATCGATTTGTTGCAGAAATAATGTATCATAACTAGACAATTGGAACAATGAGAAGGAACATGAAAATGAAACCAAGAATCTTGTCTGGGGGATGTCAAGAAAGCAAACGTCCCAAATAGATTGTAAACAAACAAAAAATAATAATAATAATAAAAATGGGGCACTACTTCAAAAGCGATGGGCCAAAATCAAACTGATGATTGTCCATATCTCATTGAACTCATTTGTAACCGAGTTATAACTAATTATGAACTGTTTAATGTCATGAAGCTCATATGCCTGTGATGGTGTGGACAAATGATGTGACTATGATCTCCCCAAATGGACGCAGGCTATTTCTTTGTTTTGATTTCTTTTTGGTTTTAATTAATGGGACCATTAGGTTATAGAGCAGACTCTCATCAAGTGTGTAAGTTTTATACCCTTAAATTCATAATTACTCTAGTAGAAATGTAAGGAAAAAGTTTTATAGGGTAGATGACTCTTTTTCAACTCAAGACTGAAATGAATGATTTTTATATTTAATTATTGAAAATTATTTAACATGTGCAACTTCTTCTAGAAATTGAATTTTTCTTTTCTCTTTTTGAAAAATATTTGACATGAAAATAAACATATGTCACAGCAAACGAATTGTTAAGTTTGCAAATCATAATATTATCGGTTTCAAGTAGAGTCAGTAGACTGTATTTGCGTATTTGTTTTCTTTTGGTTTGTCTTTCATTTTTGACAGTGGGAACAATAATACTCTACCTAACAATTCTCATTCCGCGTTAATCCAAACTAACCATTTTTGGTATTAATGGTGTGTTTCTTCAAAATTCCCTGGTGAATTTGTATTGGGTATGGGCGTTTTTCCTTGTCTTGTTGAAAAAAAAAAAACAAAAAACAAACGAACAAAAAAAAAACTTTCTATCTTCATACTTGCTGGAGGCTTCTTGGTTTGTTTTGTTTTTTTGGACAATACAGGAGGCTTCCTGTAGAACGAACGGAGGCCAGTAATTAAAGTGTTAAATGGGGTTAGTGGTCAATATTAATGTCATGTTACTTGGTGTCTAGTGAGTCAATAACCACAAGTAACAACTGTCACCCATCTTCCAATACAAGCATATTGGATGTACAAACGGTGGGTAAATAAGGACATTTTGGCATCTATTAATTATTGATACGATAATTATTTGAAGCATAATTGGGCAATCGAAGGGCTCGAGTTTGGCTCAAATTAGGCTTTCTGACAATTAATATTATGGTAATTGTGTACCTAGAAATTCCTTATGCATGCTCACAGAGGGAAAAAATTTTAGACACTCGACCACATTGGTTGGACTATACTTTCTTCTTCTATCAGAAAATGAGATAATATTTGAAATAAGAAAATAATGTCTTTGGCTTTTGTCCCTTCCTTTTCCGTGTCTTTCCAACCGAAGTTGCATCTTTACACTTATGCTCCACTCTTCTCCCCATCCACACAAGGTATATAAAAGTTGTTATTTTGCAATGTTTTTCCCTTTTATCCCTTCCAATTGGGGACTTATCTAAATGCACACAAATCAGGCAATAACCAAGTCATGCCTTTGTTTTTGATTTTGTTTTTTTTTTTAGGGGGGAAGATGAAAGTGAATTCTCATTCAACTTAATAAAAGACACACACATCACTTTGAATAAGAGAGGATACTACTGGGGTACCATCCCATCCCTATGACAAATATACTCTCCATTACAAGTCAAAGCATATTTTTCTAGAGCATGGGCAACATCATTCCTTTGCTGACTTATATGCCTAATAACAACAAAAAAATGTAAAACGGGCAACAATTTATTTAATGTCTACAACAAGTTGGCTAGCGATGGAGTCAGGCTGGCGTGGAGAGGGAATGGCCTGGACCACTGCCAAGCAATTTGATTCCACACGAATGTTTGGTGAAGACAATGCTACAGCCTTCTGAACAGCACTGCTTATAGCCAAGAGTTGAAGAAGAATTTCAGGAGAAAAAGAACCAGAAAAAACTCTTGGTATAAATAAAAATTGGTTCAGCCTTGCTGTCACAAAAAATAAATCCTAGGCCTCCTTTGTCTTAGCTCTTTGCCTCATCGGTGTGTATCAGAATTTGGTTCTCAACAGGTGGCTGCCAATTCACGGGATCTTGCACTGCACCAGGGAGTTTTGGTGGAAGTCCTAATAAAGAGTTGAGGCCATCTGTATAACCTCTATGGACCCCAAAAGCTTACCATGCATCACCTTTAAGTTCCTAGCTTTTAAAATGGACCAAGCAACCATTGCCACTAGCTTCGTAGCCTCGTTCATGCACACCAATCCCGAAAGGAGTCCCAAGGGGCAGACGAACCCTCCGTTTGAGGCACGCGGACAAGACACCAAGGCATGAATATGCAATCCTTTGTTAGACCACATATGGGGCAAAGAGGATCCACTTACAATCTCCCTCGAGCTAAATCATTGCAGGTAGGTAAGAACGTCAAAGAAAATGTCTTACTTTGCTCGAGATCTGCATATGCGGAATGGTGCTCCATAATGTAGTGCCGAAAGCAGAATCATTTGCAGCTGAACTTGAAGGAGACGCTGCCAAGGCCATAGAACGAGCTAGCTTGTAGGCACTGTGAATCGTATGTTTACCACTTCGAGATAACAATATAAATACATATTTGACAGCCCCCAAAACAATTTTCGAGTTGAAAAATAAAAAAAATAAAAAATGCAGAAAACCCCAAGACGGCTTGTGAAGGATTCAGAAACGTCATGTTTCCAATATCAATATCCCAAAGTGAACAAATATATATATATATATATCTATATATATATATATATATTCAAAATGAGGCTTTTCTCAGGGCATGGATGGTACCAAGGGCTGTTTTTTTTATCCACGTGCGAGATAATTATTGGTGATGTAAGATTCCCCAACGGTGCCCAATTAAAAGAAGCCAATTGGGTCAAGGAAACAGCAACGGGAAGTTTCTTTAGCAATTTCTGCGTCCACTTTACAAAAGTTGGTCAAAGCAAAATTGGGCCCTGAAAATGCATACAAATTCAAAAGGCGAGAGAGACTTTTGTTTTTGCAAAAATTAAAAATGCTGGCTGGCTTGGCTAGCACGTGACTGCAGGACCCAAAGATTAGTGAGGCAATGGATTTTAGTGTTCCTGCTTCCTGATGCGTAGCAATGACGTTGATTTGATCTGATTTGTCTATGTCAGCTGCAAGATGTGATGTTTTACTTATCTTTTGCTCACCTTTGTTGGCCTTTTAGAGATCCCATCGAAGATGCTATGGACCAATTTGAAAGTAATCGCCAAATTGTGAGTTGTACTGTGTCCAAAACACATTGAATAGTATGGAGACGTAACTAGTGAAGACCCAAAACAGTCAATACAGAACAAAGTTATCGACTTTGAAAGGGCCTTAAAGTGACAAGGCCCCATGAACAATACAGAACCTCACGGCATGATTTGCCATTGAAGTGAGAAAAAAGATTAAAAAAAAAAAAAAAGCAAGAAATTGAAAAAATTAGCGCCCACCGTGGGGCTCGAACCCATGACCACAAGGTTAAGAGCCTTGCGCTCTACCGACTGAGCTAGACGGGCTTATGATCAGCCGTTGTACACTATTTATAAAATCGTTATCTGATATGCCAACAGCTTATGCTTAAACAGGACCATACGTACAAGTTTTCCCATCAAAGGCTTCCAGGAGATGTAGTAAAAGCATGTTTTTCTGAAGAAGAGTTCCGCAGCCCCACCTGCATCCCACTCAGATTTCATATATTTCAAACGATGAGACTCCATTTTTTTGACCACCACTTTTTGATCCCTCCTTCAACTAAATTACACAAGAAGAAAGTAATTTTAGCATGAAAGGCAAAGAGCATTTTTATATTGCCTAATCAGAGCATTTGAGTGACAGCAAGCCGAACTACGATCTTCTATTTCTTTAAGAAGAAAGATGCAAGATGCCAAGTTCACTCAAAGTGAAAGAGATAATGTTACAGGTTTTACCTTAGCAAGGACCTTCTTCTGGTACCGATAGCCCTAATCAAAGACAATTATACCGAAGAACAATCAGTTGCAATTGCATAAAATAAATAAAGAAACAAAGCTACGTAATATTGGATGCAGTAAGAGTACACTTAATCTTGTCCGTACAATAAATGTAATCACAGTAGGTGAACACAAGCAAAGTTGCTTTGGCTTTGTCCCCCAACATAATGGTGGTAATCATGGTATTCTGCACCACCATAAAATGGGACGTATTTTGTAGGAGTCCATGGGAAGTCGTAGCTGCATAACCAGAAATATGTTGTGACTTGTGACTTCCTCAACAACTGCTAGAGTTGAGAACTTTGGTACAGAATATATACGAGTGAAAAGCATTACTTATAAAGGCAAGCAATTGTTACACTGCTGACCAATGGTGGAATCTCGATGACATAGGAGTAACAATCGTAATCAACTACCATTTGGCCACTCCAAGGAGATTTAGCACCCACCTGCAATACCATATTGAGCAACACATTTTGGCCATGAATTAAACAATTATCACCGTTCATGTTTTTCAACTTTATTGTTAACAAAGTATTCCACATTTTTTGTTTTACCTTCATGGTAGTTACTACACAGTTTCTTTGGGAAAGGAATATAGAAAAAGGAAGTTAAGCTAAAATGGAAGCAGCCATCTGCAGAATACAACGTCTTATCAACACAGTGCTACGGATTCAAACTTCAAGTTAACTGTGTGTTTCAGTTACAAGCCTTAGGGGGTTCAAAAGACTGGGTCTTGAACTCAAAAGATTAGTTCATTAGGTGACAGTTATTTAATCACTTAAGAGTTAATTACTTTTTTTAAATACACATCCAATATAAAATCATACACGTTAATAGATTTATGACACTAATTAGGGGGTTCAAAAATTGTCTAAAGGAAAGAAACAAAAGTAGGTCAATCAACTTGCATCATCCCATCATCATGCCATCCGTCTATGTAAAAATGCAAGTTGCTGAATTTCAAGTAATTTATATTGTAATAAAAAGCTGTTGCTTGCAATTTGCAGTTCCTTATCCCTTCTATCATATAATGGCCAAGTTGCAAAGATTGTGGACTCGCCAACCTCGAAATCAACAGTAACATTGTCACAAATTCTCAAATAACAAGATGCCAACGAATATAAAGTAAAAAGGTGTTAAATTGACCCTAGCCTCATCGATTAAAGTTGGGCCACTACTGAAGATACTTGAGAACTCAATAATAAAAGTGACAGGCAACAAAGGAATTCTAAAGCTAGCCACATTTTGTCAGAATCAACAAAAGCACAAAAGAGCTTGCAACAAATAAGAAAAGAGTAGCATGCATACCTGCTGTGTATCTCAAGTGCCTCAATCTGCCTCAGAGCGAACCACAACCAAAATGTGATCACGTGGCCAGGAACCATTGCTGGCCCCAAGAAAGATGAGAATACGAGGATCAAGACTTCGGCCCAATGGGCATACGCGGCTGCAAAACCAATAGGAGCAGTGTATTCGTGGTGCACAAGATGAATCTTTTCATATCCCCATTGGCTATGCAGGAATCTATGGATCCAGTAATTGGTTAGATTGGAATTTAAACAAGTTTACAATCTCTTGAAACAAGTTTATTTAAACTTGGAAAATTTCAAAATAAATATGTAGAAATAACTTAGGGATTGATAGCTATCCCGGAAATGCCAATTGCGAGAATCAATTTGTAAGATGATTCCATGTCAATTGTCAAATGTTAAAGGGTTTTGCTAAGCGTATGTAATTGTCACGTTTAAGACTTATTCTAGCGAAGTTCAAGTTAGTTGAACATAAATTCAAGTTGTGAGTCCCCATTTACAAATCATTTAGATATTTGAAAATATTGCAATATGCATGGTTATGTGAAAAACAATAAATGAGGAATGCTTTATTTGTTTATTTTTCTTAGTTAGAGTAGATGAAAGAAATTTATTTATCGATGAAATCTGAAACTGGAACTTCAAATTTTAAATTTTGTAAACACTAAACTATAACTAGATAGTTTATTTAATTTTTTTTTAAAGAGTGATGTTGAAATTTTTGGATTTACAGTTGTTTACTATTCTTATTAGTTAAAAATAATGATTTTTCTTATTTTATTCTATGTTAGGTTTTGAATCCAAAAATCAATAAGTCTACATGCATGTACAAAATAATGAGAGGGAGATTGAGGAGTTCACACGAGAGTATAAGGCAAGTTATACAAGAAGATAGATACATCAAGAGGGTATAAACCATTATTGACATTTTTTTTAACAATTTCAAAGTATATGAACGATGAATAATTTTAAATTTTTCAAAGAAGCTGGTACAAATCATAACCAACTTATACAACTTGCCAATTATCTTCACATTTTTTTAATAAGTGGTCATAGTTTTAAAATTTTTTACAATATTTTCCTCCTCGCTGAAAGTAGGAGTCTTCATTTTCTTTTCTTTGCTTTCCTTTTCCTTAATGACAATAAAATAAAAAATAAAAAATAAATTGCTGTTATCTATTGTACTCTTCTTCTTGTTCCTTTTTTTTTTTCAGCCAATGTGGGGACCCAACCAAACATGCCTCTTCATAAGAAAACGATTCATACAAGTGGAGACCTATCTGTGAACTGTTGGATCAAGTTGTCCGTATTGCACTTAACAACGACTCACTTATGCCCAGAAGCATGCATTGGTTCGCATTAGATCATGGATATAATTTATTTTTTTTTTTGGGTGCACAAATAAGTATATTTCTTTAAAATATCATGTTAAAATGTGTGTTATGTCGGATGTGAGGAATATACTATTTAACCAAAATTGAAAAAATTGTAGAGAATTATATAAGGTTGAAAATATTTAAAAAGGAGGAGCAACTTGATGGATTTATTAAATTGGAAAAATGTGTTCGTCAATCTCTTTTTCCCTCCTAACTAACCCTAATTGTCATGGGAGGTGAGGTTTATAGAGTAGGAAAGCAATAATGCATTTTTATGAAGCAACCTAAATATGCCAAACGGCCTCGATGGACAATATAAAATGTAATCGTTTAGATTATAGTAGACTCGACCCAACCACCCCGCCATCCCCACCACGACCCATCATTTACTTCAAATTTTTCATATTGTAAGGTGTAACTAACCAAACGTCTTGGCTCCACTTTATTTGACATGGTCTGATGATTTTATTGTTCAATTTGGATTTTACCCCAAAAACGATTTTCTTCTTCTTTTTTTTTTTGGGTAAAATTCAAAGTTTTTATTTATATATATATATTTTCAATTAAGAGGCTTACACAATGAAATAGTTGTCCATTTATCCCATTCTTAATACCCATTTTTTCAAAGGTTAAAATTCGGTATTTCAAAAATGACAATTTAGTATTCAGCTGCGGGGGACAATGAAGAGTGCTTTTGAATGACGGGAGTAGCTTCTGATGGGTCGGCCTGTAAAAAGGCCATGAGCTGGGTCTCTTGGGGCCAACACTCATTTTCACAGAAATGATGCGTTGGCCCATAAATCTTGGGCATTTGCACGATTCTTCATTGTCCTTCCATTTTTCTCTCCTAAATGGAGACAAAGAAAACGCTTTTCCCATTTTCTTCTTGGGTCCCTCGAGACTTCTATCTACTAGCCCTGGCATTGAAGATTAGTTAGACGTCGGAGTTAGATTCCGAATAACCCAATTTTGAAGTAAATAAATGAACCCTGAATGGCAACTTGTCAATTTTTTTTAAAAAAAAACATATATATATATTATAATTAATGATAAAATTATAAAAATATAATGAATAATTATGATAGTGTTTATGATGCGTAAACATGTGAGGAAGACCCAGAACAGTCCGAGAAGATGAGGTGAGCAGAAGGGCAAGTCCTTCAGAAAAAGACAAATTAAACTTTCAGAACGTTTACATTCCATCAAGAGGATAGGGTCCCATTCGATTTAATTGCATTAAGTTCTTCGGGATACAACTCCCAAAGCTAGCGTTCACTGAAATAAAATGTCAAAACGAATGCAATTGACATCGTCCCTATTCTGGAGCTGAACAAATAGTTTCCGTAGCACTGAGATCAACACACAATCAGAGTAAAATCACTTTGAAAATCGTCCCTTTTTCACGAGTCAAATGCCTTAAAAAATGTAAGACCAACTAATAAAGGACAACCTTTCCTCACTTCCTCGGCTTATGACACAACCAATTTGTGCAAAATTTGGTTACGGGTGTGTTTTGCAATTACATGTCAACGAGATATTTCAAAAGAAAGTAGTCTCTTCCACCACCACCATCATCATCATCATCATCATCATCATCATCATCATCATCATCATCATTATTATTATAAAAAAAAGAGTAAGAGTAAACCTATATATATATATATATATATATTATTAAAATAAAAAATTAAATATTATTTATATAACTAAAATAATAGATCAATAAAAATCCTATTAACTCATAAAATAATATTTTGATTATAATTAAATTTTTATAATTATAATATTATTTAATAAATTAAGTTTAATTAATTACTTACTTTTTTCAAATATAAATTAACTATAATATTAAGACCTAACTTAAACCAAATTTATTACTTTTAATTACATAGATCTAAAATATATATATATATATCGAGAGAGAGAGAGAGAGAGAGAGAGAGTTTGAATTATTTCAACCGCTTTCAATGGTAATCAAAGTCCCTTCAAGGTTGTTGGAGTTATTTCAACCGCTCTCAATGATAATCAAAGTCCATTCAACCGTTCATTTAATTATGCTACATGTTATCTATTCAAATTAAATTAATCAACTAGCCAAGTCCGACGCTGATGAACCAATATAGTCCATAGGAGTACAGAGTAAATATTAGTAATTAGCAACAATTTTATATATATATATATATAATTTTTTTAAACAGACAAGCAAAACGTTTACCCATTCTACGACCTAAAAGTATATTTTTTAAAAAAATAAATTAATTAAAATAATATAAATACATTTGAAAATTTCATTTCAATTTGCCGGAGGATATTAATTTTCATTTATTTCAAAGAAATGTATTGGATAGATACATGAATTTTTATGTTATTAAATTTTAAATAGCAATTATAGTTTGTATATTATTTATGAAAATAAATTAATTATAATTATAAATTAAGATTTAATGTTAAAATTTTTATTTTATTTTATTTTATTATTTACCTTTTATATATATATATATATATATATCCTACGCAAAAACAGCAAACTCATATCCTACGCAAAGTCCCAAAAGTCCAAACTACCTTTCCAACTTCTCGCCCATTTCTCAGACAAAACTCCGAGCAAAGCAACAGCCTTTGATTTTTCAATATCCTAAATACACAACTCATCCATTACAAATAATTAAACAAATTAGCAGCTACATATAAATATGTCGGAGAGGAATCTTCGGCGAAGACTTCCGGCCACCAGCCGAGGACGTAGGAACAGCACCCCACATTCACATCCGTCCCCTCGGCGTATCACCACCCCTCCACCGACGCTCCCACGGCGGTCGGGAAAGCAACTTTACTACTTCCCCAAGCCTGTGAGGATCTTGAACCGATGCTTGTCCGAGCCGAAGCTGAGGAGTGGTGGTGGTGGTGGTGGTGGTGGCTGTGGCGGTGAAGGCGAAGATCGTCAGCGGCGGAGGAGTTTGTGGTGTGAGAGTGAGAGCGAAGGTGGGGTTTTGTATAGGCCTCACACTTGTACGGACGTCTTCTCTGCTTCTCCTTCTTGGTTGGCCTTCTCTCCTCGGAGCCAGAGCTTTGAGGTTTATAAATATAATTATGTTTATGTATACTGAATTTTCTAATTGGGATATTTCGGCATTTTCTTAGATTTGTGGGTAAGATTTTATTTTATTCTTTCCTTCGATTGAAAAGGCAACATTTTTAATATGGTCAGTGCAGTGACCTCCCTTGTAATAAGGAGTTTTTTTAATTAAAAAAAAATCCTAAAATTTAACCTTTTCCATTATTGCATTGTCCTTAAGGGTTACGCTGAATTGTGTGCTAAATTTGGTTTGGTTAGGAATACAATAAAGACGCAAAGGTGGTGGTGAATGTAACAGTTGAAGGGAGTCCAGGAGCAGTCAAGACTATGGTTAAATTAGGTTCAAGCGTGGAGGACACAATTAATATTGTTGCGGAGAAGTACAGTGAAGAGGGCCGAACCCCAAAGCTTGACAGGGTTGCGGCAGCTTCCTATGAATTGCACCACTCCTATTTCAGCCTTCAATGTCGGTGAATATGTGGATTTGTTTGCATCTAACTATTAATTGGGTTTCAACTGAATTTGGTATATAAATATGTTAGTACTTTGTTCCTAGTCACTTAGTCACACATAGAAGGTTGAATTCATTCATGTATGGTTGGTTGATTTATCGTCAATTGTTGGTTTAAGTTCCAAAATTATGGGAAATGAGTTGACCACATGGATTTCGTCTATTTATTTTATGCGCTATGCTAATATGTTGAACTCAATTCTCCACAAGGGTCTGTTTTTGGCATGTTCTTTCTGCCAGTTTTTGATGCCATAACTGGAAGTTGGTTGGGGTTTAAAGTCAGTGTCTTGCTTTTGTTAAGTTGGCACATTTTACCCTTTATGTAACTTGGCATTTATGAATTTCTCGCCATTGCAGCTACTAATGGTCTGTTTTTGGGTGTTAACAGGTTTAGATAAATCCGAATTAATAGGGGATATTGGCAGCAGAAGCTTCTATCTCAGAAGAAATAGGTGTGGTCACGGTGGTAACGGAGCTTCAAATTCCTTCAGTTCAGGAAATGTGCCGATGAAGGCAAAGGCAAACCACCCACCACCGCCAGTTCTGCTCCCTCCATTCTTGCTTACGAGTTTCATTGCCCGTAAGCTTGGGAAAATTGCGAGAAGAATGCGTATGATCCGGAAGATCTTTGTTTGCTGGCAATAGCAAACAACATATACCGACACTGTTAGAGTATATTATGTCAATCATGCTCCCTATCTTTCTTTCTTCTTCTCTTGGAGTCTTTGTTTTTTTTCTCCACAAATCCCCATAAATGTACAATGTCAATTTACACATTAAATTTGTTGTACAGATTGAAAGCCCCTTTTGTAATATCATTGATTTAAGCGAAGCGTGTTTGCTACTCTTCCTATTTTCATCACACACACAAACACACACACACACATATACACACATCAACAAAGTTGTCAAAATAGCCTTTTAAAGTAGATCAATTATGATTACCCCTTCCTTTAATTTTCATCATTTTCTGTCGGAACTCGAAAATGCGTAGAATGAAGGCTTCTAAAATTGAGAAAAGTAATAGAAAATTATATAAACTTTAAAATGGTGTGCTTAGAATGTAAATGATAATTTTTGCAAACAAAAATTGAGAAGGTAAGAATGGGACAGGTTTAGGTGCATCCTACACGGTCAACCAACCGACCAACTTGCTAAACTCGTTGAAATAGAACACTTCACGTGTAGAATATGGCCACTTTAATTCCGGACAACCCAAAATCATTCCATTTTACCGCCACCTTCTGAGCCTTTGCCTTTTGTCGTTCACATGGTAACCACCCTTGAACCTTTATCCCACGCATTTCTTCCTTCTTATAATTGGCAGTTCGAACTTTAAACGTCTAATCAGGAAACTCAGACTATCAAGTAAGCCTCACTCTATTTGAATAATTGCTTACCACGTCTGAAAAATAAAATGGTAATCAGAGACTAATATTTATAATTTTCCCCGTTTCCATCCGTTGTGACACCTCTAATTGGAACGGTTTTTGGTTCATTCCAACGAAAGAACAAACTAAAATGAAAAAAAAAAAAAAAAACAACAACAAGAGTTTAGAATATCAGATAAGTATTGGACTGAAAATTCCGCACACAACTGGTTGATTTAGTTGATAAAGTTTGTAAGATCTTTACCAAAGCATGGATTTAGGACCATGTGCTGTAAGAAGGTAACATTCTTTGTAAATCTCATGATATCAATATGAATAATCTGATTTAATCAAACCATAACTTATTCGCGTTAAAAAAATCTGTATCTGTATGACTTTTTGGTGTTCTTAAATCATAAACTAAGGTAGCTAAAGCTAACTACTAACCAATGCACGTTGATTGTGATATTGGCTTCAAATATGACAAAGGGGGAGCTCTAGATGTGACATCTTGTTTTTTTTTTTTCAATTATTGCTCGTAATTGTTCATAACATGGAGGATACTCTCCAAAATTGCCACTTTCTGTGAAGTTTCCTTTCGAAAGTCCAAACAAAAACGAAAGACACCCAAAAAAAATCCAACGTGAACTGGACGAACCCACCTAGTTTTTTGCGAACACAGCATAAATTTTCTTTCGGCTCAAATCATGAAACAAAGGCATTGTTCTCATCAGCTGAAAGTCGATATGACTTCTCAATGTACAACCAGCTTCCGCCACGTCAAGCTCAGTGCCACCTCCTACAGGGCGTTGCAGGCATCCCCGCCAGAGAAGCGGCAGCCCCAGCTAGCACGCCGGCCAGCAGGGATCATATCAGTTCCTGGAAAGCTGACGTCAGCTAGGGAGAATGGTGGTGAGCCGAGGACGACCTTGCAAACGAAGCTGACGAAGTTGTTGATGAACGTGAATATAGATAGGAGTCTAGGGCCGGTGAAGGTGATTATGTCACCGGAAAGTGCAGTGACGGAGTTGATAAAGGCGGCGATTGGGATTTACGTGAAGGAGAAGAGAAGACCTCTTCTAAAGGAGACTAATCCTGATCGTTTTGAGCTTCACTACTCCCAATTCAGCTTGGACTGTAAGTTGACCTCCCATTTGTGGCCATTTTGCTTATTCCTTTCCTTTTCTTTTAAATAAAATTGCATCCCATTTAAGCCCAAAAAAAAAAAAATTTCTGTCACTTAGTTTTTCTTCTAAAATTTTTTGGTAACGTGACCAACTAATCCAAGTTTAGTTGGTTAATTAATTAGTATGAAACATATATTTTGCGTGCAATATATTTTTTTTATTATTATTTTTTAGGCCAAATGGATGCAATATATTATATTCTCGCCAAAGTGTCAAGAAAAATGACGGCTTGGCGATGGTGTAAATATGTATATAAATCACGGAAAGCTTCCACGATCATGGTGAATTAGACTTGTTCACATATCATCTTAGTTATCGGCAGTAACCATAAATCTAATTGTTTAATATGAACTCGTAAAACGCCTCAAGTTTACCATTTACCTATGTAATGAAACTCAACAAATAGGTGAATAGAGATGCAAAGTTGCGATCCAAGAGACTGCCTATATGACAAACGAATGCACTAAAGCGTGCCAAGTGTTATGTACCTCTATTGGCTTCATTTTAAGGGGGAAAAAGGACCCATCAACTTGGCATCAAAATGTGGAAACAGCCAGAATGTCTCATGTAGATGTTTTCTTGAAAGTAATTGAAAGGCTTTTGGATCAATCCAGTTTTTTCCTGTACGTTTTTATAAGTTTCAAAGACATGTGTCCAATGTTACGAGACTGGTGCAGGTTTGAGGCCGGATGAGAAGTTAGAAAACTTGGGATCCAGGAGCTTCTTTTTGTGCACAAAGGCTTCAGCTTCAGTCAGCTCGTCATCTTCTTCCCCGGAGAGAGCAAAGACGTTGTCAGCCATGTCTCCTTTTCCATTGCCAAAGTTAATGGACATCTTGCTATAACTCATTTCCATTTGTTTTCCTGGTAGATGGAAGCCTGTGTCTTTATTGTGTATTAGAAAATCTTGTTGTTGCTTCCCTCTCCTTAATATATGGTAAAGAGATTTTTGTTAGAACAATCTTTGTTAGATTCCCTTAGTTTTATATTCGAGTTTTAATAATTATGCCTTCTTTTTCAATCTTTTTGCCTCTTTTATCACCTAAAGAAAATATAGTAACAACACACTCTAAGCTCACTTTCTTTAAGAAAAATAATATTAAATTTTTATTTTAAGAGTGTCGTCAATAATAACTAAAAGGAAAAAGTTACAACCCACGTAGATGGCTTTGGTTGGCAGACTTCCAGACTTCCAAAAATTAATGGTTCAACTTTAGAGGTCATATCATTGCAACTCCATTGACTTATTCTATAGGAACCTGTGCGGCACTTGTAGTCCAATAGAACAGATATTGATGCTCTACCGTTTCATATCATACTGCTCTTCGGCCTGTATTGAACTTCTGGAAAAAAAAAAATTCCAAAGAAAAAAGAATAAACCGGGAACAATAAGGTCTATAGAACAATGGAAGAGCTTCCAAAAATGCAAATTTTCATAATATTCATCGAAATTCATAAAAATATTTTCTTTTCTTTTTCTTTAGGTAAAAGAAACTCTCTTAATTTTTCATTGTAAAAAAAAAAAAGAAAGAAAAAAAACTCTTTCTTTCTTTAATATAGAATAAAGTAAATTTATGAGTATTTTTGAAATTAATATATTTTTAATTTAATTTTTTTAATAATATTTTGACATGAAATTTAAAGTTTAAAATTTTAAACTTAGTCTAAAAATCACTAAATATATTATACCCATCAATATTTTAAAAAAATAATTATAAAATAATTAACATACATCTAAAATATTTAGTGATAATTTAAAATCGTTAATATTTTTAAAATAATTGAAATACTTTTATGAATATATTAGAGTTGAACAAGAATAAATATCATGCATAATATATAAGTAAATAATAATATTTAATAAAAAATATTTAAGTAAAAATTTTATTTTTTAACCTTATTATTAATAAATTTGAAATATTTTACATTGTACTTCAAATTCAAAATGAGAACTTGACTCCAAACCATAACAAATATAGGAAAAACAAAACTATTACATGTGGTAATTTTATTATTTTTTTATTATTATTATTATTATTATTAGATAAAAAATAAAATTATATAAATTATAATATAATATAACATTATCATAAATGATTTAATTCAAATTTGTCTTATTGTTAGTACTTACTAAAAATCACATTAAGAGGAGTAGGCAACAACTAGCTTGTGACCAACTACCACCTACGCTAATAGAGCAATTATCATAATCAAAATTTTATCATAGCATATATTTAGATAAAACATATAAATCTCACCAAAATTGTCAAAATTAGTACTAATACTGCAATACATAAGTTTGTCGTTGGCAAAGTATTGTCACTTACCACCACGTTTTGCCTTTATTCCTTCTCACCTTATCATCTTCGTCAACTTACCATCGATTGTCTTGTTTTTAGCCTTTATGCACTCAAAAACTATTAAAAAAATTTGTCAATCTACAAATATCTAAAGCTAAAGTCTTCGTTGCTAAGTTACTTGTCCAATATTCTTTAGTATCAAAAGCAGCTCATGATACTTTGTAGCAAGTTTCAAATTTCTTCTTATGGTTGCTAAAGTTTACTTATGAGGTTGTAATTTTAAGGTAAACCCGATTACCTACTTAAAAGGTAAACTCAATCACTCATTAAAAAGGATTTATCAATTTTATTTTTATTATTATAATGTTTCATTTCTTATTGAGCCTTTAAAAATTACTTTATGAGAAGTTTGGACATGTGATGTCTCTCGTGTAATAAAATTTCAATAAAGGCTACATTAGGTTGGTCAATTGGCAACTTAGATAGTTGAGATAGGGCAAAATCAGAAAGAGCATAGAAAGAACACATGATCATAATTAAGTAATGATTGTTATTATATCACTATTCATTAGGTATAACCATTTACTCCATTAAATAGGTTTTTAAAAGGTCATACAATGAAATAAGTCTTCACATATTTATTGAGTCTTTCAATTTGACTATCAAATTAAGGATGATATGTTATGCTCAAATAAAAATTTGTGTTAAAAAGTTTCTTTAGTCAATAAATATGGTGAATGAATGCTTTTTGTGTCAATGAATATGATAAATGTCTTTATGTCCACTTATCCTTTTAATTGAATTGTTTATAATTCAATATAATCTATTGTAGAATAAACAAATGTACTACCTTATACCTTCACTAATTCATGAAGATTAATATTATACATAAAACTGTTTCAAAATCTTCATTCCTTATTCTATCACTATGTAACATCTTTCCTTTCGTAACATGCATATTAGTGATCAAGGTAATACATGTCTTTATATTTCTAGCACTATTTAGCTTTCTTGAATCCTTCAATCTGCACATTATGATCGATGGTACTTATTATATTGGTTAAGACCCCACTTCTTATTCTTTGGCCTTTAATTGTTTCCCCAACCTTATTGGTTCTTCTCATTCCCATTGGTTTTCTCTCTATTCACTGATTATTACCCTAAGCACTAGAGTTAGGATTGTTCTCCCATCTCATTCCTAGTATACTTCCTCTAATTATAGCTTTGGTGGGTGATCTAGATGATTTGCCTAAACTCATCACAACATTTTCTTATAGTTTGGATAACTTATACAAATGACTTAATGACTTTAGTTTCTACATCTTTATGACCAATTTTATAAAATTATTTAGTGTATTAATATAATTAAACATAAAATACTTTTCAATTAAATAAAAATTAGACACTGTTATAAGTATTTTTAGCTTTTTAGACCTTTCAAATTATAGCTCAATTTTTTCTCTCAAATATATAGTTGTCAATTTTACTTTAAATTTATTTACTGCATTCTAAGTCTTAAAATATCAATTACATTTTATAATTCAATTACATTTTATAATTCACTTTTTAGGATCAGTGTCTTATTTTAAGGCTCCAAACTATGGATTCATCAAGTACAATAGTCCTTGTAATTCTTAATTGACAACCTTTTTATCTTGAAATTCTCTTAGGCAAAGGCAAGATTCCTGACTGATTCTTAGCAACAGATGACCATGTCATTGAAGTAAAGTGCATTATAGGTACATGATTTGGATATGGAGACTTGCCATGATCAATGAAATCAGTGAAACATTGGGTGAGCTGTTCAATCGCCTACTTAAAGACAACATTATCCTCTTTCAAAGGGTCCTATGATCCTCTTGAATAAAATTACACTGTTGCTCAAGCGTTCGTACAGTATCATTCTTTTTTAATGTCATGGTTGGACTGAACACTCAAGTCTTCCTAGCCAGCTTCGTCGGATTCAAATTCGCTGCAAGATCCAACAATCTGACACCAATTTGTTAAGTTTAAAAAACTTGAAAGAACGAGGGTTTAAAAAAAAAAAAAAAGAAAGAAGGAAAAATGATTAGGAAATCAATAAGAATTATATACGAGAGGGACCAATCAGTGAGAAGCTAAAGGGAGAAAAATCAATTTTGTATTATTCCTTAATTGTTCATTACATCCAATACTATTTATACAAGTGACGCCTAACAACACACTGTATTCACTGAGACGAAATCCAAACTAGGATTGACAACAAAGCTTAACAAATCTTCAATAAGAAGTGATTCAACGATGTCCATCCTTTGTAGTAGTAACCATTAGCTAGTTGTATTATTATTACCAGTATAAAAAGGATAAAAGGTAGAGAAATATAATACAAGAATAATTCCAATTTGTGTTCCATCTATTGATTCACAACCAAATATTGCCAAAAAATCGTCGAAAAAGCCGGTTCCTCCCTCTCTTCGTTTTTGTCCACATCGTTGCCACCACCCACCGTCCGGTCCCGCAACGCCGTTGCTCATCCACCACCCGTCGACTGACTGTTTCTCCCGGCCGTCTGATTGCCTGGAACCAAGTTGTTAAGTGGGCCGGCCTTGTTCATTGAAATTCGGATGTGTCTTTGAGACGAAAGAAAGGGCAAGGAGGAGAAAGAGAAAGGGGGAAAAATAAAAATAAAGGGGCCAAGATGCAAAAGGTCAGGTGACGGACGTGAAAAAGAAAAAGATATAATAATATTTATTAATTTAATAATTATAAAAATAAATAAATAAATAAGTGATTTAATTTACATGATAACGCAGAAAAACAGTATTTTAAAAAAATATATATATCTAACGTAAATAATTGCTAAGTATAGTTATTTTGTATTTGAAATAATATTAGCAAAAATGAAACGATGCTCAAAAAATTAATTAAAGAGGCCTTCAAATGCCAATATAGCCCTCATGAATTTTTCGGATATTCTATTTTTCTCATTAAAAAATTAAAATAAAAAAAAGTATGCTAAAGTAAAACATAAAGTGGTTTTCTTTTATCACCTTCCAAAATTTCTAGAGGAATAACAAAGTCAAGAATTAAAAATAAATTAATAAAAATATTAATATAAAAACTGTAAAATAAATAAAACATATTATTATTGTTTATAATTTTTTTTTTGTTAAATAAGAATGTTTTAAGATAATATTATTATATTTATAAATTAAAAGTAATAATAATTATTAAATTAATATCAATAATTATTAATTATATTATTATTTAATTTTTTATGATAAAAAATTATAATTTAAATAATTTTATATTAAATTTTAATATTAATAAATTTAAAATTTACACTTGCAATATAAATTTTATATCATTAACAAAAACAAAAACTCGTAAATCACTGATAAAGTTACCATTATTTATTAACGAGGCTTAAGAAAAAGTAATTTGAACAAGGAAATGCAAAATCGAGGCTAGTGAGATGCTATCGTGCGCAACCACTTCAAGCCCTGAAGCAAAAGCAACCGCTGAAAGGGTGAAAGCATAAACGCCGGCGAGCGAGAGAAGGTAGAAGGTGGTGTGGGAGTTAAAGGAGTATGGGAGATCTTTTTGTATGGCTCATATCATTCTTCTTCCTCATAGCTCTCCTAGTCATCATCGTCTTCCAGGTCAACTCTCTCTCTCTCTCTCTCTCTCTCTCTATAGTCTTTTTTCTCTCCTTTGTCATGCTTAACCATGTAATGGTCTGGCTTCTGTATAAAGATTAGAACTTTTGGGGCTTTTTTAAGGTTTGGTGGTTCTGGGTGTTTGTTTTTCGAGTTTGCTGACCCTTTTTTATTCTAATTTAACCGAAAGTTTGTTACTTCAAGGATGTTTTTGTTTTCTTTTCCAGTTCAACTCTCAACTATCTCTTGGATTTTTCTCTCTTTCAATGTTCAAACATGTAATGGGTGTTCGGGTTCCATAAAACCCGAATGAATTGCCTGGCTTCTGCATAAAGATTATATCTTTTGGTTTTTTTTTTTTTTTTAATGTTTGGTGGTTCTAGGTGTTGTTTTGGGAATTTACTGATTCTTTGTTTGCTTCTAATTTAACCGAAAGTTTGTTACTTTAGGAATGGTTTTGTTTATTTGATTGTGAATTGGATACTTTCGGTGTCTTTGTTGGTTCTTTTCCCAGTTTAGAAGTTGATTTCTAGTTCTCTATCATGGGGTTGGCTTGTGAGTGCGTGAGGCAATCGTCATTGCAAGATACTGTGCGAAGAAATAAAGTCATGACCACTGCTTGCAGAGGAATTAATTTTCCAAAATTTTTTGGAACTTAGAAACTCTTTCTTTTTTCTTTTCTTTTTCTTTATTTTTCTTGGGAAAGTTATCTTTGGTCTTTTGCTCTTCTGTATTGGCACAAAATTTGACAGTTAGTGTCTGCTTGCTTAGATGGTCCATGAACAATTTATCTGGCCAAATTGGATAACATAATCAAATTGCATTTTTACTCTTTTATTGTCTCAGTGATTCTTACTGGTTTTGTTGTATAATCATGGCTATCATGGCCAAAAGGGAAGGACAAATTATAGCAACATTTTTAAAAGATACATTTTGTTGCCTTAGAAGGATGCTAGAATTTGACTGAAGTGTTAGTACACTCCATGGATGGTTTTATGCCCTTTTCTTATCTTTATCAGCTTGTTTTATAATGTTCTGTGGTTGTGAGATTGGTTTTACTTGATTCAGTACTGCTACTTGTTAAGTGGTTTGGAAATTTAGGCATGAACATTTGTCATTCGACATGGTAATAGCCATTGTTGATCACAAATTCACAATAAACCGTTGCTTTAGATTTGCAATAGATAATTGAAGGAAACAAGTTGCCTGTAGGTGATTTCTGAAATCAAACAAAAGGAATACATGCAAGGACTAGCTTTAAGTTAGCTTATTGTGTAGGATGCTCCCGGCATTGCACAGCATTGAGACATGGATTTTAATAAGATGTAAGCAATTCAGTTTGTCTAGCTCCATACTGTTCCTTATTTTCTTAGTACATCTTCTCTGCCAAAAACATCTGAAAAATTAAACTTTTATACCATATACTCTGCTACTTCTATTCATACTAGATTATCCATTAAGGCTCTCAAATCATATGTTATTGCTTCTTGGATCTTATATTATGGAGTAAAATGACATTCATAAATATTCTTGCATTTATGGATATTTATGAACTGATGTACATTTATGTAACGTGGAAAGAGTACCAAATTTTCTAAATATCCATGGATGTTTTGCCACCATTGTTTTAGGCCACTTGACAAAGAATTGAAGACTTTGTGATGTCTCTCAACACCAGAAATCATATTGTATGTTATGATGCACAGAATTAATGTATCGAAATATTGGTTACAGCTTATGTGCTTGGCAGACCTAGAATTCGATTACATCAATCCTTATGACTCCTCATCTCGGATAAACAAAGTGATACTACCAGAGTATATTACAGAAGGAGCTTTGGGCTTGTTTTATCTCCTAACTGGGCACTGGTGTATGTCATTGTTGTGCACTCCTTACCTTTACTACAATGTGAGACTGTAAGTTTTCTCCCCTGTTCTCTTCGACTTTAATTTGGTGACATCTATTAGCAAGTGGTTGCACATTTCTGAGACATGGAGGTCTATCATGGAAATTTAATCTTCACTACTTGAAGGACAACTACCTCAGAGAAATCCCATGCAAATAAGATACCTTGGACCAATTGTTGCTCAATATGGTCTACCACTGCTTTCAGTTGATTGATATCTTTTTTTTCTTTAGGTTGTTGTGGGAATGAAAGGTGTACCCATGATCCTGAAGTCATTTATATGAAGTAGTTAAGACTCATTTCATTTTCACGTTTGAAAAATTTTGAGCATGAAATTAGTAGGATGAATGTTTTTAAGTTTTCAAATTAGGCGTTTTGTGCAATAATGCTAGAGAAATTGGAAACATGACTAAATAGTTTGGGCAAGTGCAAAATGGCTTCATCCAGCAGGCAGTATTTGCTGGTTTTTTGATGCTATGCAACCTTGCTTGGTAAGATTTGGTGTTTCTATGATTTTGTCATCAAATCTATTGCATGTGATACATCCAACTTCATCATTTCTTTGATTAGTTATACACGAAGGCAGCATCTGATAGATGTCACCGAGATATTCAACCAACTTCATTGGGAAAAGAAGCAGCGGCTTTTCAAACTCTTTTATCTCATCATTCTCCTCTTTCTGGCTATCTTTTGGTATGTTAACAAAGCTGCTACCTTTGAGAATTCTTGTTTTCATTACTGGAAATCCATAAGTTAGATTGCTCTATTTGTGTTATGTTATAGGATGATATTGACAGCACTGGAAGACCATGACTACGAGTGATGGGTGCGATTGCGATCGTGGTAGATTGCTGCCTTGTTTTAGTAGTTATCAAAACGAGGGGTTTGTTGTAAAACTCTTCCAGGTTCCAGGATTGTAAGATCAAGGCATTTTTTCTTTAATTTAGTGAACTATAGATCTTAAGGGGTGATTGGCCTTTGGCTCACGACAACTGTTTTCCAGGCAGTTTGTAGAATTGGTATTTAGATACGCAATTCTTTCTGACGAATTTTTGCTTAAAATTGACTGTCCTTTCCTTCATTTTCTTTCACTGTTGCCATGATTTATATCACATAGTTCGAAGGTTATAATTAGAACGAGAACGAGACATCTCAGTAAGGAATTTGACATATCTCGGCGACTAAACAGATTTAACAGCCGATAAAATGTTCAACGCTGTACATAATTTAATGCAGTTTCGTTTGTGAGACGACATGCTCGAACTTTCTCACGAAGGAATGTTCTGTCAGTTGTTCAAAAATTATAATATATCTTAAAAAGGCCTTTTGGAAGGTTAGACAACCTATTAATCACTCGACTCGGTGTCTTATTATTGTATTGGATCAAGTTTAACTCGCCTTTGTAAAACGTGAGTTCATTTGTTTAAATGCATGATAATAAAATTTTATATTCGTTAATGCAAGATTGTGTATAAAAATATTTGTTGAATAATAATTTTTTTAATAGAAGATATATAAATGAGATATTATATAATTTTTAGCCCAAAAAAAAAAAAAAAAAAAGGTTACATAACCTAGTGGTTCAAGTTGTTCGCGGAGGGACAAGTCCAATGACTTGGGACTCTCTAGTACAATCTTTCACGTTTCTCCGAGTCATTAAACAACCACTAACATTGTCATACGTGAGTATGAATATGCAAGGCAGATGATGCGAAGACTAAAAGCAAACATGACTAGCACAAGTAATCAGAAACATTTCTGCTGTTCTCCCATGCAAGCCATAGTTGATTGCTTCTAATAGTGCACAAAACATCTGCAAAGCACAGAAAAATAAAAAGGAAAAAAAAGAAAACCAGTTGTACAGAAATCAGAAGATCCGTTAAACATGCTGAGAACCATTGACGACATTGATTTATAATATGCGGGGGCGCTTCTGGAAAGAAGTATCCTACATTTTCACCGCCCCTTTAGCCATATTGACGTTTATCCCTCGACCATTCTTCCCTCCATCCCTTGACAACCTTAGCAATGAATTCCTCAATTCTTGTCTCCAAGTCATCATCGAATTCTTCGTTTTCCCAGCCAATCTTGTCGTCGGGGCCATTGTCATAATCTTCTTCTTCATCATCATCATAACAGTCTACGTAATTATCATTGTCTTCGTCGCTCTCCTTGTCCATGACACCATCACATGCATCGTCTTGTTCTCCATCAGCTTCGTAGGCAAATAGTCTCTGATTCCCGAGAATGAAGACCAATATGAACAATGAAAACAAAAGGAGAGATGGCGAGAACTTTACAACAAGAGCAGCAGCTAACGAGAGAACCAAGAAAGCAAGTAATGGTCTCCCAGAAACGTTCATGTCCAACAATACAAATGTCACTTTTTGAGCGTCCTTTCAATAATCTCTCGAAATGGGGTTTTGTATTGAAAGTATTGCGGAGTATGTTATTAAGAATAATCAAAAAAATACGCTAAGAAATTAAGTAAATTCCAACTTTGTCAAGTAATGTAAGCATAAGATATATATATATCCTGGAATTTCTATTACGTTCTTTATTTACGGCTTTACGCTAATTGAACGGTATCCCTTGGTACAATAACGTAGGTGGAACAGGTCCATTTTGGCCAAATCGCAAGCATATGAAGATCACCAATCAAGCCACTCAATTACAGTGTCTGGTGTTTGATCTTGAAAGGTGACCAATGCATCCTCTTAACTACAATGGTCAGTCACCTCTACTAATGTTATTTATTTTCCTTCTTTAGTGGGTCCCTTTTCTTGGAGTTTGACTAATTTGCCAGATCAATCTGTGAACTTACTTGAATGTTTGAGATAGAGATGTGGCCAGAGACGTTTTGATTGTCTACATGATTACTGTGACAGGACTTTCTGATTTCTGCTCCTTTTTCTATTTTTAGAATTATCTTCTACCTTTTGGAAGGGTGGGGATCCATAGAAACAAATGCAGAGGAATGTTTGGAAACAAGAAAAAAACAGAGGGAGAAAAATAGAATTGTTGTCCATCACTCATAAGAAAGGTAACATTAGGTGTAAAAGTACTACATCAAATATTCTACATGACAACAGAAGCAGGGAGCCTAATCTAATCAGCTAAATCAACATGTGGTACTGATCAATAGTCCATCAAGTTTACAGACAAAGCAATACAAAGGTGAGATTCAATAAGCTGGTGGCAGAATTGCCATTTTAATCACGTGTACAATCCTCTTCTAATGCTCCAATAAGAACAAAAACCCTCCAGATCAGCTGGCCGGCAACGATACATTGATGTCAGTTGGGCTACTCCTTGAATCCGGAGGAAAAGATGACCATCCATCATCGTTGTAGGAAGATGAGAGATTGAACTTTGGATCAGCCGTGGAAATAGGAATGGTGGCAGTTGGTGTGACGGTAAATATGATCTCATGTTTTTGTTTCTTTGTCTTCTGCTCATGTTGGTTTCCCACCAGAAAACTGCCTACCACAACCTGATCAAATTTTGATTAAATGAGAGGAAGTCAGACTTTGAGCTGTATGTGCAAAGATATGTCCGGACTAATGGGGGGGATATATTTGGGGGCAGGGGGATGCAGGAGAAAAAGTAGAGGGCAGGAAAATTGAAAAGCCAAACCTGCACAGGACTTGCAGCTACTAGCAGACCAGCAACACCTCCGCCTACCACACGTCCATCTGGACTTGCCAATGAAACGCTCATCCCACCGGATCTGCTCCTTGCTCCTCCGCTCTCAGTTGGCATAAATGAACCAGATAAAGAGAGTATCTCAAAACGACCCTGGAAGAAAACCAAAGAAAGGCATTCAATTTGCACTTGTGACATAACAGGAAGGCAAATTTGCTAGACGTAACTATATGCAAGAAACACATCAGGTGCTTGGGATGAGAAAACCAGATTTATAAGCCCTCTGAGTTATTGAGGGTCTAAACACTTCATCAATGGGGAAAAGGCAAAAATAGAAGGAAAATGAAATGGATAAAAAGAAATTGCAACATGATCAAAACAAGCCAACTGTTGTCTCCAATTTCTAAACTTTTAAATGCTCAAGGTGTGTGTTTATTTAAATACAATGAACACACAAGAAGCAGCAGGTTTTAATTCCATGGCCATTAGAAGAAAGGTCCAGACATGTTCAGGTCCCAAATGGAAATGCATTATGATCCATGTTCCATTTAATCCACTATCATGTTCCTAATTTAATTTGGCAATCACTGATCCTTGCTGTCTTATCACATTTATAGAAGTCCGCCTTAAAGTAAAGCCACCAGATCAGTTGAAAAAGAATGAAGCTGTTACTCTAAAAATACATTCCATGCCTTTGAAGTTTAAACATGGACATGGCAGTTAAAACTAACTCATCTCAGAAATAGAAATATTTTGCTTATAGATACTTATCTTGAAAAGGTACGACAAATGTATGCAACCACATTGTAGAAACAATCATGACAAAAGAATGAAGCATGGTGGACTTGAAATATGTACTCAGAAGATACAGTTTCCATAAAATCTGTCAAGCCATGCATTAAGAGACAAGATGCTTCCTTACTTAGTAAGGGAAAAAGACATTTAGTTGAAGAAAAGGTAGGTTTTTATCACCTCATATGTTAGTGTACCCCCAGAAGAATCAGGTTGACGAAGGGTCACACTTGAAATTACACCATTTGCAGAGAGAATGCATATGGCTCGAGGCCCTTGTTGAGAAAAAGATATAATCTTCATCGTAACATCCTATGTGAAAAAAGAAATGTAGAAGTTTAGTAGTATGTTCGCTCAACTACTCAGGAAACATATAATTCAGTATTGGAAATTCTAGAATAAAACTGAGTATTGCAGACTGTTCTAAAGGCACTCTTCATTCCTAGACTCCAGAGATAACACATCATGATTCTTGGATATAGCACAAAGAGAAATTCATTTTGTCCCTCCTCATCTATATCGTAGGCAAAATGGTTATTATATTTTCTTTTAGTTGTGAATCTATCTGAAATGGAATAGGGGACTTTTTGATAAAGACTGAACCACATGGAACAAAACTTCAGAGAACATACAGACTTTTCCACCGGATTTATTTAGCAAGATGTTAATATCATCATTGCATGTAGCCGAGCATATATGACCTCACATAAACACCTTCAAAGTTGTTACGAGACAAGAGAAACAAGAAATCACTGATACCTCGCCAGCATTAACAGTGATAATATGGGGGGTAAAATTGGCACCAACAGAGCATGCAACCCATTCACCTACAAAAGAAATTTCTGTCAAGATCAGTCACCATGGGTTGGAAGTCTTTACTCTGAAATAAGATTTAATCCATACAATTTAAAACAGTATAAATGCACCATAATGGAAACTGGATAATAATTTAAGAAAAATAGGAGAATTTGTAAATGGCTCCTCTTGGACGCTAATTGTCTTTGTATGGAGTGAAAATTGAAGAATAGGATAAATTGGGATTCTTTCATTACAGTTCAAAAGACAAAATGTCTACTAAATAGCACTGTTCTCAAGCATAAAAGGTATGCTTTTGTCATATATTAAAATCTCATAACCAGTCTCATTCTAGCTTATAATTCTACATTGAACACACATCTTGTCTCCAGCCTCTTTCTAGCTTAGAATTTTGTATTTAACACCTTCAAGCTTGTTGATTATGATGTAGACCAATTTCATTCATAAATAACAGCAGCACATAAATGGTGCAACTAAGTTGTGTTTGAGCCACTAGATTGTACATGGATAGCAATTCAATTTCTTGCATAAGAGTGCACAACATTCCAACAGGATTAGGAGGTTAGATCAGCTGCAGGCTCAGCCTTCCAATGATAGGTGTCCTACAGAGTTAAAACTCAAGGATTCCCCCTATCTCGAATAATAAAACTTCCAGATGAAATAAGCAAGAAATAGAAAGAACATATAAAAAGAGAAAATTTTCTGCCATTTTCCTTAAGTTGTAAGCAATTCCTGGAAAATATTGGTCGAACGAATTCACTTAATTCCACTCCACATCACACTTTGCATAGGTCAGCAGAAAGTAAGAAATATTGCCAAGGACACATATGAAACGATAGCCTATAGAGGTTGGTAGGCATGCACACCTATATACATGGTCTACATTGTAACAATAGAAACCCAAATGATACCATGTTCTTTCCTGTAATATTTGCCAAAGATAAGTACCGAGAGATGTAGAAGAACTTCTTTCCTTCAATTCTATATTTAAAGTAAAAAGAAAAAAATTCCTTTGCAAAGTAGACGAAATAACCCAACCTAACAAAAGCCGGTGGCTATGTAAGTCAGACCAGACCAGATAGGACGTGTTAAGATGTTTGCCAGTTACAGAGCTAAGACTTCACTTTCATCCAGTCAGTAAAACGATCCACATGTTAAAAGGTTTTAGAAACACAAAACACGGAAACAGTAATAACAGACCCTGCTAATAAAACACAGAAAACAGAAACAGGCTTTTAATCGTAACACAGCAACAAGTTGTTAAAAATCCCCACCTATTCGCTTCTCTTAACCATGACACGGCATAACTAACCACACACAAGCAAAGGGTACCTCACAATAAGATTCTCTTACTTTCAGACCTGGCCAAATCAAAAAGCAAAACCCCACAATAACCACACGCGCGCACACACAAATCAAAGTATCAACTGATATATCAATTCACAGGTCCCGCATCCAAGAGAAAGGTACAAAAACAACAGAAAACCGCCCCCATAAACACCAAAGATCGCAACTCTAAAAACAAAATAAGAACAAAACTTCGTAAAACTCAAATGGGTAGAAATAAAAACGCTTGATTTTTCCATTCTTACCTAAATTCTCCAGCTCGTACTTAGTCTTGCTGACCGGCTTCGTTTTTCCACGTTTCTCAGTAGAGAAATCAATCACCGGAGGCAGCGCCGGAGCCGCAGAGGATATCGGCTTGGGTGACAGGGCCCTGGTGACAGAGCCATCCGGTCCGTACTTTCTAGGCCTTCCTCTCTTTTTTTTCACAGACATAGTCGCCCCCTCCGCCGTGGACGGCGGAGCCACCTCCACCTCCGCCGCCCGAGGCGGAGGAGCGGATCCAGGAGTGGAGTTCAGGTTGTCAGTCCTGGGAGCGATTTGGTAGTCCGACGGAGCATCGGATCCCACCACAGTTACCCCACTTCCACCACCATTATTACTCACAGCTTCCCTTGTTTCCATGCTTAAACCCAAAAGATTTTCCTTTTTTTCTTTCTTTGTTTTTTTTTCTTTTTCAGGATTTTAGCAGAAACCCATTTGGATTTACAACTTAAAACATCCAAAAATCAAGTCTTAAGACTAAAAATTAACCAGAAAAATCCAAACAATTATTAAAAAGAACCAACCTTTAAATTTAAAAACCAGACAGGAATAAAAGCTAAAGAAAAAAGGTTTAAAAAAAAAAAAGAAAAGAAGCAAGCTTGAGTTTTTGAAAAACTAAGTAGAAGCAAGAGAAGGAGCTTTTACAGTGAGATTTAATCTGCAAAAACTTGAGCTTTTAGCTTAATTTTTTTTTGGGATTATCGAACTCAACTTAGCAGAATCACAGCTTAATTGGATTTATTTTTAAAGAAAGAAAAGTATTTTTTTTTTTGGGTTTCTAATTTTTTGGAGAAGAGAGTGAGATTGAAAAGAGAAGGATAAGATTCAATTTTGAATTTGTGGGATTGAATTTGAAAATGGTTTTGGGAAAATAAAAAAAGTTTTCTTGTTTTGTATTTTTGTTGTTGAGCTAATTTTTAGGCTCCTAACTTAAAAGTTAGGTCCCAAATGGGATTAAAAAGACAGATAGTACATGGAGATATAAAACATTTTCCATTAATTTAATAAAAGTAGGCGTTGATCCCATTTGTGTGTAATGATTATTTATTTATTTATTTATTTTGTTTAAAATAAAGATATCTTGTTTTGGTTGGAATTCGGTGGAAGAATAAATTAAATAATGGTGAAAGTGGAAGGGGCTTTCTTTTTTCTTTTTTTTTTTTTTTTTGTAATTTTGTGATAAAAAGTGAACATACCAATATTATTACCATCGTTTCAAATATATTATTTATTTATTTATTTATTTTAGTTTAACACTTGAGTGAAAGGCAAGTTAAATAATACAGCAGGGGCAAGAAGAAATTGTCTAGAAAATGAAAAAAATTAAATAAATAAAGAAGGTGGGTAATTGGGTTAAGGCAAGCATGACCTTTTTCTGGGACCTGCCAACCATTTTCTGATGCAAGGAAATAAATAAATATATATATATATATATATATATAGTCATGCCTGCAGCTTTCATATGTCACCAAAAAGATGAAAATAGGGCACAAATGTCAAAATAATGTGTCAAAAAAAAAAAAAAAGATGGCAGTCTTCCTTTCTTCGAAAAACCTCTATGTAGAAGAGAGAATCCGTACGAGATTATTTAACCTTTTGTTTTTTTTGACATTTGAAGTATTGGATAAATTACTATTACACAGTTTTAATATTCCGATTATTTACGTAACTTTATAAATAAAATTACTCCGTCGTTATACTAAAACCCATTGTTTAATCTTTTAGAATACCACTAGGGATTGGTACACAGCCACTTCTTCGAAAAACACATTGTTTATTTAAAAAAAAATTATTATGAATATTTAAATTATACATATTTTAAACGTATTTATATAATTATTAAATAAATTACCATGTCTGTTAAATCATAATTAAATAGATTATATACATATTAAAATCCTAATGTTATTAAAATATTAAGACTATAAATTAATTATTTAAATTATAATAAATATTACAAATTACATGAGTGTATTAAGAGAATTTGAATTTATATTGAATACTTAAATAAAGTTATATAAATAAATTATCTTTATTTTTTCCAATTTTAACTATACATACGTACATATATAGATATAAAAGGGTATTAAATTTGGTGGTGTGTGAATTTATTATATTTATTAATAAAATAAAAAATAAAATTATAAAATTTAAATTATAAATTTTTAATAAAAAAATAAATTTAAAAATATTTTTTCCTCCTTTAAAAAATAAAAGGAGTAATTTAGGATTTTTTTTTCCTTTTTTATAAATTATTTTTTTATTTTTCTTAGTTAGAAATATTATATTGTGCAAATTTTAGATATATATAAAAATTATTAATATAAATTAGTAAATTACAATATATATATTAAAATTTTAATTCTATTAAAATGTTAAAAAAATATTATAAATTAATATGAAATACTATAAGATGTAAGAATTCATTAAAAAGTAAAATTTGAATCAAATACTTATATATATTTTTAAAATTAATCAAATGTTACTATATGAACGTTTAATTAACTTTTTGTCAGCTTTAAAAATATATATTTACACAATATAAATAATATATAATATAGATGTAAGTAACTCATGTATCCGCACGAAAAATGTAGAAGAGAATATTTCCAGTAATTAATATTAAATGGCAACTGATTCAATGTTTCTGATTAAAGCAAAATAATTAAAAATAGATGGTAGCTAATCCCATTAGGTCTATTTGGAACACCAACGTTTCTTTCTCCACACAAACTTATCTTTACAGAATTTTTCGATTATTTTAAACAATAATTAATAGAGATATAAGAAATTGGAAGTAATCACTGATTGCATATACAAAATAGTTTAATGACAAATGTAAATTAGTTTATTATAAAAGGCATTGAATATTAAAACGAGATTTAGCGGCAAGTGCAAGTGTTCCTAAAAAAAAAAAAAAAAAGGCATCATTTTTATTTTTATTTATTTATTCGACGATGACCTACGAGAAAACAAGAAATATATTTGAAAAGGAAAGTTTAGATAGAGAAAAATTGATAATTTAATTGATTTGAATATTTGATAAGCATGGTGATGAGCTCAACCCAATATATTTAACTTCCATAACTTTCCTTTTGTAGTTATTTTTTTTTTTTCAATTACGGCATGGAATAAATTCTATTTTATGTTTTTGGTCGGTAATCAGACCTAACTTTTCGTACTATCATAAGTAAAGTAATGGAATTAAGCAAACCTGATTAATTAATTTGAAAATCTCGACTTAAACATGGTGGTGCTTGCATTGCACGTCCATCCCACAAAATGGAATCTCAAAAAAGATGGAAACAGTACACTCTTTCTTATATATATGTAACAAAAAGAAGAAAAAAAATATTATGGAATTTTTCTTCTTCTTCTTCTTCTTTGAAATGTAAGGCATGAGGCATTTGGATTTCAGAATTATTAGAACATATTCTTGTTCTTATAACTTGGCGGCGCCCACTTGGACAAAAATTTATTTTGCAGTCTCTGGCCGATTTTCTTGACAAAATCACGAGCAGGAAAAGTAAACATCAGTAGAATACAAATGTTGTCTCAATTGCAAGAATAATAATTAAAAAAAAAAACAACCTTTTTTCTTTTGGGTTCAAATAGAAGACAAAGGTTGATAGACTGCTTATGATTCATCTAGGCTTGTAGTCAAGATATGTTGATAAATCAGTCAAAATGAGTCATTGATATCTAGGCTAGATATTCATCAAAGCTTGCTTGACTCGACTTGGATAAATGGAGAGAGAGAGAGAGAGAGAGAGAGAGAGAGAGAACGAGTTGGGCTTTACTTGGTAAAAGAGTCAAAACCACATTGGATAAAGACAATATTTTTGGTTGATGTTTGGTCGGATACTCATGCATTTCAAGTCTTATTGTTGTAAGTGGCATACGGTAACACTAGAAGTCTTTCATATTTTCTCGCCAAGATCCCAACATAAATTCAGGTTTCTCAATGCAAAACATTAGTGGGAAATCGAACAGACCAACTAATCTTTTGTTTAAAAATCTTTAGAATTTTTATTTTTTTAAAAAAATAAGGAACAAAATCATCTATTAAGAGATTTTTTTTTAGGAGTCACCACCACAGAAGGCTTTACATTTACTTTCAATGAATGGATATTGCCCATGCATTTTTCTTACCACAGAGGGGAAGGAAGAGGGCTTGTTTACAGTGGCAGTTTAACCACTTAAGCTCCATACTCAGCAGCATTAAAAAAAAAAAAAAAAAAAGATTCCATCTTTCAACCAAGAATCTACAAGCTCCTATGTCTCATTTAGTTAATCAAATAATAATATGTCACTTCTATCACGAAACTTTTATGCCATTTTTTTTCCTAATTTTTAGAAGTTAAAATAAATAAATAAATAAAAAGAAAGATAAAATGGCATAGGACATGTAATTGTCAAATCAACATGATGTAGTCACCACCTGGCCATGCCATTGACTGTGTAGGACTCAAAACGGAAAAAAATTAAAGAAACATAATAATGAAATTTTAATTGGACAAAAATATTTTTAAGGGTTTAATTAGATATTAGCAAAGATATATGTAATAAATAAAGATCACTTTGATTTATCTCGATATTAAATTGCACCGAGCAATTCATCTCATATAAAGGGGTTAATGAACTGAATAAAATTTATTCTTTTTTTTTTTTTTAAGAACTTGAAATCTCTCGAGTTTTCTTTTCCTCTAAAGCTTAATCAGCTGACAAGAACAATGCATTTGAAGTTATTTCACCTTCTTTTTAATCTAAATAAAGAATTAAATAATTTATATATACGTAAAAAAAATTAAAGAGATAATATTCAAATCTCTACCTCCTTTTTTTTTTTTTCAATACAAAATCAATTGATGAATTGCTCTAACCAAACGTCTTCGCCTTCTTCTTAAGTTGAATTGGGCACTTGTTAATTGCTAATGGACTTCAACCATTAACGTCGATTCCCAATTGCAAGGTCCCATGCATTTTTTACTCTCTCTGTTTTTTTTTTTCGTTTTTTTTTTGGGGGGGGTAGGGGATAGAGAAAATTGGTGCAATAATACAGGCAAAAGGGTCGGCCCATATATGGATGCATTTATCATTCCATGGCTTGTTGTGATCACTCTGGGCCCATTTTCATTCCCAGTAAACTGTACTTAATGTACGTGGACTTCAATTCAGAATTTCTTTAATGGTCCAAAGCATAGTGATGGATTGCCCATTCTCATATACACTCATGAGCCGAAGTCCTTCATGAAATATGCCATGAAAATAGACTGCTTGATTAAAGTAGTTTAAGTCTCTTTTGTATCAAAAAAAAAAAAAAGAAAAAAAGAAAAAGAAAGGTTCGAATCGTTGTCTTTTCCATTCCCTTATCAGGAAGCATGTTTGACATTGATTGGGAGAACATTCTTGCGGTATAATCACTCCACTAACCTATTATTATACCTAGACGAAGTCTTGAATAAAAGTCACACGCCTAGATAACTGGCCTTAATTAATGGGTATCGATTAGTTCGATCCTCATCAGGAGGGGACAACGAGGCCCCACATGACATAGGGAACCTTAACATGCGCGAACACATTGTGTCATAACATCATTTAGAGAGGTATCTCCGAACCGTTGGCTCCTACGAATCTTTGGTTCATTAGTCCAATTACAAGACATAAGTGTGGTTTTTGGAATTTTCATTATCCAAAATTCCCTTCTTGCATCAGCCCTTATGGGGAGGGGGGGATTGAAGTACAACTAGAAGAGGCCAAACGCAAAGCATCACATTGATTCCAATTACGAACAGATATAATAACCAGAGTGCCACTCAGGATTGTCTATATTAAGGTCAAAGTCCGGCGAGCTCTATATATTTTTTTTTTTCTGAACTCTCTCTCTCTATATATATTTTTTTAAAAAAATGTCGTTTATTTCAGACAACCACCTCACCAAGCCAAGGCGGTTAATGTTGTTGCCATGTCGACCTATGATTGCAATTGATATAGTTTGATGAATAACAGATGCTTAACTGCTTCAAACTTCATGCCCCACGTTTATGATGGAGTTGTTAAAAAAAAACAAAGTGTTTGACTTGAGTTGATTGGTTAAGCAAGTTTCCATCTTTTCTATTTGGGAATATTCTATAGTTACTACTGATATCTAGTTAGAAAAATGCTGGAAGTGCAGTTGGAGAAGTAAGATCAAAGATGGAAGCAAAGAGAGTCAACCGATGATGAGAATATAGTCAGTGGCTTAACCCAAAAGAATAATGCTTTTGCACCTCACACGCCCTGCAGTCTGGACTGCCAACAAATTGTTATCTTACCTTGAGTTGATGCAAGAATAGACATGATTGGAGCTTCTCTGCTTAGAACCAATGGGGGCTTTTGAATTCTGCAAATTGCCAATCTAGGTTGGGATGGAGGGGACAATTGTTATCTTCAAAAGTTGTAAAAATCGTCACCATAGATCCTATAAGAGAAGAAAAAAAATAAAAATAAAAATAAAAATTGTTAAATACCCTTCTCTTTTCTCTGTCTTTTTTTTTTTTCTCTCTTCTTAAGTGTCGTCTGCACTTACTAGTATGATTAAAATTATGAGTATAATTTTTTGGAGTTAATATAGATTAAGAGTTTATTAAAATTACAATAAAAATCAGTTAAATTAAATACATTTGTATTATTAAAGTAAAATTAGATATATGTTATTATATAACAATATAAGCTACATATTATTATATAAACCTTTTAATTATTGTGTAATATTTTACTGTATTAATAAAATTATTAATATCTGTATAATTATTTACTACACTCTAAGATAATTTTTGCATAAACTGTCTACTGAGTCTATTTTCTTGTTCTGATCAATGGGAGACAATTCTCTCTAGAATCAAAAATTCACAGAGGCAGTTACAGCAAATCAAAGAACATTTCCAATTCATTGGCTGAAGTGCTAAACAAACTTACTAAATTAAATTGAAGGAATAAAATAGATAAAATTAACAACCACAAGTCTATAATTAAATTGAGAAAAATGAATTCCTTAAGTGTTACATTGTATTATTATAATTATTGATTTTGCATCATCGAAATGTTACTTTACTATTCGCTACTTTTGTGTCTATGGAGTGAAACACTAATTAAATGTGTTAAGTAAAATTAACTCAATAAAAAAATTGGTAATTGTGATCGACTCCTTTACCCATTTAGTTTATTAGCTGAGGACCCACAAAATTTATATTCTTAGGTCTGTTTTAAAACAATACAGGACATGTCGACAGGGGTCAAGGGGTGTATTTATTCATTCCTCTTGCTCTCCCGAGCAATCAATCATCTTTAGAAACTACGAAAATGATGGGGCAATGACGTTCCAGTTGAGAGAACTGAGACAAGCCAGTGGATTGAGACAGAATGGTTTCTGGATTTCCCCTTCCAAGACGGAAAAGACCAGCAAGAAGGCCACAAAATGCTGCAGAGCAAAATTTGAAAAAAAAAAAAAAAAGAAAGTGTCCAAACATCAGAGTTGCAGTCCATTTTTACAATTCTTGATCTTGGTGCAGACAATTTTTAGCCAATATAAAATGTCCCAGCAGGCAAATAGAAGCAAGTAACCCCACAAGCCTCCCTATGCTAAGATAAAAATTTTTATTTATAAAATAAAATAAAATAAAATAAGGGCTTAAAATATGTGTGCTTTTTGAGCCCCAAACCATGCAAAGACATGATCACATGGTCTTATCTTTTTCGCCAAGATTACCTTACCAGATATGCACACAACAGAGAGGGAAAAGCCAGCAGACAAGAAATATCAAAAGCAGAGCCAGAATTTGATCTTTGACGCCAGAGAACGCGACTTTCTTCCACAGCTCCCCCCCCCACCACCTCTCTGACCATTGCCAGCTCTGAATTCAGATTCCCATTACATACGGCGCTTTTACCGGTACAATGGTCAACGATTTTCTTTATCATCAACCCGCGTGCAAAGTAGTTGTCATTTGTCCAGACCCAAAAAGACTCCTCTCATATATATATATATATATATATTTATTTATTTATTTATTATATCATAAATTTTATAATAAAAATAATTATTTAAAATTTTATAAAATCTCTCATCTTTTTCTAAAAAAATTAAAAATTAAAAATTTCAAAGCAAACGTTTAAATTTTTAATCATTAAAATACAGTCATACGACACGATCCGCTTTCATTGGCGTCTAACCTACTTCTTGTGTCATTCATGGAATAGCATGTTCTTATGGCACTGTTTTTCCCCCACTTTGTACTAAACTCACTACTTTGCATTAAATTCATTTTGCTGTCATTATTCGACAAATTATACAAAGTTTCATTATATGATCATGGATGGTAAAATAATACTATTATGATCGTTTATTAAATATTTATGATTTTATCAATGATTGTAATTATGTAATAAATGATTATAAACGTATGTTTAATAATTATAATAATATATTATATTACTTTTTCTAAAATCACATTTGACCTGCATTATAAAATCTGGATTCAATTTGTATTTTTGAAATATTATGCCACCATTGAAAATTACACTCTAAAATACAATTGAATTGAATAAATGTATATATAATGGGAGTTTTGGGGTTTACATTCTATTTGTTAAAAACTTTACATTTTCTAATTGGAGTTTTAAGTTTGATATGCGAAATATAGTGCAAAAGAATTTCATTGATAAAAATCTGTTATGGATAAAAATTATTTTATATAATTCATAATGTAATAAATAACACAAACATAATGATTCAATATAGAATTACTACCGTCTCATTAATTCCTTGGAACAGATACAGAAATTTATAAAAAAAATAAAAACTTTAGTTTGAATATACAAAGTTGACATACTAACATCCAAGCTTACGATAAAATATATATATATATATATTTAATTCAATCTTTTGGACTTAAAACATTGCGTATTCCCAACTTCAAGCCACAATATGGACAAAATATAGACCAATTTATGATGCTTAGGACGGTGGTCGTTGTGCAAGCCGCTACCGTTTCTCACCCAAATCGTGAGTCCCAACCATAATACACACATGCGAACGTATTAGGTGAGTATGGGCCTATTTGCAATTACTAATGCAACTACGGCATTCGAACCACTTCTACAATATTCATAAAACACCACGCAAACTGGGACGTCTTACTTGGAATTATGGACCCAAAAAGTAAAGGATTTATTCAAATTATTATGCATTGCATTAAGCCAATTCAAAAAATAAAAGATCTACATTCGTTCATGCAAGAGAGAGAATTGAGCTAGAATAATATAAAAAATGTTCAAGTCAACCATTAAAACTAAGTATATTAAAAGATCGTTATGTACAATAAGTGAAGCCATCGATTCCCCCCCCCCCTCACAACAATCCACCTAATTTTCTATACTCTCCATCTGACTCCCTTCTCCTAATTCAAATCTTCCCTTCAAACAAAGCACATCTAAAAACAATAGGGTGTAGGAGAGCCCTATAGCCTATCTCTCTCCATTCAACCAACCAAACCCAACTAATTACTACTACTATCACCAAATTCCTGCCTTTATGTACAGAACACCAGCCCACGCCTGAAGCAAAGAATATGACACTAAAAGAAGGATGAACAATAAAGCCTTTTGTCTAACTCAAATTGCCTTTTCATGTTCCACTTTAAGAATATGATCTGATTAATCCCAAATTGTATAGATTCCTTCTCACTAGGCTCCCGAGTGATAAAAGCACAGTCCCACCAACCCCTACAGCTTGCTCTTCTCTTTCAGCTTCTTCATGGTAGATCAGCCGTGGCAATTCCTTCACTTTCAAATTACTCAATCCAATCCCTTGTCGAACAGATTCAATTATCTTAGGATCAGCAGGGTTACCATTTGCATCGGTTACATAGAATACGTTTAGAGCCAAGTCCCTCTTCGTGGACACTTCAGCCCTTGTCACATTAAGACCATTTTCACGAAACGTTCTTGTTACATCTGCTAAAAGTCCCTGCCTATCTGGCGTGCATAATTCCAGCCTCACACCCTGTTATTTGCAAAAGTTCCCTGTCAGCCTCTTGCAAAATATGCCTAACAAGTAAATAATCAACAATTCAATGGAGAATAAGAATCAAAATTTGAACAATTACCACAGATGCTCTTCTCTGGACTGCAGCTTGTATGCATTGGATTACACGTTGCCTCTCAGGCTCTGAACTAATAGGGGTTCCATCTGTGTGCCTAACATAAAATTCCTAAAGCAACATAAACCCAATAGAATGTCAATAACTCAGTTAACAGCCGCTATCAATAGAATTTAAATTGGTACAAGTGACAGATATATACCAGATATGCTCTGTCTCGGCCAGTGTTGATAGTAGCATGAAACACAACATATTCCATGTCTGTCAATGTGCATACAACATCAAACAAGAGCTTTCTCCGATCTTTGCATTGAACATTCACAACTGAATAACCTCTCTCAATCCAGTTCTGTACAGTTACAACCGGAGAATCAGTACCATGCTGCAAAATAGGCTTCCTCTCATAGTCCCTATCAGCAAACATCATCTGATGCAATCTCCTTTCTGTGTGTGTGACTGCCATTGAAACCAATGTTTTCGCACTCCTAATATCATTATCCCCCTTTAAAACACTCCTCAATCGCACTTCAATCCTGTCAATCTTTTGTGAGTCCTCAATTGGGGACCCCGAATCGCAGTCCTTGACGTAAATCAAAGAAGCAATTCGGCCATTATGAGTCCACACCGTGGCCTCCACCACATTGCAATGCAGATCTGCTAGCACAGCATATACTTCAGAAAGAAGGCCGACCCGGTCAGTGCCAGTAAGTTCTAATGCGGTCAAGCCATCATAACTGTTGGTTCTAGGATTGTGATTGTGAATGGTCCCAAGTGACTGTAACGTCCAAAGCATGGAACAACAAACAAAACATTCAGTTTCCGTAAGTTAAGGGGAACAATTATTACATTAAATCAGACAGAAATAAATCCAAAAAAAAAAAACATGATTTAACCATAGCAATTACCTGTTCCATGTACCCAAGAACACTCTCATCCGTCAATTTATTTCCATTCAAATCGGTCACATGGAAAACTGCAGACCCCAAATTAAATAATTAAACAAAACGTCAACAAAACCTCCAAAAAAATAAAAAAGAACACAAAAAAGCAAAAGGGTGGCTAAATGTTTACCATCCATGAACCAGCGCCCATCAGAGGAAATGTAAGCCTTTTTAATGGAGAGATTGAGGTCCGTGAGAACCTGAACAGCCTCCAGTAAGATTCCATGCCTTCTGGCACTATCAACCTGGAAAACCCAGAAAATAAACACGAAAAATTAGTCTTTTTTTGTTGAGAAATTAATTATTATTATTATTAGTTAACTTTTTTGCCGAAATATTTTATGGGGTTCTTTTATTTTTTGTTATTGCTGTTGTGGGCTTCGTCGAAGGCTCACCTTGACTACAGTTGCAGTGGGGCAAACGGCATTGTCGATGACCACTCTGTCAGATGAAATTATTAACATTATTATTTTCCAATTTGGAAAATTTCAACGAAGGAAAATTCAAAGCAGAAAAAGAAAAAAAAAAAAGTGGGAAAACGAATCTTTGCAAAAGTCTTCCAAGAAACATCAGTAAGCTTCTATAGAAGCATTAGAAAAGTCAACAATACTGGCAGAATTAAACAAAAAAAATAAAAACGAAATTCACACTAATTTCGAATAAATCTGATAAAAAAAGGAAGAACCTTAGATACGGATAAGATCTTCATTTTACATAAATGGTAAGTCTAGATTTCCTTACACAAATTTTCTACAAGGAGACCAGAAATTCTGAGGTAAATATCGAAAAAAAATTGCAGAAAATTTTAAGAGAAGAAGAAAAAAAAATAAAAAACGAAAACCCAGTTGCATCTAAAGAAGAAATTGGTGAGAGAAGAAGAGAAATGAACCTGGGAGTGGTCATTCTAATCACAAGCTTCTCATATTCGTCCAAGCAACCACTCCACGCCATTGCCTTTACCTTCAATTTGCCTTTCTCTTCCTTTCTACTTGGGCTTCAACAAGTTGTCCCGTTTATATATACCAGGCAGCAAAACAACAAAGAAACCTAAAAACAAAAGTGGCAGCGATATATTCAAGAACTCGGAAGAACAGCAAAGCTGGAAACACTAAGTGCCCACCAAAATCAGAGAACCCACCTCCCCGGCAAGCAAATATTCTCTTAAACTCTCGACTTCCTTCGCCTAAATCGACCACCCTCCAATTCCCTCTCTCTCTCTCTCTCCTCCACTTCCTCTCTCTCTCTCTAGAGACTTTTTGAAGATTTTTCGACTATTTGTTCCTTTTGTAAGTTCTTAACATATATACATATATACATATATATATATATATATATATATAATTTTTTTTTCTTTTTCAGTTGATTTTGTTTTGGAATTGTTTATATTTTTTCCCTTTTTGTCGACATATATCAAGCAAAGCCCTGGCGCTGCGGCCCGCAATTAGTCTGTAATTAGTATTAGATCTGATTATAGATTCGATTATATTTATTGATAAATTTGTTTATATATATTTTTTATTTTTTAAAAAAAAGTCAAAAAGTATTTTTTTTTCTCCACGAATCCAGTTTAAGTCATATTTATTTTTATTGATAATTAAATTAATTTTAGGATGATTTTTTTTCTTTTTTAAGAGAATAAAAAGAAAATATTTTGTTTTCTTTTTATAGTTCTTTTTTTCCTTTTCAAGAAAAATATATGTAAATTTGAGATTTTTTTAAAGAAGGATTTGAGATTTTTTTTTCTTCCTTTTTGTCTTTAATTTTTTTATTATAAAAAATTAATTATAATTAAAATAATATTCTATAAATCAATAAAATTTTTATTTGATTATAATTAAATATATATTCATTAATTTATATGATCTTATTTTTATTGTAATTAAATTTTCATAATTACAAAATATACTAATACTCTTAATAAACTACTACATAAATAAAAATTGAATTTTTTTATATATTTTTTAATATATACTTACACTAATATACATAAATTTCATTATATTTGTTGATAAATTTATTTTTATTTATGTTTCTTTTTTTTAAAAAAAATAATAAATAAACTCAAATATTAAGTATTATTTTTGAAAATATCAAAAATAATTTTTTTCTCTAAATCTACTATAGATTAAGCTTTTTTAATAATTAATTATATTTTAAAAATAATTAATTAAATTAAATTTTATCTTTAAAACCTTTTTATTAACTATTTCAAGAAAAAAAAAGTTATTTAGAATAGTTTTTTCTTTGTCATTTAAGAAGAATAATTATTTTTTCATTCTAAAAAAAATATTGATTTAAGAGATTTTTTTCTTTTTAAAAAATATATTTGAGTATTTTTAAAATTTTTTATTAAAAAATTTAATTAGAACAAATTAATTATAATTAAAATAAAAATTTATGAATCAATATAATTTTTATTTGATTATAATTAAATTTATATTGATCGATTTATAAAATTTTACTTAAATTGTAATAAAAATTTATAACAATAAAATATTCTAACATATTTAATTTATGAATTTACCGAAAATTTGCACATAAATAAAAATTGAGGATGTTTCAGAATTTTGATAATATATTATTTACATATAAATATAAATTAATTAGCAAAAGCTGATCACCACGCGTTTGTTGTAAAAAGTCCAGCTCGGATACCACGTCGGTTATTGTGATGTCCTTTTCGCGCCTTCGGCTCAACGGGGATCAAGGGAGTTGATTGATTCCTAATCGACGGGATGGGGTTGGTACACGTGGATAGTTTTTGGGACCTGCAATGTTATTTTATTTTTTTCAATTTCTTTTCCGTAAAGTATTGTTATTTTTTAAATGACTTGATTATTAAGGTTTGAGATATGCCGACTAAAATCATGACGTCCGCACCAAATCGGCTTTTTCTCTGTCACTTTTTTTCCTAAGTGTTTCTTACTGGCCTCAATTTTTGAATTTTTTCTTCAAAAAAAAAAAATTACATTTTTTTAATTAGAAGTCTAGATTATAAAGGCCGTATATTTTTTATTTTTTAATGTATGATTATATTTCATGTTAAGATAATTATATTCTTACAGTGAAACTCACTCTTAATAATAATTGAACATTTGTGCACATTTAAGTTAGTCATTTGTATTAATTTGGACCGACCACAAGGTTTTAGTTAGTCATTCCCTCCGAAAAAACAGAATCAGTCATCCTCAAGCGATACCCATAAACCAAATGCAAAAAAAAAAAAAAAAGCTTCTTCTTTCTCAAAGTGAGCTTAAGTACAATTCAATTGTTATCAATAATTCTCATATGAGTGTTCATAAATCGAACATACATTTTTGCTCACCCCCACCGTTGGCCCGCATTAGATTTATCGGTACACAAAGAAAAGGGACAAAATGCGGTGTTTTCAATGTAGAGAAAGACATTAATTTTATTGGAATTTTTCCATAGTTCCAAGTTGCGTTAGCTGCGGAATTGTTAAATACCAATTGAAAATCCAACCGCGTTCAAAATCACCAAGTAGGATTTGAAACCAGAGAAATTAGAGTCATAGTGCACACAATTGACTCACCAGGTAGATAATTTTTTTTATTTAATTTTTATATTGTCCTAATTGTAATTATTTCTTCAAATTAAGAATATTTATTGTAATTATTTTAGGTGTAAAACAAACCTCTACCTTATAAATTGGTACTCATATACAATATGTGTTAGACATAATTGAATAAAAAAAAATGTAACTATTATAAGTCTTTAGATGTTGAATATAAATAATTAAGATCGAATCACGCATTTGTTAATGTTATTTTTATGTTGAAAAATATAATTTATTTTATATTTTAACCAGCAAATTTTTTATTAGGGAGAGCTGAGATTTTGAAGAGATTGCGTTCCGACGTCACGTGATTGCATTCAATCGGCAGAGGCTTGAAACGGCGCGCATGGCGATTGGTCATGGAAGCACGCCTTCCAATTTATTATGTCACTTTTGGGCGTCACAACTAAGCATGTCGCTGAGTGGCCCCTACTTTTCTCTCTGACAATCACGTGCCAGGCCTGTCAGAAAACAAAAAAACAAGAAAAAAAAGAGGTTTCACCGGTTGGTTCGTTTGTCTCTGGCCATCGAGTTTCCCTTACGCGACACCTTTCCATTCCCCCCCCCCTCCGCAAATAACGGTTACCGGCCGGGAAAAAAGTTAGTTGACGTGGATGGGAGGCGGGCGGCGAGATGAGAATTTTGTGGGTCCCGTCTCTTTTTTCGTTTTCCACTTTTTAAATATAACGTACGCTGTACAATTAATAAAAATATGTATATAACTAATAAAATTATATTATTTATACATAATTTATATATATACATGTTATTATGCCTCCGGATTGTGACTTCTTGGAATCTATTAATTGCAAAAAAATAATTCTTGACGCTGGCATTTTAACTTTTAAGTTCATATATAAGTGATTTTTTAGAAGGAGAAAATATAGGGGAAAAAAAAAACCGTGTGGTTAGGACATGTCTTTTCACCGTCTATTTCCCCGCTTCTTTTCAATTGCTAACTTTTTTAATTTGTACATTTTTGGCGGGAAGAGGGGAATGTTCCCGCCAAAGGGCGACGGCAGTGTTGGAGGAGCAGTTTTGTGGTGGGGGAATGGGTGGTGATCGAGGTGGAGGGATGGGCCAAGCCATAGCCGGCCGAAAAAACCACAGAGATGAAAGCAACATGAGGTCCCCACCTCTACTATTTTTTGATTTGAGAGAGCGAAAGGCCATTTCCATTTCTTTAAACTAGAGGTGGTATGTGTATAAATAAGAATTTATAATTTTTCTCGTCTTCTAATTTTTAACTAGTAACATTTTTTAAATCTACGTTACTAAACGTGTGCTGCTAAAATTCTCTCAAAAACGAAAGGGTATTTTCTATTTCAACGCAGGAGAGATGTTGCGGTTGGTTGGCGTGGGAAGAGTGGACAAGTAATTCTAAAATGGGTCGTTTAAAGCAGTTTCGTTGGCTTTTGACAATGTCGAATGGCTAACGTACGAGGTGGCGAGGAATGATGACACGTTGGATTATAGCTCAAACGTCTCATCAAAAAGGGCCCAACGTTGTTCCAACCAAAAACCAACGTCGAGGTCTCCAGCCGACCGTCCCAAAAGTCCACTCCTACTCCTAAGTTATAGCCATAAATTTTGACCAATGTACACGAATCCTAAAATCAATACATAATATTACTTGATATGATTCCAATTAACTTTCCTGCTGGCTCATCTAATTAGATATTAAATCCCAAATTAGCATTCACCATGAAGTTAATCAAATTTTCTATTTTATGAATTTTTTTAATAATTTTATCAAGTAAGTGTTCTTTAAACTCAATTTCCTATATCAAAACTTAAATATAATGAAAAATAAGTCAAAGGGTGTTATGGAGGCTATGACATTTGAACATATTAAAACATAAGAAGCTAAAATATAAAATATTAAACAATAAGAAGAGGGAGGAAATTGTTTGCATAAAACTAAAATTTTACTATATCTATTTGTATGGAATTATATGGTTTTTTATTTTTTATTAAAAAAAAAAAACTAATAGTAAGATATTTTAGAATGAGGCAGACCAGACAAGAGAACCGGTTAATACGGTACATGAACAGCCAGCAGTGAGTCCAGTTGTCACTTGTCAGGAATTTCCTTTTTGTTTTTTAATTATATTGTTTTCTATACTATATTATTTTCTTGGTTGGAAATCCCGCCCCGCGGTGTCTTTTTGACCATTAAGAAGCTTTTTGGCAGAAATTTCGGAAAACGGTATTCTGGAAGGGTTTTTAATAAGTCATTAGAAGATCTAGTCTGAGAACAACTAACATGTGACTCTCGCTTAAAAAAAAAATAATAAAATTTTATTGAATGAGACCTACGTTATAATTGTTTTTTTTTTTTTTGGGTTCACATCTTTTGACTACAAAACCTTTTTTCGATTCGGAATTTAGAAGCTGGAGGGGATGAGGATCAAAACATTAGAAAAGAACTTAAAAAAAAAAAAAGAAGGAGAACGTTTACGGTGGTGGGGGAGATGTGCGGATTCTATACAGCGACGCCGCAGATCTCTCCGGAAGACACTCCAGGCATGTTTCCACTTGATTAAGGCTGGAATAAGTTTACATTTATAATTACACAATGTTTGAAAAATTGGATAGATAAAATCAGAACCCAATTTTAGTTTGGTCCGATTTGTCTTAAAAATTGATATCAAACTGGTGAATCGGAAAGTCTAGACCGGTTTTTTCTTTTCATTGTTTTTTTTTTTTTTTCTTTTTTGAATTTCCTATTATTTGTATGGCTTTTTGGTTGTGTACAATTCTACGTTGTGCTTGTAAACGTTGTTCGTGGGTCCTACCTCGAATGAGAAGATCTTGGCCGTCAAATTAGGTTACTGAAATTTAAGAAATAGTACATATATATTTATGTTGGTCAAAGTTGGCGCATGTGAATGAAGTTTAAAGGGAATACAACTAATTCTATGCATCTTATCGAACACCTCCCACCCTCTCAGATGATTGTTCTGTACAATCTTATGCCCTAATAATTTTTTGCATACTTTTATATAATATAATTTGTTATTTATATGGAATTGATACCCATCGAGGGATAATCTTTGTCACAAGTGATGACGCTTCATAAGTGTCCCAACCATATCTTATTATTTTATCAATGAGATATGAAAATTTTAATTTGACTAATTCAAGATTTAAGTCAAATTAATTTAAATGTGAATAAAAAAATAAAAATTTAAGTGGGACTTAATTGAAATTGAAAATTGATTAAATAAATTTGTGTAATATAAAATTATATGGGTGTTATATTTTTTTTTATAAAAAAAATATGTAAATAAAAATAGCAAACACCCAATAATATCACAAGTAACAAAGTATTTTTCAAAATTTTTTGTACTATTTCTTGAAATAAAAGTCAAATATAGATGCTATATACTCACAAGATTCTCTCTTTGTAGATAACGAAAAAAGAAAGAAAAAAAAAATATCTCTTATTAAACAAGCTTAATAAAAACTCAATGCCTTACTATTGTGCACCGAATTAACCCACTTAGATTGTGACGTCGCACTGCAATTAGATGCCTTTCATTACAACTTGAGAGCGGTGATTTGATTGATGAAGCAAAATTAATACCAAGGAAACGTAAGTAGAAAAGCAATACGTTCTTCGGCCTTCGGCTCGGGGCATGGCTGGCCTTGCAAAGTGCTTGGTCTCTACCTGTTATGTTCTGTCCCTTGTATAAACAATGTTAAACATATAGTTGATTCGAGATGACTCTCTCAACTCTTACTAGAAGTTGACCAATTGGGTCCTTTTTCTTTAACTAGTACGTCCAATACAAGTCTAGGCATGCAGTTCTAAATGAAAATATATAATATGCTTTTAATTAGAGTAAGAAAGTGACCTTAATATATACGATGCATGCAGGCTGACCACATAAAATCATACGACTGTATACCCAAAATAATAATAGTAATAATATTAAGGCGATATGGTTAATGGGAACTTGAAACTTTATGATCAGTGGAGATGGAGAAGGTACATCAAGAACATCCCAAGGCCTCTCGTGATTTAAATATTGAAGTGTACATTAGAGGAACATTGGCATTTTGGCAGTTGCATTGTCAAGTCAGCCAGCTCAGGGGAAAACGATTGTTGAAGGGAGGGAAAGCGTTGTGGCACAAAACTAAAAAAGCATATGCAAGTGCTGCAGCTTGAAGTGAAATCGAGAGGGTGACCTGCCCTCTCCAAGCATTATGATGACATTGAAGGAGAGGTGGACATTGTAGGCAGTTTTAGCTCCCTTTAGATTTTGCATCGTATTCAAGTGGTCACATCTCAATATCCTACAAATTTTAATCTAAAAATTGTCAACATTAAAACCCAACATTTTGTTTTTTGTTTCCTTTTATTGGAAGCTTTTTAAGAAGTCCACGAGATGTTGGTGACAACTTTTTTGTTTTCCAAACTTGATCAAATTTGATAAGCATTTGCATTGCAATTGGTATTTCTTAAGATCCGCAGATGCCATGAGCCTATCCCGCAAACGAAATTGGCTCATGTTTTGATTATAATATAAGAAAACATCAAACCATAGCTACCTTGATATCTCTTTTGAGTACGTTTCTTTCTTTGCAATAAGGCATGACCTATCAGTTTGGTGCTTGCAACATCATTGAGAGAAATGTGACTGCGAGAGAGAGGGGGATTTCGACGTGTGGTTAACTGCTTATCAATTAAGTTTAATTAGAAAATTTTCACTTATTGAAAAGAAAAATAATAATAAATAAAATTATGTGTTTATCCCATAAGATTTGGGACACAATTCCATTACCAAACCCAGTAGGACTAGCTTGGGCCTTGCAAACCTTTAAGAACTATGAAAGTTTTCCTAGAATTTTAACAAAATTTTAGATTTCTTAAGAATGTCCCCCTAAAATTTAATGTTCTGCAACTTCCCCCCCCCCCCCCACCCTCCCAACTTTTATTTCTTAGTTCTGTCCTGCTTGGAATGAGGAGGAGTAAGATGTACCTAATCCCTTGGGTCAGTTCCCAAGCTCAGCCCCCAACGACGTGTAGGTTGCAAAGCTGCGAGGTCTCACTTACTTATGAAAGTAGATTCACAATCACAATGTTAAGTGGACAATTTCCCCATCTAAAAATAATATATTTTTCTATATTATATAACTATATACCTCACATATATATATTTGTAAATCACTTATAAAAAGTTGTCTCTTAAATTTAATAAATATAAATTTGTATTTATTTTCTTTTTTGTGGAAATACAATTATCCTTACCGTGCAAATAACCACTGTTAAATAGGCTTTCTGTCTAGCGACAAATTGTAGCTCTCTACTGGACAATTTGCCTCTAGAGTCAAAACTATTCCCCCAAGAAACAACGAACAAATGGTTGTGAAGCAAACTTTGAATTCACCATTGCACTTTCTATTTTATATTCCAGAAACCCCACTGCCAATTTTTCAAAACTTTGCAAGGACATGTTCATTGAAAATATATGTTTCCTTGTGCAGTTGTCTTCCCTCTTTCCATTCAAGATCCCCCTATGATTCCCACTCGTCACTTCTTCCAAATGAGCAGCATGCCAGCAATTTCGTTGACAATGATAGCTTCCTGCCGTCGCCTGTGCCATGTTGGGGAAATTTCCTACCGTGACATCTACCACGAAAACGACACACTAAAGTTGTTCGTTGGTCTCTCTCCGGCTTTAATTAGCGATAATGTTATGGTCACTGAAGAAAAACCCTGCAAGTGTTTTGACCGTAATTAATGTTATCAAAGGCCACGGGGGATTCGCCTCTTTGTTTTATAATTTATATCCCAAAATAAATAAATAAATAAACAAAGATTGAATTGTAAAATTGACAATCAACAACAAAAAAATTGAAATTATTGGATAAGATAAAAAAGAAAGAAAGAATGAATGAATGAATAATCAAATTAATCAGGTTATACACTCAGGAACAATTGGCCCCCAATTAATAAACAAATGATCAAGTAGTTGGCGATGTTTTTGTGTACCACAGAAAGATTTTATAGTGTAATTTGTTTGTGTTAATGCAAGACGTCATGTGGAAAGATCCAACCACCACTTGGATTCCCCGACAGTGCAATAAAGCATACAAGATTTGATGTAAGAACTTTTCTTTTGACCCTGTGAGTTGAGTTGATAGACTAGACTGTGCCTTCACGGATTGGCCCAAATGGTGCCATTAATTCTAACGGTTACCAAACTTTGGGTAACTGACTAAAAAGCTTAAGAAAATAAAGCATTCGGATTCTCATTACGCGGAGGAAATAGAAATATTTTGCATGGATGTGTGCACAAAAGATACACATTGGCATTACTGCAGTAGTTACACGGTTTGATCAATCAAGTATACACCAGCTGTTCGCATAATGAATATGTGGGAACTAAGACAGTAACCGGCTAACAACTTGCTCTCTTAAAATTGTGCAATCGTTTTTATTTATTTATTTATTTATTATTATTATTATAATAAATTTTAAAATTACATTTGAATTAGATATTTAGAAACAAAATCATTAGGATATCTTTTACTGTATAAATTTGATCATTGACGAGATCATATGCAAACTATGTAGTGATAAAGGGTCTCGGAAATTCCAGAACTTGGACCAACCTTGGCACCCCAACGCTTAAGTGGACTCCTCAATTTATATTAATAAATTTAATAATATAATTGTGAGAAAAGAAAAAATACACTTACTAGATGACACTTAAATAATTTCTAAATAGTAATATATTTTTTTAAAAAAATTATATTTAGTATAAAGTAAATTTAATTAATATATAAATTCTAATAAATAAAATAAGTAGAATTCTAAAAAAAAAATTTAACGTGTTTTTAGTAATAATAATAATAATAATAATATTATTATTATTATTATTATTTCTAATGAATAATCAAACGTCAGCTCTAATTTATGTGGGTCACCACCTGCCGATCGTGGCGGCAATGCAAAGGACCCCACATAGCAGCAAAGGGTTGACATTTGCCGTGAAAATTGTTAAGGGATTTGACCAATTCAATTAATCAATTATAATGGGGTTGCTCTCGCAACATCCATATCCGTGATTAAGATTCAATGTCTCTGAAAAGATTATTCCATCATCTCCCCCCCTTGTACGCCAATCACATGACACCAGATTCATGTTCTACAAGGTTAGCAAATCTCCCCCCCCCTCCCCAATTCTCTAAAAATGCCGTGAAATATCTTGTTTTTATATTTATAAAAAAAATTATTATTATTTTCACAATTCAAGAAATCAAAATTCCCAACTTTGGGTTCAATCACTTAGAAGTTATTGATTGTCTACTGTCAATCAATTTTGTAAGAGAATAACACATCACTGTACTGTAACTGTCAATCAATTTTGTAAGAGAATAATGCATCACTGTACTGTAGCTTTAAGTGGGTAATTAGGGAAAAGAAAGCAAGCACAAGCGTGTGGGTCCATTGAATGTTAGCAAATTACTAAAGCAGCCGGTTGGCGGTTGGGCTAGCCCAGAAGGTTAGCTGTAGGTTTTGTTGGGTGGAAAGTTAACTGTGATCGGATAGACATGGTAGGCGGTGATAGCTGAAAAAATGGGTTGCTTTTTTTTTTTTTAACACACATATGCTCTGCTCTGTCTGCCTATGAAGAGTAGATGGGCAAGGGGCGACAGCTGGGGTCCAAGCCTGCCTAGCCTGAAGTGGGGAAGAAAATAAGGGACAAAGCTGATTAAAACCAAGGGGCCTCTGTGTCACACACATGATGATTACCATGATGCAATTTGCTGAGCCTCCTCTATGGGGTACAAAAGTTCCGCCGAACTTCAATTTTACAGGAGGTGGTAAAAAGATGTTTCGGGGTTGAGATTTTAATTTAAGGCGAGATGCATGCAAGTGGCGATATAGAATTGCAAAACAACAATGCAAACGGAAGACAAAAGAGCATGCATTTGCTTGTATGGTCTTTGTCTCAAAAGATTCAAGAGTTCTGATGTAATGAAACTCGTAATTGACAAAAAACAAAAAGAGAGTGCAAATGAAATGATTGGTGGCTACCTGGGTAGTGAGTGTGGAAATGAAATGATCAATGGGAAAGAAAAATAAAGACAGTGCAACAAGGTCTAAATAAAACAAGAATTAGTCCTTTGAAGGTCTTGTTGATGTGCTTAGGCTGATCTCCAACACTCTGGACAAAGATGAACAGTTGCAAGAAGAACATCAGTTGGATTGCCAGGTGATGTTCTTTGGGCTTTGGAATTGAAGCCTTCAAATCCACAGAGAAAATAAAAAGAGCAAATGGAATGTCAAGGCCAGGCCAGTATTTAGAAGTATCAAAACTTTGTTCAAGTCCAAGTAGCAAAAAGCACAAGCCCATCTCAACCTGCCGGCCCCTGTTCCGAACAATAAAACACCAAAGCAGGTGTCGTTTTGTCCAAAATTTTCGCCTTTCCCTAAATTACACATAACCTGACCGATACAAAATTCGATTTGACCTCAACTATTTACTGATATATAATTTCGATTTCTTAAAATTAAAATAATTTAAAATTAAATTAACTTAAATTTTTTTTAACTTAAAATTTTAAGGAATAAAAATTTTAATAATTTAAATTTAAAATTAAAAAGATTAATATATCTAATAACTAATTAATATAAAATTTTATAAACTTAAATTTAATACGTTAAAAATTTAATTAAAATTAATTTTAATAAATATGAAATTCAAATATTGAAAGACCCCTTTAAATAGTTTGACTTAATAAGATATAAAGAATTAGATATTATTTTTTAAATTTAGCATACCAAAAATTTGAATGATACTAAATATAATAAATCTAAAATTTGAGTATTAGGTAACTTTATGAAATTTTTTTAATTTGATTTATTTAAAATTTAATTACCATTAGATGACATAAATTTGAAATTCAAATATTAAATGACTTTTTGATTACTTAATTATTTATTTATTATACTTACTTATACTAAAATTAAAAGCGTTAAAAAATTGATAAAATTAAATAAGAGTAAATTGAATTTTTAATAGATAAATTAATTTTATAATTTATTAATTAAATTAAAATGTTAAAATTTTTAGTTTAATTTTAATTTTTAATATTAAAAATTGAAATTAATTTAATTAAATGGGAATATTATATATATATATATATAATATTTTAGTTTGATAATAAATAAATATTAATAAATTATTATTATTATTATTATAAATAATTATTTATTTATCTAAATTATAATAACTATTATAATTTTTTCCTTTAAAAATATTTTTTAAATATAAATTATTATTTTAATTATTTTAATTAAATTTAGTTAAGAAAAATCAAACTATATATGTATATATATATATTTTTTGGGTGACTATTTTAGATTAAAAATCTTTTCTGAACCAAAAATTCGGTACTTAATCAAGACTCAGTTTTCACCTTCGGACAGCAGTCTCCTCGTTGTTCTTGCAAAGAAAATGGCAGCTAATGGTACCTTCACAAAGCTTCCACAGCCAATAAACCCACTCAATACAAAAACCAAAATTCATCCACTGAGGACCGAATCTCTAAAACCCTACAGTCCCCAGAACCCATCGTCATGGCTAACCTCCAGCAGTACCCAGATGACCAATCTTTCTCTCAATTTCCCAATTCCTGGACCCCACATGCCGGCCGCCCGCCGTCTCTCCTCCGCCACCGCCCTGCCCAGCCTCCCCACTGCGTAATTCGTTTCCTTTCTTATTAATCCTTCTTTCTTTCTATCGTTTTTGTGCTCTTATATATATAATTTTCCTTTTTTTTTTTTTTGAGAAGACTAAGTTGCAGTTTCAGGTTTTTGCAGGAACCCAGAAAGATTTGCTTCTTCTACTGAGAAAGCTCCCAAGTGGGTTAATTTTTGGCTTGGTTTTGGTTTCAGTGGATTTTTCTGTTTTTTTTTTTTTTTTGTAATTGATTTTATTGGGTTTTTGACTGTTGCTGATAATGTTTTGGGATTGGAATTTTAGGTGGACTTGGAGGGCAATAAAGGCATTTGCTATGGCTGAATTGGAAGCTAGGAAGCTCAAATATGCAAATACAGGGACTGAGGCTCTTCTTCTGGGGATCTTGATTGAAGGTAGCAATGGCCATGCTATTTCCTTTGCTCAGTTTTTATTTTATTTTATTTTTTTAACTTTTTAGTTGTTAGAAGTTGAAGGGCGAGGGCGGTAAGGTTACTTCATTATAATGTGAAGGTCAAAAGTTTTGGGTTGCAAAAATAGTTTGATTATGAAAATTGGGTTGAGACTGGTTATATTTGACACTTTTTCAAACCTCATAGTGTGTGAGAGTTCATGCACTGGGATGTCCTTGCTAGTTTTGTGAACTTTAGTCTTCAGTGTTCTTCAATAGGAAATCAATGGGAAAAAAATAATAATTTATGCATGCATTGATGCTTGACCATAGCAAAAATAATTCTAGCATCTCTACTTGCAAAAATTGAAGTAGTTGACCCAATTGAAAGCTTGCTTTTATTGCAAAAATTAAAAATATGAAATGTCTTCTTCAAGACTTGATATTTTAGCTGTTTCTTTTGCAACTACACATGATATTTCCACAGTGCACTAATCACTGTGGTTTCACATTTTGCAAATGCTCTACTACTCTGGAGTGCAGGGACTAGTCTAGCTTCGAAGTATCTGTGGAAAAATGGAATTACTGTTTTCAAAGTGCGTGAAGAAGCTATCAAGTTTCTTGGAAAGGCAGACATGTACTATTTCCCTCCTGAGCAACCTCCCTTGAATGAATCAGCTCAAAGATCTCTTGATGGAGCTGTTGATCACAAACTAAGATCTGGTAAATCCCTATTCTCTCTGATTCATCTTTTACTTGGCTTTATTGAATGAGCTGAAATTTTAAGGGAATGTCTGCTGACAGGTTACATAGCTTTTGTAGGACATTATCAAAACACAGTAATCATTATGCTAGACATAGAACTATAATATTTTGGAATATTATGTTGCCCATTATGTCAACAATTCATGTTCAATCTTTTGGAAGATAGGATTTGTAAAGCATAAATTTTTACAGGTAATATTATGTGCATGCGCAACTAGATGTTTTTTCTGTTGTGTGATTTGATGGAATCTCCAAAAGGTACAAGGAATCATTGTTGAAAGCTAACAACAGGAGTTCAAAATTCATTCATGTTATTTTGTACAAGACAACTTTTATGCTTTTCCTGTGTTCTGTATATCACTTATGTTGAAGCACAATTCCCTATGGCCAAAGAACATAGTCAAGAATGTTGGCTGGTGAAAAATCTTCAGATGATCATTTTCACTCCCAAATTATCTAGGCTTTCTGCACGCCATATGTTTGATTTCGTGAGTTAATCTTGTCAAATTCTCATTCTCTCAATCAATATCCAATACAAGTCTGTATCCCAAGTTTTGATATCATCTGGTAGATGCTGCCATCAACCAAGTGTATTATGTAGTTTGCAATGAGAATGCCATTTTTGTGGCATAGTGATGAGTTCATCCTTCCATAAGAGATAGCTGGTAAAAAATGTTTTTTTGTTTTTTCTTGGCTGTTTCTGCTTCACTTGGAACCTGAATCTTAAGTCTTTAGGCATGGCATCTATAAGGTAGAGTTCCATAGTTTTCCTGTAGTGTCGAAATTCACTTCTAGTGTGAAACTTTAAATTATGGCAGCTTCTGTTATTATAGTTCAGTGTATCTTGTGCTGTCTTATGAGACCAGATGTTTGACTTGACCTTTTCATTCACTTGAGGTGCATTCTTGAGCGCTGATCCCTATGTCTTTGAAGACACTTTGTTGTTGGAGCAACTAATCACTGTCTGGATTTATTGTTGACCTGCATTTGGCATAATTATTACTGTTTGCAATCTTTATGCACGTATTATTTCCAGCTTCTGTTTGTGACAAAATCTGATCTTGGGTTTATGTTCAATTTGCTGCCTTTCTCTTCTTTGATCAACGCCCTAAACCCTAAACCATCAGTTCGCTGCACACACAGAGAGGGACAACTATCATGTTAAGAGAAAGCAAAAACATTTTTCTAATATATCTTCTGATATGCAGGTGACAGTGAGGAAGTTACAACTACTGATCTACTTCTTGGGATTTGGTCAGAAGTAGAATCTCCTGGTCATAAGATTTTGTCTAACCTTGGCTTCAATGAATTGAAAGCCAAAGAGCTAGAATCTTTAAGTTCTATACCTGGATTTGTAGATGGATGACACTCTTAATGTTTGTTATAACGATTTAATCGATTGTAGCCAGGCATGGTTGGATGATGCAAGTCCCAGCTTTGAATAACAATTGAAAATTCTGTCATGTGTGCATACAGGAAAAGCATTTTCAGGAACTAATGAAATTTGGGTTTCACATCGCTCATTGAGATTTGTAAGTTTATTTTGATTATTTGATCCATAGTTCAGGGATGATTTGAAGCCCTCTGAATGGATTTTTATCAGACGCACCTACATCTCTCGCACTTCGGGGGCATGGAGTGTATGACTAGTGAAGTTATGGCTCCAAGAATGATGATACGGAGTAAAATTTGCAGTGATTATTTTAGACTGAAAAAAAAAAAAAACCTTTCAAGTCGTTGAATGAAATGAAGAAGGATAGAGTGCTTAATGGTAAGGTTCCCTTGAAAGTTTCATTTTAAAAAAAATAAAAATGAGTTGATTGGTTTTGCAATATTATTCATGGGGATCCAGGTTGTTTGAGCACTCTGGTTGACATGGATGAAATGAACCACATGTTTTCGAGTTATTGTCATATGTGGGCATCGTCAAAGAGTTCCGCAGTTCTTTGATTTCCATCTTGCTGGGCAGCCTCTGAATTGCAGGCAAGCTTTTGTGCCTTACCAGCTTCTACTTCCCAATCAATCCTCGCAATAAAAACCCCCAACAGCATCAAACAGGTGGCCGTTCCAGCAGCAAACCCTACCAAAAGTCCACTAAGCCCAAGTCCGGCCTTAAAGGCTAAAACCACGGCTAGTGGCAACGCCAAAAAGTAGAACCCACCTAGATTGGCACATATTCCCAACCATGGCCTAGCTGTTCCTCGGACAATACCGCCACAAACTACTAATGGAAAATTTACTACTTCTAGCAAAGCCAGGAGCAACATCATCTTCTTCACACCTTTCATGGTTCCCTTGTCATGGGTGAAAAAAGACCCCCAAAAATCTCTAGCTCCTACAGTCACCAAGCCACCGGTGCAACCGGAAAAGATGCTTACTACTAGAGATATGCAGGCTGACTGATAAGCGTTTCCTGCTTGATTGGCTCCGAGCTCGTTTGACACACGGATGGAAGCACAAGTTGCTAGCGATAACATAACAGAGAAGAGCAGATAGTCAAAGTTCAGCACGATCGCTAAGACCCCAACTGCTTGCTTAGCATTTGGTAGCCGTCCTGTGAGCAGGACTAAGATCTCCCAGCACCACCATTCCAGGCAGGTGGTTAGGCAACATGGTCCACAAAGCTTTAACATCCTACGCCAATCAAGAATGCTTTGGTCTAGCCATCCTCCCTTCCTTCCACTTCCCTTTTCCGTCACCAACACAAATAAGGCAAGTAAAAGTGCCACCAGAAGATCAGTTATCCATATTGCCATTGAGACCCCCTTAAGGCCATTAGTTTTTGCAAGTAAAAGGTTCATGGGTATGTGTAAAGCTAGGCCCAAAGCAGAGCTTAACATTATGGGGAATGTTAACCCTTGTGAGCTCAAGTATGCTTTCAGAGGACAAAGTAAAGAAGTGATCACTAAATCAGGGAGGAGATAGAAAAGATAGTTCTTTGCAACTAGTGATGTGTCTTCTTGTTGGCCAAAATGGATTAGAATTTTGCCTACATTGAGCCACAGGAAAGAAATAGGCAGAGTTGCTAACAGTAACAACAAAATTTCCATGAAGAGTGTTTTGTGGAGGAGCCTAAAATTTTTAGCCCCATAAGCTTGACCGCATATAGGTTCCATGGCACCACAGAGACCATTCAGAACCGAGAAGCCCGTGACATTAGCAAAAGTGAACCCCAGAGTTCCACCAGCTAACTGGAGCTTTCCAAGCCTGCCGAGAAATGCAGTTGTGACAGCTATCTTGGCGAACCACATCAGATTCATAGCCAACAGAGGGAGTGCTATCCCTCGTTGCTTCTTTACCTCCAGAGAAAGCAATTGCATCGGTTTTGCTAACCATTTTTTGGTGGTAAATGGAGATAGTGAAGAAGGTTGAGAGTTTCTGCCAGTAGAGTTCTCTTCAATATCTGATCTTGCAGACATTATAGTTGGGCAAAAGGGATCAGTTGGCTTAGACAAAATTTATATATTTCTTGATTGAAACTGACAATTTCAGTTGCCAATTCAGATCAGATAAGACTGCTTTTTGAGTGCATGGGTTTCGTGAAGATGTGAGTTTCTTGAGGAGCAAAATGTAGCTTTTGTCACAACCAATTATGGGAGAGACAAATGGTGGTGGATTTATAGTGCGTGATGAGAATGCACAAAGGCTAAATCGTGCTTGCAGATTGGTATCAATTCCTTTTAGGGAGGCCTCGGTGGAACAGCTAAAAATGAATTCATAAAGCTAAAGTTTTGTTTAGCACTGTTATTGCCACACGGTCCTCCTCTCTTACTTGCCTACCAAAATATATTGCAGAATTTTGTAAGAGATTATCTTCTTTTGCTGCCTAAGCCCACTATCTAGAATATGTTTCAAAAGTTCAATTAACTAGATGTACAGCTTAGGTGAATTGGAATGTTGTTCTGCTTATTTATATCTCTATGTATGCATGTTAATATTTGTTGAAGTTAAGAGAAAATTAGTAATTGTGGACAATTCTTTAATGTCTTCAATTAAAATCTATTATCCATTGTACTTATATACAGTAAGTTAAAGTTTAAGAAGTGGACTAAATATAAACTTTTTTTTTTAATTTCTCTTGATTTTCATGATATTCATTAAATTATAAAATATATAATAGGAGTAGTTTTTATTTTTATTTTTTTATTATAAATTCTACATTCTTAACAACCCTAATTAACCTAGTGGTGGACAAACATAACATTGTATAGCTAAAAGACACAATCTCAGGCTAGTTTTTAACTTCTTTTTTTTTTTTTTTGAAAAAAATAATAAATTTCACACCCTTAACAATCATGGTTAACTTAGTGGTAAAAACAAACTTAGCACTGTATAGGTTCGAATCTCCTAAATGTCATGCTAGCCAAGAATTCCTACACAGAAAAGTTGCAAACTTTCTTGTTTCTCTATTGAACTTGAACAGAGAACATTGGAAGTATAAACGACACTTTGATCAGAATATTGACGATGTCACCATGTAGAAAGCTTTTGCTTTCATACTCTAAAGCCACTTGCCATTTGGGTGTCTGTAATGGTAATGGAATCTTCTCTTTCATGTCTCTTTTAAATGGATTGCCGCACTCCCAGGCTTCAAGGCCAAAGTTTAGACGTGAATTAATGCACTTTCTTGGAAACTTTTTGCTCCATCCTGAATTTTTGGCAACTCTAGACACACATTTCACATTGCCAACTTGCCTTTTTGGTATTGTGTTTGATGTATGAGGATGAATAGTAGAGGAATGCATAGTGACATGAACTGAGACGTCACATTATGGCCATGTAAATGAGCACTTCCCAACGTCTCTCAAGCGGACATAAAAGATAAAACTAAAAGAGCCATTGAAGTTATGTAAACTCACCGATTTTATGTCTTGGCGGATCAACATCAAAGTTGTGAATACTATCCCCGGCAAAATTGAGATCAATGTTTGCAAAATAAAGGGAAGTTAAAGGAAATGCTGGAAGTGAGTCTGAAGTGAATACTACTATGATGCTTAAATCAATAAAAAGAGACAATGGAAAAGAGGAAAGAAACAATAATGTATAAATAAGAGACATATGAGAAACTTATATATAACTTGTAAGATTGCTTACTATGTGGAGAATAATGATTTTTTATTTTATTTTTTATTTATAGAGGTTAAAGAAGTATCTAACATATTGAATTATCTACTAATATATGTTAACATAGAGTCAAAAAAATTTGTGAGTAGTTATAACATAACATATATAGAATCTGAAATAAATTTATATAATAATAAAAATAAAGAAAATAAAACTCCAAAACTCTCAATATATTATTTCTTTGGTTTTGTGACATAAACTCTGCTTGACCCCCACAGCTTTCCGAGTGCTCAAGAATCTAAAATGGATAACAGTGAAAAGTGGAGAAACAACGAAGCTTTAATTGGATGGCATGAATATTTTTCCCTTATTCCATCTTATGAAGATTTAAGTTTAGTACGAGGACTAATTATTCTAAATATTTCCTAATAAAATTTTTTTCTGAATCAATATTTTGATAATTTTCTTTATTTTCTTTGGTCATTTTCCTAGACTTGATCGCCTCTCTTAATTAAAATACGTCTAAGCCCATGTTAGACATGACCAAGTTGACACAAACACCATCTCTCATCTTAATTCCAATCAATACCATACCTCCCTGCATTCATAACTAAGCTTGTACTGGATCCAATTAAAGCTTTGCTTTGTCCTTCCCAATCCTAAGCCAGAATAAAAGGAAGATTCATTGTCTGTTAAAACTAGCTAAATCCTTATAACACAAATCATTCAATCAAAATCATGGAAAGAAGAAAAAAAGAAGTTAGCAATCTTGGATATATATATATATATATATATATATACTTGGAATAAATTTTTTTTAAAAAAAATCTGAATTAATTTATTTATTTGTTCTATGTTTATGTGGTAGAACATATATCGCCTATGTAATAATCTCTCCACGATTGACTTATTTTCTTATTTAGAATGGACTCTTTGGTGTCTAATCGTTCCCCATTGAAAAAGCAAAGCATATCCACTTTAATTCGATTGTAAGTGTGTCCTTGTCTTCTTTATGGATGTCTCTATGATTGAATATTCCTGACTCAATTGAGCTATTGATCTCATGGGATGATAAGAATGGAATAATCAATCTTGAGGACGCATCTACCTATACAAAGATGCAAATTTTTATTATTTGAGTGACAAGTAGTTCCATTGGGTTCTATAGTGCATGCAAGTGATGTAAGGTTGGCAGATAGCATAAAAGAAAGTAATCTTGGAGACTAGCTATGAATTGTGTTTGAAAAGAAAAGTGTACTGTGTCATTCAAGAGGATATAGAAGATTTTAAGATGCTATTTTTTTTTTTTTTTATAAAAATTTAAATTGTGAAGTCTTTCGAGGATACAGAGGCCCAGCATTGGTGTTCTTTAAAAGACAGCAGGGCAAACTAGAAGACAGTAGGGCTCACAAGAATGAGATCGGGCCTAACCCATCAGCCCAAACGTGCATCATTGCAACCCATTTTAGTCACGGACTTACCTTTCAATTGTTCTTCCTTCGACTTATGCTTCTATTTCTTGTCACTTACGACATGATCTTCTCATCTATTTTATTAGCTTTTAGGCCAATGTGTGCGATTCTTGTGTCCTGTAATAAAATTTCATTAATTATTTCTCCATTTCTCTTTCATTTATTTTTTTTTTCTTTTGTCCACTAAAAAATTTGTTAGATTATAAACTACATAAAGAAATTAATTCTCATTTCTCATAACTCTCATAATAAAGTTTTAAAATAAAAATTCAAAAATATTTAATTACTGAAGTGTCTCCTAAAAAAACATTTTCTTTCGTCGTTAATGAAACCAAAGCATTTTTATATTTTTTTTAGCAATTAGTTATAAAGTATTAATTATTGCAGAGCCATTTATGGGGGATTTACCCTGTACTCGGTGCACTTGTGTTCTTAATATTATTCGATCGATCTCATCATTAGTCCTTCTTTGCACAAAGCCCTAAAAAGAAGTTTGTTTTGACGCATGAAGTTTCTTAGGATGGAGACACCCCAAACAACGTGATTTTTATTTTGGATTTTGAAATGAGTTAAAATTGGCTTTAAATGTAAAGAAAAATAATTTTTCACTTAGGTAATAACAACTTTATTTTTAATGAATTTGAAGGGTAGAATATTTGAATACTGAAAAATGGACACAATAGGCTATTAATTAAGCTCCAACACTCCATCATAAAAGTTTTCAGTAATTAAAAATTTTTATTTTTATTTTTTAGATCATGAATTTTAATCTTGAGAAGGGGTGTAAGGTTTATAAATATTATATAAAAAAAATTATTTTTATTGTGTAATCTATAATTTAATAAATATTTTTATGATTTTTTTTTGTTTTTAAAGAAAAAACTCTAACATGTTAACCTTTTGAGATAAAGTAGATATTTAGTAACAATAGAATCCGTATATCGTTCCATAGGTACTTGTTACTTATAATCTTCCGCTCCAAAAAGATTGGAAGGCTTATTTTCTAACAATTTACATGCACAGTCCCAACATATGCGACGCTTGCAAAAGAATTAATCCTGCTTCAAGCACAACAGTTACTTTAGGTTTAGGATGTGACAAGGAATATAAATTAACTGTAAGAAATTTAAAAGTACCAGGAAAAAATAAAAATAAAAACAATGCACTGCCTCAATGTAACACACTCGCACACAAACACAAAAGAAAAAAAAAAAAAAGGCCTCATGGTGATCCGTTATATCTCAAAAAAAATTTCGTGGGGCGGACATTCCTACTCGTAAAGGACCATAATTTTAATTGTAACATCTTTCGGCGGTATGCTTTAACGTTGTCTTAAAAATTAACAAAGCTCAATTTCCAAGTTGCTTGTGTGAAATAATGTACTGTTGTCGACAGAATTTTGTTTGCTACAACAAAACAGTTTATGTAGACAATACTACACCTGTCTCTTATACACATCTAGATGTGTATAAGAGACAGCTCGCACACAAACACAAAAGAAAAAAAAAAAAAGGCCTCATGGTGATCAGTTATATCTCAATAAAATTTTCGTGGGTCGGACATTCATACTCGTAAAGTACCATAATTTTAATTGTAACATCTTTCGGCGGTATGATTTAACGTTGTCTTAAAAATTAACAAAGCTCAATTTCCAAGTTGCTTGTGTGAAATAATGTACTGTTGTCGACATGATTTTGTTTGCTACAACAAAACAGTTTATGTAGACAATACTACACTGGCCATCCTTTTGTGTTCTAAAACAAGTTTCACTTTTGGGTACACAACCTTGCTTGCTGAGCAATACACCTGTTGGGATGCATGCAAATTAACTTTATTCATTGCACCCTCTTTGGATAAATATTGCTTTAAATAACCCACCGTTTGTTTTTTTTTTTTTTTTTCCTTCTAATATCATCATCAGATAATATTACATGATGGTCCCTGTGACGGCAAAACAAAAGGAACTCAGAAAAACATTTAATTATCTGATTTATTTTTGAAGGATCCAATTTTATAATTATTAAGTTTAAACTGTTGGTTGAAACCCAAGTATATATCATATATGGATTTTAATATTCTTTAAATAATAAAATATAAAATTAATATATGATTTAAACTCAACCTTTTGTCAGCCATAAAAATTTTTTTTTATGTCATGTTCAAAAATTATTTGATTTAAAATATTAAAGTTTGAAGTGAAATTTTAAAATTAATCATATTTTAAAGTGTTATTGTAAGAGATATCAAGTCAAATCGTTCGCTACCATCTAAGAAATTTGGGTGTGAAAGGAAAATGAGTACCAAATGCCGCTAAATTAGCTAAGTTTACATTGGATCGAACAGGTGAAGACATAACAAATAATTAAGATTCCACTTTGATAAATGGTAACCATTGATCACGTGGATGCCCGGTTTTGTCGTTTGCTTAGTCTCTAGTTATGAATTCTTAATACATACTAATCAACGGTCCACAAACCTAATTTTTAATTAAGTAGCCCACATGTGAAAGCTGGCCACTACTGTTGGTCCTACCTGGAGCGTAATTAATGGAGATGGGAAACAACAACCTTGAACTTAGAAGAAAGGGACTTGCAAAGAAAGCAGAAACGTGCTGATCCAATCCAGATTCGAGGCAATGGGGGCCTTTCACATGGGGGGGCTTTGTTTGTTTAATCATAAATGGACTTGGGTTAAGATATGTGTTTTTTGTTTTTTGTTTTTTTGGAATTATGATGGATTTAATTTGTTTAATTGGATGGACTTCGATTAATATATGCTTAAACCCTTAAATATATGTTTATGGCCGCTGCAGTTAAAGCTGTCACGGTTTCTGAACTTTTAATCTATTTCGCCATCATCTTTATGCACCAAATTCCACCCCCGGCGGCCATGTGATTAAGAGTCAGAAAATAATTTCTTACAATTCAGATTATAAGTGTTTTTAGAGGAAATGGTTGTGTGAACTCTCATGAATATTCTTAAAGCAATTTAAAAAAAAAAAATCTTGGAAAGAATAACTAATTAAGCTAATTAATAAAATTCAAATTTAAAGATGAATCATCATTTTGTTTGGATGAGTTGCATGGCAAAAACCAAAGTTGACTATCAATTTCATGTCCAAACACACAAACCACAAGCGGAAGAACCAAAACGGGGCCAGTTTAATTGTTCTCTTTTCTCCTAACACAGACTTATATTATTATAATTTTCAATAAAATTAAATGTTCTAGTCTTGATTCCTTGATCATAATGACACGAACCATATTTTTATAACAGCCCGTGAGCTCCACGATATCGTTTGACTTTGATAAGCCTGTGGTCGTATTCAATGGTGACGAGACCATGTATGTTGCGAACTTCAAAAAGTCATGGTCTTGGGAATCCAATCAAATTGTCATAATTTATCTAATTAAAAAAGTTAAAGCCAACACTAATTAACTCCTTTTTTATTTTTTTTAATTGATGTTTCTTTTGGCCTGAAAATAAACGGTCAGAGCTCCGTGGGAGAGGTGGGATAGGTGAAAAGTGGTGGGGGTTCGAACTCTAATCACTGCAAAAACACAATCTGCCTCTTTGTCAATCGTTTTACACTGTTTTTTCAGACACTAATTAACTTAAAATTATATTATTGATGTTCACGAAATTACCCTATTTCAAATCTTGAGGATTTACCTTCCACACAAACAAAATGTCTTGCATATAGATGTCTTGTAACAGTTATTAGTTACTTGAGATAGATATTGTATCTAATAAACATGTTCTTCATTGATTGGATGAATTAATATATAAATAACTCCGTAAAGTTTCTCATTTTACTGTTAACAACAGTGAAAGGATTAATTGGATATATTGTTACAAATATTCCCTTGTGTTGTGGGCATCTAATAATTAGGGCACCCTCAAAAGATAATAAGGGCAGCTACCTTTTGTCTGCCAATTTGTTCAACTATCTTTTAATTCTTTGAACATTTGAGCGCAAACCAATTAAGCAGGTGCATAACGACACAAGAGTTTAGATGTGTTCGTCCAGGGTGTTGAACATTTGATCGTTTGATGTACGACCATTCGATTGTGTAGATTCTGCTATGTGGAGTTTTGTTGCTTTGTTTGCCAATAAAATAAGGCCGGCCGGACCTGGCGTTGGGACAAGGACAAAGGTAGTGACATCGTGCCCATTTAATACAGGATCACTCTCATGTGGGGCCTTTCAATTCATCTTAGTTTTCACCTACGTAATCACACATGTAAGCTAAGGAATGTGATTAACACCGAATTCCAAAATTTCCCCTTCTAATTCAAATGGTCCTTTATTGGACCAATGCAAACTTGATATCAAGTTGGAGTCTTAGTTGAATCTAATTAACCAAGAAGTTTAGGTTAAATATATGATAGGTTTCGACCCTACAATAATTCAACAAAAGAACAAAGTCCCAATAATTCTCCCATAATTAGCATACAAGAAGTGACTTCGCATAGGATCCCTTTTCTTTTTTCTTTTTTTTCTTTTCTTTTGTTGGTTTAATTGGCTATAATTAGGACTCAAATTCCCTTATAAAAAAAGAAAAAGAAAAAGAAAAAGAAAAGAAATGAAGTCTGATCATTATCCAGCCTGACTCCTTGCTTGTTTTATTTATATAATGAATTCATTTTTATTTTTAAACCCAAGATTGTTATAATTTGATCATCACACGAGAAGGAGTTAACAAGTCAACTTGACCAAAGCTATAGAAATCCAAACGACAAGAAAAAGCATGATAGGGAAAGCTTTGTGTCATTTGTGCTTGGTTTTTATGATAAATCTAACATTAGGTTTGGTTTCCTATCATTACATCTTTACATGTTACACGTACTCTACAACAACAAGTCTTTGAGTCCTCGTTATTATCTATTTGGTTTTCAGCACTGTCTTCATACAGAATTGCATTCAAATCCAACCTTCCAATCGGACAACTATGAAGTCTCTGCCGTTGAGAGTTGGCAATAACACATGTATCTTTGGCTCCAGGCAACAGGTGGTACGATTTCTTCCATCTTCTAAATAAATAAATAAATAAAATAAAATAATAATAATAATAATGTAATATTAATTTCATTTCAAAATTTTCCTTTATGACAAATAATCCCGAGTTAGTTGCTACTTATACTTGACACGTCAAATGTACTGAGATCCCAACTTCTGTTTGATATTTGCACCGCATAATATTGCTTGATGGGTTGTCTTAGCATTCATAATAGACTTGATTTTGTTGGTGGGATTGTTGAATGCAAATAATGTCTCTTCGTAAGGTTTAAAACTAAATAACCTAAAAATCAACGGTCATAAGTCAGCGTTATATTAACAAAACCAAAAGGGTTGGTCAATTTCAATATATTTTATTTTATTTTATTATATATATATAAAAAAAGAAGTTAATCAAAACTGACCTCGAAAGTTTAGCTGACCAAGGTATTTGATGTAACAATGAAGTATGCAATCTTCCACATAAGTTCTGACAATAAATATTGCCTGGCGTCAACTCAGTTGGGTAGTTATCATATTCCTGCGAAGTTTCCTCGTCAAAATAATTGACCCTGAGATGGAAGTAAAACTAAGACAAGAGAAGAATTATTCACATTATATTGCACTGGTGGAAGGTCTTTTTATTGTGCTAAAACTTAGACATTTGGAAGCTGGTAATAAACTCTGGACTTACGAATTTAGATATGTATTCTCTAATTCGATTTTTTTTTTTTTTAATTTTGTTCATCTTAACTTTTAAATTGTATTTATTTGGACCTTCAATCTTTATTTATTTATTTTATGGTTAGTTGACCTATTATTTTAGAAAAGCCTTTTTTTTTTTTTCTTTTTGGCTCATACTATTTAGCATAATTAGGAGATTCGACGTGATTTGGAGTGCATAACGGTCATACTTCTCCACGTTGAACGAACCCCTTTTTAGGCAAAAGAGTCTACGAGGGAGCTAGAAACAAAACCAAGTGAAGGCAGGGCACAGCCATGGAGTTGAGACTTGGGAGGCGAGGAAGCCGACAATGAGCATCTTTTGATACATAAACATACATATGCCATATGGGTTTGCGTAGAATGTGTGAGTTTGTGTGTGTGTGTGTGAGAGAGAGAGAGAGAGAGAGACACAGACAGAGAGAGTGCCTTTCATTCAGTAAAACAAGCAGTAATTTTACAGTAAAGGGAAGGGGGCCAGCAATTCCTCTGGGGGGGGGGGGGCGCTCGTGCAGTGTGGAAGGGTCAGCGCCACCCATGCGTCCTTCACTTTTTATCTTTCTCCCCGTTCCCCTATGTGGAAACTGTCTCTTATACACATCTAGATGTGTATAAGAGACAGCACACACACACAAACTCACACATTCTACGCAACCCCATATGGCATATGTATGTTTATGTATCAAAAGATGCTCATTGTCGGCTTCCTCGCCTCCCAAGTCTCAACTCCATGGCCTGTCTCTTATACACATCTAGATGTGTATAAGAGACAGGTGTGAGTTTGTGTGTGTGTGTGTGAGAGAGAGAGAGAGAGAGAGAGACAAAGACAGAGAGAGTGCCTTTCATTCAGTAAAACAAGCAGTAATTTTACAGTAAAGAGAAAGGAGCCAGCAATTTCTCTGGGGGGGGGGGGCGCTCGTGCAGTGTGGAAGTGTCAGCGCCACCCATGCGTCCTTCACTTTTTATCTTTCTCCCCGTTCCCCTATGTGGAAAAGCATAGGAAAGCTGAAAAAATTACACATAATGCATAATACATACCAATTCATGATGTATTCTAATTGTCAATTACATATAATAATTTAATTTTTATTTCGCATTTATTTACAAAGCCCACCTAATAAAACTGTCAAAAAAATAAAATAAAAAAAAGCCTCTCCTGACTCCAACTTACTTACACTCTGGATTATATGGTCAAACCATGCGTTTCCCCCTTCCCTCTCCTCCATCGCCACCTACCACCTACTTCCTCCCTGTCGTAGTACTGCTGTTTCTTCTCTACCCATTATCATTTACTTCTTTCCTAACCCCCCCTCTCTCTCTCTCTCTCTCTCTCTCTCTCTCTCTATATATATATATATATATATATGGATACAAACACACACACACACACACACAGATATCACTTATTTATTACTTGGTTTCAGAGTGTCTCACATGAGTCTGACTTTTCAACTTATCAATTCTAAATTCAATTATTTCTCAATATATAGATCATCATTATATCCTTTATGTTCAAACATGTTAAGTTTAAATCACATTGCTTTTAAATTTTTGTATTTAATTGTAATTTTTTTAAAAAAAGAAAAAAAAAAGAGCAGAGCATGTGTTATCTTCTCTTTGAGAATGATGCACTGAATTTTCCTATTAAAAACTTCTCATATTACTATTAAATAATAATAAAAAAAGAATGATATATTTTATTTATGTTTTTGGGTTAATAAGTTGATGAGTAAAAAATGCTTTAGAGTTTAATTTTCCCCATAAAAATTATTGCCAATGAATGTTTTTAAGAGAAGACACAATCCCACAGATCGTGCCCACAACCATGTTGGTAAGGTAATACTCGTAGAACTTCTTGGTCCGAAGGCAAGCCTTAGTTTGAGTATCAATTTTATTACAACTCAAAGTGAAAGATGAAGGTCGATGGAATAGACCCGGAAGGAGCGGGGGAATTGACACGTGTTGCACTTGCAAAGCATGGACCAAATGGATAACCTTAGCTCCGAGGTAAAAATATATGGGATTTTCAGAACCTCTGGTGATGAGTGGGTGCCTGTGGTGGGTCCTGCGTGCAAAATTGAAGCATCTCTCTTTGCCTCTCTCTCTCTCTCTCTCTCTCTCAAGACACACACACACACACACACACACACACACACACACATCTGTTGCCCAATATAAATGCGCCAGCTGTCATTTCTGGACCAATTCTTCTTGTAAATCTTTTGATGATTAAAAATTTATAATTTTTTTTTCTTAAAATTTAATTTTAAAATGTGTGTTTGTGATTTATAAAAAATAAATAAAATTTCTCTTATTATATAGTTTAAGGTCATTAAATTTTTTAATAGACAAAAGTAAAAAATAAAATAAAATAAAATAAAAAAGTTACCATGAATTGTATTGACAGACTCAAACTAGTTTTCAGTTTATACTACCGTTAATTTATATTTATATTGTTATATTCTATGAAATTTTACCTTGGTTTGAATTTTCTTAATGGTTTATAACAAAGTTTGAATCTTCATTATTAAAACTTAGAACTCATAGCATTGGAATGACGACTCAGCAGACATTAAACCATTTCATATACTTAATAATTTCTAAGTATGTATTTTTTTTGTTAAGAGAATAAAAAAAATATAAATAATACCTAACAAATAGTATATACTATCAAAGAAACAACTGAATACTTTTAATTTTATTGAATATTTTGATGAAAATTTGAACCTCATGATTATTTATATAACAAAAACAACATCTTAATTATTAGACAATAATGTTTTGTTGTTATTCGTTTATTTAAAAGTGACATTAATGACATTAATATAATTTTTATATTAAAAGTGATTCTTTCAATATATTTTTTTAATCTTTTATTTGGACTTCACCATTTAATTAATATATATGTGCTTGATTATAAAATCATCATATCATTTAGTATAAAAATGTTGGTATTAGATAAATTGTACTAAACTTTAAAGAGTAATATTTTGAACCACCTGCCTTTTATCAGACACATCAGGATGTTTCAAATGGATATCAATTCAACTGGAAATTGACTACTGCCCTCATTAAAGTCTGAAATTGATTAATCAAGCAAACTCTAATTTAAAGGGTGTGGGGGGGGGAATTAAAAGGAAAGAGGAAAGGTAGATGAGCTAAGAAGAGGAAGAAGAGGTTGAACTTTGGAGATAAGGACCAAAGGCTAGATGGGGTTAAGAAACCTTATTCTAATAATTTTAAACTGTTCCGGTTTTCATATGTAAACGCCAGAGAGAGAGAGGAAAGAGAGAATGTGGAATGCTGGAGTGGGACAAGAGAGGAAGAGAGAGAAAGGTATTGGGACCCACCACCACCCAAAGACACGGAGTTTTACTACCAAAACCAAACCCATCTGTGATCAACTCTTTCGTTCAAATCTAACCCTAACCCAAACTGAAACAGTAAACAACTTCAGCACAAAAAAAAAAAAAAAAAAACACCCCAAACCCATATCCCCTCCTTTCCTTCACCATCTCTTTCTTCCCCAAACTCTCACCAACAAAAGCGAAGACACATCGCTATAAGACCCATCTACAGTTTACACACAAAGTGCTTGAGGAATTTTTTTTTTTAAAAAAAAAATAAAATAAAGAGATGGTGAATTCAGGTGATCATTTGGTGGGTTGGTGGCACCAAAATTCCAGCCTTATTCTCTCCTGGAGTCTTTTCTGGTAATGAGGGGCTAGCTAATGTTCTTCAACAAGGAAAAAAGAAGCAAGAAAAGCAAGTAAAAAAAAAAAGGCAAAGCCCTAATAGTCTTCTTCTTGTATTTGTTTATTTATTTAATTATTTCCTTTCTGCTTCCACTATCCTTCTTTCCTTTTTCAATCACTACAAACCTTGATTAGAACTCCTCTCTTTTTTTTTTGTTTTTTTCAATGTCTTTGTGTCTTTATGTCTCTTGTCTATGTTTCTGTTAAGAGTGGAGTTTAGATTGTAATAAAAGAAAAGGAATACTTAATAAAAAGGAGAGGGGAAAAAAAAAAGGTGGAAAAAGCATGGATCCAGTGACGGCTCATGGCCATTCTCTGCCACCTCCTTTCCACACCAGAGATTTCCAGCTACACCATCACCAGCAGCAGCAGCAACAACAATTTCACCGTCAGCAACAGCAAAACTCGGAGGACGAGCAAAGTGGCAGTAGCAGTGGCCTCAACAAGCCTCAGAAACGAGAGCGCGAGGAGAACGACAACATCATGAGTGGAAATGAAGGAAAAGAGCTAATCTCTCAAGGTTCAGGTGGAGAGATCACTAGAAGGGCACGAGGCAGGCCTGCCGGATCGAAGAACAAGCCTAAGCCCCCAATTATCATCAACCGAGACAGCGCCAATGCGCTGCGCACCCATTTGATGGAGGTTGCTGATGGATGTGATATTGTGGAGAGCGTTGCAACATTTGCTAGGAGAAGACAAAGAGGGGTTTGCATCATGAGTGGAACTGGAACTGTAACAAACGTTACCCTCAGGCAGCCAGCTTCAGCAGGTGCAATTGTGACTTTACATGGCAGATTTGAGATATTGTCAATATCTGGATCATTTCTGCCACCGCCAGCGCCACCTGCAGCCACCGGATTGACCATATACTTGGCTGGTGGACAAGGGCAAGTGGTGGGTGGAAGTGTTGTTGGAACACTCATTGCCTCGGGTCCAGTTGTGATTATGGCAGCATCATTCAGCAATGCTGCTTATGAGAGGCTCCCTTTGGAGGAGGCGGATCCACAGCTACCTATGCAAGGAGGCGGTACAATTGGATCGCCAGGAGCGGTGGGGCAGCAGCAGCAACAGGTGTTGGCAGAGCCAAATGCGCCACTATTTCATGGGTTGCCCCCTAATCTGCTGAGTTCCATTCAGTTACCAACTGAGCCTTATTGGGCTACTGGTCGGCCTCCTTACTGACATAAAAAGATGCGAGTCAAGATCATCATGTCGAATTAGCTCAGTTTCCCATCACCAAGAGGTGACAAAGACTTTATAGCTTAGAGAAATTGGGGTTTTTTTTTTTTTTCTGTTGAGCATTTGCAGGCTTTGTTTCATTCTCCCCTTCTGTGTTTTTGTTTGGCATTTGATGGTTAGTTTAATATGACTTATTGTTGATCCAAGGTACTGTAAATTTATGGGTCCATTATTCTGGTGAGTTTGATTTCATGTTTTAATAAGTTTGCTCCTAATTTGCCTCATTTTGAGAAGAAAAAGAAGCAGCAATTTCTCATCGAGTTTTCTATGTGACAGTGTCCCTCCTTTGCTCCAATTTTCTTTTACATTTCCTCGTCAAAGGGTAAAACTGCGTGTATCTAACTATATCATCATATGTGTATAGTAGAATACCCTTTTATATATTTCCTTGTGAAAGCCCACTTATTATATATGTTCCTACCGTACCCATTGTCTCTTTTCCTTGCTAGCCATGGATAGCTGTGAATTCCAGCCAGCAAAAGGGACAAAATTATATGTTATGTTTCGAGTCCATCACGTATATAATAATTTTGTTGCTGTTCTTGTCGAGATTCAAGAAGCTCATAAGGTCAAACAAAGCTCAAAAATGAAAAATGCTTGCAATAGGGTAGCTAAGTGACGGTTTCAAAGGGAGGCATCAAGGCGTTAAAACTATTTAGGAGGAGGAGCAAAGAGGTATGGGCATACAGTTTCTATGTCTTCCTCTATGTATCTTTCTTTTTTAAGGGCATGAGATTTATACTTTTATGGGGACAAGGAAATATTGTGGGAATTGGTTTACACATGCACTGCTCTGAACTAGCTCCTTTTGGAGGCCAATCATAACACTTCCATACAAACCCCATTACATGCTCTCTCTCTCTCTCTCTCTCTATCTCTCTCTCGTGGATTCATAGGTTTTTTGATTGGGCAGTTTGTTCAAAGTCCAAACTGTCAAAGATGAAGCAAAAACATGCTCAGATACTTTGCACTGAAACTGTCCAATGTTGTAATTATTGTCTTTACTTTATTCAATAAAGGCTTAAATGCGCTTATCCATTCATCTATGGGGAGACACTCCTCCACATACTTTTTCTTTGCCAGTTTGCCTTGAACAACCACCTGTTATACTAATACCCTTCTCCTTTAATCTCCACTTTTGTTGGTCAAGTTGTTCTACAACTAAGCTTGGCTCCTCGGACCTCGCTGTACCCCAACTGTTTTTCTTTCACGTTTCATTAGTTGAGTTCACTACTTGTCTTCGGAGGTCTGTCTATCAACTACTTTGTTATTGTATACCTTGAACAACTATATTTTATGGGCGATAGTGAAATAGTAGTTGGCAAAAGGTGGGTCTTCTTCTTGTACTTCTTCTATCTCCTTTGATGCTTTTTAGCTTGGAATGTTGAATAGGCATTTAGAACCTTTTGTACCAAGTTTAACTTTCCCTCGATATATAATTTTATTAACTGTCATAACTCTTTTTGGAACCAAAGCGGTTTTCGACCTCCATTATCCAACGTAGTTTCGGATTGAGGCTCATGCTTCTTCTTGTTTGAAGGTAGATCCTAAACACAAGCATGTAGTTCCAGGGTCTATATGATCTGTAGCTATGTGTGTTTTCATGGGGGTATGTACACGTTAAAGGCAAGAGATACAAACCTACTCTCCCATAAAATGTTTATAAATTTCACAATCTGCTAACTTAAATTTTCAGATGAAGACGAGATTTCTTAACAAAGTATCAGTAGTTTGAGCTTGGTTCATCTACTTCATGAGCATTCGGTCTCTTTCATTCTGGTTCAATTCAACCTCGTGGTAGAGAGGCCTAGTACACAACGAGACCTACTCAATTTAAGCTCAACAGCATCACGTACTAAATCACACCTAACGCATATTAGGAGGATGGGTTGAAAAAAAAAAAGAAGCAAAACTTGTATGTTGATAAAAGACAAAAATCTACATTGATTTATAATTTTAGTACTTGTTAGAATAAATTTTTAGGTAACTATAAAATTTTTTTAATATAATATCAGGGTGTGTTTCATCTCTTTTATCTTCGAATCAATATGACCAAGTAAGTTGAGCAAAACTCCTACATCAATAATGTCTATGAACTTCGCTGCTAGACCTACTCTAGTTTATAATTTCTATAACTTTTATCATCAAGCCTACTCCGAATCATAAAATCTATAAATTTTGTCGTCCACTAGTGAATGTGCTACTATGTACATTTACAAAGTGTGCAGCTCTAACTCCCTGCTACTATACATACATATGCCATGTACATTTCAGTCTGTTCATGTTTGGGAACCAACAAAATAGGGCAAGAAAGATGTCCTTGAGAAAGGAGAAGCCGCAGCGTTGGTGTCTCTTTTAAAAAACACCCTTACTGTGTAGGCGTAGAGAGACTTTCATTTTGTGCAACATTGAATTCTAAGCCAACACCAAGGACTTAGCTATATCACACATTATTTACCAATCCTTCAAAACCCATTTTCCAACTTCTTGGCGCTTTAGTGTGTAGTTTCTGCATTCTTCTTTCCTTTAAAGTTGTAGAGAACTTGATGATCTGCAACAGTACCGGATACTTAAAGGAAAAGTTGCACGGCGAGAGAAGGAACATGGGGAGAGGGACGGGGTCAGGTGACACTAGGCCTTATGTATTTAGAGTTTGCCGTCTAGAACTATATGACATGTGAATAAATAGAGTAAAATGTGTAACATAAATAATAAAATGTATCACCAATTATCAAAAAGTACTTTCACGTTTATTTTATTTTGCCTTATTCTACTTCCTGTTCTCTGTTTTTTCTTTTTTCTTTTTTTTCTTCAACAAACATTAAAATTTTCTTTTAACAAAAATATTTTGTTAGTATATGAGGTCCACTGCCATCAGCCTCATCTCAGCATGGAATGCATTCTAAGCTAAGGTGCAAGCCATGCCATTGGGGCAAGACATTAAGTGTACTGGTCATCTGTCGGCTTGATGCGTGCTTCTGCATGCACGGACAGGCGCACCAAATGGCCATCCTATGTCCATCTCACATTAACGTTTTAGTGCACAAAATTTTCTCGTTCTGATACACGAGACTTTCACTCTATATTCAAACAAATGATTAAATGTAAGTTGAACCTGTGCGGTTGCTTATAAATAAGGAAGGGCTGCCATGATAACTTTCATTTTCGTTCTATTAGGCAGAAAAATCCCAACAACAAACGCAAGCAAACGTCATATTCAAGAAACAAACAATTCTATAGAGATTTTTAGACGGAACGTGATAGGGGCTGGTAATAGATGACTAAAATGTCAATGCCTATATATATATATATATATATATATATATATATATATATTAATTAGGGCATGTTCCTTTTTACATAACGTAATGCTTGAATTAATACTAGGTGTTCCCCTGTTCATTCATTCTGTACATACATAAATTCCTATACTAACTGCAGCCATGCGGAGTCGGTATCAATAAGGTCATCCCAAGAAATTACATAACAGTAATAAGGCCATCATTATCGGAGGTTCTTTTTCATGTTGTCAACTACTTGCGTGGAACTACAAACCCAAAGCATACTTCAGTTTGTAACAAATCTTTGTCACAAACACCCCTCCTGATTGCTTGTGTCTTGAGAAGCAGGAACCCAGCACTTTACTAAGTTCAAACGATTTCAATCATCTCCACAAGGTAATCAACAATCTATTCGTAGTCTGCTCAACTCAGCTTGGAATGTAGGACTCGATACAAGTGTTCGAAGTGCAAGAATCTTTATATCTTCACGGGAACAATCTCGGGAGATGTGAACCAGTTCCCAGAGTGCACCTCCACTTATCATGTCTTTTGCATTCACCTCTGCAAAGTGATAAATCAAAGCTCGGATAATATTCGTGCAGTGTTAGCCAGTGTAAAATCAGTCAGAAAGGACATATATGCAAATTTACCACGCTGTGCTAAATGGCAGAGAGCAAGCTCTATGTGACGCCTGATTGATGAGGCTTCATTGTTAGCATTCTGAACAATCCATGGAAGAACACCATCCTCAATCAGCAGAGACCTACCATTTTTAGCTCCTGCATCATCGGAGAGAAAAGTAAAACTTTATCCTTCATCTATGTGTCACATAACTAAAGGTCTTAATGTAATTGAATTTCATCTAATGTTTATTAGTTGAAAATTAAAAAAGAAAAAACCCACATTGCTTTCCCATTTTGATTAAAAAAAGTTGCACTTCTAATAAAATGATTCTGGTATTGTTATCAATTCCATGCAAAACAAAGCAACAATCTTCAAAATTTCAAGCACCTATGGTCACAAGCTTCCAACCAACGCAATCAATTACCTTGAGTTGAAGATCTTGACTCACACTTTGCAAAATTTGCCATTCCACGTGCAACTTGTGCAAGAACATCAGGATGTTTGCATCGAACCATTCCTAGCAGAGCCTTAAGGCCACCTTCACCTCTTAGCTTCATCTGTAGTTTATCTATGTAATGCAATGCAGCCAAATTTCAACTATTAGAAGCTTCGATGCTCATTTCATATGGTCACTAATGTTACACACCTAACCGTGTTTTCCAGAATAGCAACTCATCTTCCTTATTGCAAACACTTAGATACAGATTAGTGTAGGATTTTGGTACATAGCATGAGGCTCAGTTCATTTAACTTTTATTTCATTCTGTAGCAATTTGACCACATACACAAACAGCTACACAGGAACTTGTATGAATGCAGAAACCAACAAATTTGAGAGAATAAATGCCAAATAGGTTCAGAAGCGTACCATTTCCACAAAGATTTGCAATAGCTCCAGCCACCATTCGTAGAGTTTGAGGATCCTTGGCAATGGCTGCTGTCATTGACAGTAAACCAATGCCCCCTTGAGCCATTATGAGCTCTTGATTGGTTTCTGATTAAGCATATAGAAAAGCCAAACTTGGGAAGTGAGAATCAAAGACAGAAACAAGCATGAAAAATGTAGTAATAATGTTAGCAAGGACATGACATTAAGTAAAATTAGCAAGTCATGATGCAATAGCTCACCATTCATGGCTAGATTAGCAATTGCACCAGCTGCAACTCTGTGTATGGACTCATCCTCAGAACTCCTTAACAGCAGCAGCAAAGAAGTAAGACCACCAGCTTCTACAATCTTCTCCTGATTTGCTTCTGCAAAGAAGGTGAGACTTGGTAGTTAAGCACCCAGAAGCATAGCAGTGTTAGGCAATTCAGGACAAGTTTCTGATCCAATAGAAATATATTTTAGAAAGCAAAAGGAGATTGGCACCTTCAGCAGCTAAATTTGCTACAACTTTCACAGCATGAATTCGGACATCAGCATCTTCTGCTTCAAGCAATGACAAGATCTTTTGCAACCCCACTGAAAGGACATTGAACTATATTTTAGAAAAGTAAAAAAAGAAGCAGATATATTAGCTTGCTTTAAGAAATTAGGCCAAATAAAGGGGACAGACCAGGGGAAAAGAAACCTTGGACAAATCAGTAAACATTACCTTGTTCAAAGAGTTTAGCTATGGAGGCTTTCTCCCCATTTATACAATTGTTGAATTGTGGATGGCTAACTGGGGACATTATAGAATCTTGACCACCAAGAACTGTCTGAGACCCACTTTTATCAAGTTTTCTTCTCGTCTATAAGATAAAAAAAAATGTAAAGCATCAGATTTCAGATGTCATGCATAACACATGCAGGTGTGCATGGACAAGCTTTGCACTTTGAAGTCAACCACTCAACTACATTTCTTATGAGTCCCAATTGTGAGCAATAAATAGCAAAATCCGAAAATATCCTAACATATTTTAACTGTTAGCATCTGCTGTTTCTCAGTATTTCATCATCACACGCTTAAAATACTGTTAAATTACATTCAATGATTTCCAAACTAATTGCAATACAAACAATGGAAATTCAAGGGAAAATTCACAAATAAATATGAGAGTGCTTTGTTAAATATTGTACCAAAAAAACAAAATACAAAGATAGATCCCATTGACAAACAAAAACATACATATAAAATTGCTTTCCCCTTGACAAATAATACTTTCTTCTTTGAAATTGCCAACCAAAATTCTTCCTAATTAAACCAGAGGTAAAGAGAAGAGCAAGCTTTCATGTAATGGTAAAGTTACTTCATTACAACCTATTTGAAAATCCTCAGAATGTTTTGAGCCCAAAAAGCAACATATGCCCATTTCATCTAACTTAGGACCCTTAGCCATGACATTGATGGATTCCTTTCTCACAAACTAAAAGGTTGACAAAAGCCTCCACACAGTGATAATTATTATTGGAGCATACCTCATCAGCTTCACAACTTAACTGAAGCAGTTGACTTTGCAGTATTGTTATCTCCCCTTCAAGTTTTTCCTTCTGGTGTATCTCGTCTTCCAGCATTTTGCGAAGCTTTATAATCTCCATATTACTTGATGCCTACAATATAAATTTTATGTTGTTAAGTAAGACCAGTAAGAGCCAGGAAAAATAAGAGATGGAAGTGAGGTAAAAATTGCTACAAAAGACACAATACAGACTGAAATTGCTAGGAAGAGCACAAAACACACCTCTGACCTCTTTGATTGAGCTAGCTGCCTTTTGAGATTATCCACTTCTTCTTCCACACTCTTCCTCAGGAGAGTTTCTTTCTGTAGCACTTTCTTCATTTCAGCAACCTTCTCTAGAGAAGATACACCAGAAGCCTGTGTATAACATATAAGAATCTTAGAGACTGTAAAATGTCTATTTGACCTGTTCAAGTAGTTAATAATGATATTTCAAGATAGACAAGACTTTATTGAAAATATTAGAAAATATACAAGAATCTTTGATAATATCATGATAATACTGACAGACATCATTTGAACCTGTATACTGCAACAAAAAGATGTGGAAATGTTTGAACTCTCATTAGAGACCTACCACTCGATCGAATGTCACAACAGAAGTTTCATCATTGAGTCCAGCTATGTTTCCATTGCTAACATGCTTTTGCTGACTCACCGCCCAGTTCTCTTCCAGCTTCTTTATCGACTCCATGTAATCTTTCTGGTATTTCAATCTTTCCTTCTACAAGGAGCAAATGTAAGCAGCCAAAAGAAATAAATCAAAGTCAGAGTACCATATCAGGCATGAAAAATTGGCCAACGAAGTTCATCCTTATGAAATGAAGTTCAGCAAGATTTACACAAAAGTCAACACGTGCAAATACATTCCAAACAAGATTTATAGCCATTCTAATAGGGATGTAACAATAATGTTGAAACATAATAAATTGGCAACACATGATTCTCCATATACAATTTAGACAGGTCAATATTTCATAGTAAGATACCTATGTTGGAGCAAGGTATGGCATTAAACCATTATTTCCATAATATAAGCCACAAACCATGATCAAAACTCTATATCTCCATCCAATTCCCTCCCCCCAACAAAAAATAAATGCAAAATAGAACAGACCACAAGGAAAATGCATAAGCCACACTTTCCTCCATGAACATAATGAGTACTTATTTACTGGACTATACTTACCTCTGATTCATCTGCATGCCTCTTTTCAGCCTCAGATATCTGATTTTGTGCTTCCATAGTTATTTTTTCAATTTCATCCTCAAATGCTTTCTGCTGCCTTTCATGTTCTGCAATTAGTTTGTCTAATTGTATGTCTAGCCTTCTAGACAAGCTTTTATAATCATATTCTTCCTTTAATTTCAACATATTCTCCACCTTCATTGCCTGCAAAAGGCCAAGAAAAAGAAAAGCAATGAGCTAAAAAATAATTATAAGAAGACTTTTTAAGATGAGAAAGAGGGAAATATCACTATTGCAAGCACTCAACCAAAGCATTGGCATCCAGATTACCAAAACCAAAGCAAAAAAATTCAGTGACTTTAGTGTTCACCCTTTGTCCAAACAATATAGTACTTGTTGTCTCTCCTCTATGACGTGGTGATGGACCAATAGTTATAACCAATGAAGTTCTTGCAGTGCCTGTAGAAGGTCACACGGTCAATCAAATGCCTTTCTGTTTCAAATAAAGAAGTCCTTAACAAACGATTTTGCAACCATAAATGATGGTTCAACAGAAAGAAGACAGTACTTAAAGAGGAGGTACTACGAGAAATGAGCAGACTCAAGCTTTTAAAAAGGAAGTAGGAAACATGGTTCATGAGAGCTTTCCAATTAATTTTATGCATCCAATAAACTAGAATCACCAGGAGGTGTAGAAAAGGTTCCTTAAGTACATTCTAATAAATGGCCCCTACCTACAAGAGCACAATTGCATCATAAAAGCATGCCTGAACTAGTTATAACTTTATTGCAAGTACTGTAAGTCCATTTCCTTCTCAAAATAGTGAAACAAATACAAAAATGTTATAAATACATTGACCTGTTTGATCCAATTGTTGGCTTCCCTTTCACTTTAAATAACCATATATAAAGACACATAGTTAAACATTCTAATATATATTTAACCAAAGGCCAGATCCAAGAGATTTGTTCATAAAGGATTAGGTTGGGATCAGACCGTAAAAGCACAAGTAAATAAAATATGCATATAATTCACCTCCAAATGAATCTCGAAGCAATCTAGTAAGCTTTGAATCGCGAACTGGGATATGCGCACTATTTTCAGCTAGTGCATTAATGCACTTCCCTAGCGCACTTAAGGAGAGATTGATAGATTTAGCTTCCTCCAGTGTGTGTCCCTCACTCCCTGCACAATGTGAATCACTCAGGTAAATATAGCTGAAGAATGAGCCAATGGCATTCGTTAACTTTTTGACTATCACAAATGTTCTTTAATCTTAAACATACTTGCATATGGAATGTGACTCCAATTTCACAGAATAAACCAAGTAAGCAAAATATACTACAAACAGGACCTTGCCAACATTATTAGACAAACGATCAAAATTTGGGTTACAGATGAGAAGCCAGAAGACACACCAAATGGCATGCAGATAACCACTGGACCACAATGAGAAGCTAACCAATTTTCATCATCATTCTAGCACACAACAGACCTGACTTATCAATGCGCTCTGAGCCAGCAAGATCTACCACAACTAGCTTGCCTCTTCGAACTAAAGGAGGCTTCAGAACTTTTATTGTATGGGAGTTGTTGCCATTTTCACTTGAAAGAGCATTATTGCTACCCTTGCCAGACCTCTTCACATGTACCTAAAGCATTTGGATTTCATTAGTGCTCCATTACGAATAACCTTCATAGTATCAACCGAATTATGCTTGTGACAGTGCTCAGCAGTTTCAAAAACAATTTTAAGAAGAAAAAAGCATAAGAATTCACCATCAGAATAGCATGACTACGAGAAGATTCGGTATTTAATTTTGTATTTGCAGCAATCCTGTGTGCCTCTCCTAATCGTAATAGTCCTACAAAACTCTGCTGATCCCTTATCTCTACAAGACTAGCTCCAGGCAGTGAAACATCTCCAGTTTTTGGGTCTTCAACAATAGAGATGTTATCATTAGCTGGATCAAGAAGGTCCTGGATGGTCTCCATGTATAGCTGCACTAGAGAAAAATATTAGACAAACATGAGTGTTAAATTGTTAACCAAACCAAGTCACATTTCAACCTCTAAATTGACATAGCATGTAATACATAACTAAAACATCATAAATATAAAACTGAGACATTTTTTAAATGCAAAAACCTGCAGATAGGAGACCGAGACAGAATCAGTCTCTACAGAAAAATCTGTTAATATGTCTTCCATGGCTCGCACCATTATTCCACGAGCAGCTGTATCTTCCTCTCCAAGTCGTCCAAGTGTATAGGTTTTCCCAGTACCCGTCTGTCCATATGCCATGACTGTCCCATTATATCCATCCAACACACTCTAAAAGAACAAGAAAAGAACAAAACAGAGGCATGTCATTCAGGGCCACCGAAAAGGTTAAAAATAATTGTTCCTATTCATTTTTGCACTATAGGAGGCAAAGGATTAATGAAACTCACAGGACAAAGCAATTAAACCAGTTTTCACTGTTGGATTACATTTCAAAGGGAGGGATAGGCAAGTAAATGCATGGGAAAAGAGAACCCAAACTTGATATAAGGAAACAAGGCCCCTTTTAGGAAGAAAATACAAAGGAAATTCAATAAATTCATAATTTATGCCACGCAGAGTAAGTATTAGTTGAATCAATGGTGTCAATCCATAAGAACAACATAGAATCCTAGGCACTGGTCATTGACGGGGGATTGTCAGTATTTGTGAATTAGTTAGTCCTCTCACAGCAGCTTAGCTTCACCTTCACCTACCCCATGAGTGCAGAGCATATTGCAAAAGAAGTTTCAGCTCATAGTACATCATTTGGTTCAAATATAAAAAGCATGACTATACTACTTGATTAAAGATTTAACCATCTCGACTCAATCAAAATTACTTTGACTATACTGTCACATTAAATTTATTTATGAATGGAAGCATATTTATGAAAATGAACAAACTAACAGAAATGTTCCAGATGTCTTTAATTGGTAAAGACATCAAGAGGGCCTTCATGTTTATTTGATTATTATAGATATCTCCTCTAAAATCAGCAATCTCCCTTGCCTTGCTGTTACTAAGTTGGGATGACATGTTATATCACAGACAAAATAGGGTAAATGTAATCAAAATTTACTTAACCATAACACAACAAAGGACACCAAGAAAAAAAGATCATTGACTAATAGGACATTACCTAGTGTCCTAGCAAACCCCACCACAAATAATAATAATAATATAAAGAAAGAGAAACATAAAACAATACAAGAACTACAATAGAATTTCAAGATTTCATGAGGGTAATACCTCTACGACGGGCTTTGCCACAACCTCGTAAACGCGTTTTTGCGATGCAAACTCAGTGAGTACTTCATCAAACTCATAAGTCTCATAGTCCCAATTATTCTTCCGTAGTTTCAACCTTTCAAGCTAAAACAAGCGAAAATGAAGTAAGTAAGAAAGAGGAGGAAACAGACAGAAAACCCTGTCAGAATCAAACTAAATATTTTTAAAAAAATCATTTCAAATTACCTCCGGCTGCAATTCCACGCAGCCACCAAAATCCGCGTCAGCCACCATTTCCTCTGCATTGCGCGGCCGCAATCTCACCGCGACCCTAACTCTTCCCGGAACTACAAGCAAAATCGCATAAACAATTCATCAGTTTTAACAAGACCCCGCGTTCCAAAAATTTCCACTGATCTACACATCTACGAGTTAAAATCCAAGTTTCTAGTTGCCGTTATTTCATAATGCATTAAAAATAATTCCGGAATAATAATAATAATAATAATAATAATAATAATAAGAAAACGAAAAGAGCAGGAGAATTCAAATTACAAAAAAAAAAAAAAAAAGTATTAACGGCCTTAGCAAGTAAGCGCGAGAAGCAACCTCCTGCGTCGTCCTTGGCAGCGGCGGCGAGGGAAGCGGGAGCGCTTTTGCGTATGCCGGAGCCAGAGAGGGACTTGGATTTGAGAGAAGATTTGTGGCCAGCGTGGACGGAGAGTTGCTTCTCGACTTTGTTGCCGTTACCAAGAGAGCTTCTGCCCTGCGCGTGGGCTCCACTTCTGTAACTACCAACACCGGCACTGGCCATGGTTCTTTAAATTAAAGAGAAAGCGAAAAGAGACGACGAGCTCATAAGTTTTTTCTTTGATTTTCTGTTTGGTTACCGAGAAAATGTTGTTTATATTCTTGAAGTTGAGAGAAAGCGAAGTAAGGAGGAAGCGATCTCGCCGTGTGTTTATAACTTAGACAGAGAGATTGTAGGTTCTTTTTTTCTCGGTTTTCTTCCGATTTTCTGTTTGGTTACCGAGAAAATGTGCTTCAAACTGTTGAAAGTTTGAAACAGGGAGTGATGCCGGGCGTGTTATAACTCACGAACGACACAGCCTGAGAGAAGAAGTGGCGATGTACTTGGGGGGGGGCGGGGATCGTGTGGGACGTGACTCGGATAATACCGTTTCAGAAAAAGAAATGCTGTGGTGGGGCCCAGAATTTATTTTTCGCTTAATTACATAAATACCCTTTCATGCTATGGCAAGAAGCACAGGAATAAAATTTAAATTTGTTTTTTTTTTAACCTATAGTAATCAAAATTGTTAAAAAAAGAGAGAGATAAAATTTTTATTATTTTTTAAAATAATTAATTTAAAATGATTTTTAAAAAATATATTTAATTAAAATTTTAATAATTATAAACATTTAAAATAAAATTAGAAGTATAGCAGTCCCCTGTCAATTTGTCAGGGCTGGGAGAAAAGTAAATGACCAAGTTACCCCTTTCTGCGCGATTAACCGTTCGTTGCCAACTGCCGTTCGCTCCACAGTGTCTCGTCAAATTTGGGCGTTCGATTCATCTAATCTTTTTTTTTTCTTTCTTTTTTATTTAAAAAAAAAAAAAGCATTTTTGGTCACACTTGGGGAAGAGCAGTAAAGTTTTTTTTATTTTATTTCATTTTCATTTTTTAATAAATTTTGTCACGTGCGTGTTGCTTCAATGACTGCCAATTAGCTTGTTTTTGAAAAGATGTCCCAATAGATTCTCAAGATGTGGAAGAAAAGGTCAAATATCCTTATTTTCCCCAACTTGGTAATATGGTTAGATCAAATATTGATGCATAGGCAAATAGCACATTTATTAGAACGGTCAGTGGATCCATTAGAATAACATTACAAGATTCATGTTGATTACATGAAAAGATTTATAAATAATATGATCAATTTTTTTTATTCATTTAATTTTGTTTGGATTCAAATTTGAAATTTGAATTTGGAAAAGACTTTTCCAAAAAAAAAAGGATAAATAACTAAAAAATTGAAAAAAAATAATAATAATAAAGAGGCCTAATGGCAAATGATGAAAAGGGAATGTTATTATGGATAGGAAAGGGAAGACGTTGAAATAATTTGAAACGTGAATTCAAATTTGCCAAAGTTTTAAATAAATTTGAAACACGAACTATCACATTTGCTATCTCCTTTTAATGATCATTTGGTTTTATTTATAATCCAATAAAACCAAACTTCCACATTGGCTTTGAATTTTCTTTCTTTTTTTTTTCCCCCAAATTCTCATTCAAATTCAACAGCGGAAAGCTTTTGTAGGAAAAAAAAAAAAAAAAAAGAAGAAGAAGAAGAAAGATAATGATGCCCACCAAAGAATCCCCCTTTTGGCAGTCTTTTTGAAAAAAGAGAAAAACACCTACTAAGTTAAAGTTCACCCATAAGAGTACATGTTACTACTAAGTAAAGCTATTTCCCCCCCCCCCTTCACAAATTGTTTATTAATTGACTGTAATTTAAAAAAAAAATGCTCCTTTATTCAAAAAATTCACAAACGATGATTTTTTATTTTATTTTTCTTCTGTCTCTATCCCCATTAAGTCAAAACCAAAACTCCCCCTTTTTTTTTTTTGGTTGAATTTGAGTAAATTTTGAGTGAGATTTGCAAAAGCCTTGAAATAATTTTTAAACTAATATGTTGAGTCTGAAAAATAGTCATATATGCACATTACATAGGTTAATAGGATTGGGGATGGCAACTGCATTGCGAGTAGGCATTCAATGGGCAAACGAGTTTATTTCTTATGGCTGGTAAGCATAAATTAACTTTTTTAATAGACTTGAAGAAAAGGGTTCTTATAAGGTGCAAAGTTCCATCATATTCTTGTGATCTCTCACCTTCCAAAGGCTACCGTAATTATTAAGAAAATAAGTGCGATTTAACACTTGAGCTGGTTTTATTTTAATATTGCATTTCCAGTGGTTGGCATGTCCATTTATTAGGACCGTCCCCTTCTAATGAATAGGTTTCCTTAATTCTAATGAAAATGTTATTGAAGTCGAAGAAGACAGATAGCTAGACATGAAGCTAGTAGAAGAAAAAGAGTGGATCATTCAACAAACAATGAAACAACTGAACTTACTTTATAAGTCACGATTTTTCTCTTTCATTTGAACTTTGAAATGCTCGTATGTGAAGGACAGTTAGAATTCAAGGGGCATGCCCCAGATTGCATGATTGTCATGCAACTAAGTCGTAGTTTGGGGACCGATATTGAGTGAATACACCAGCAAATGGTCCTAAAAGGATGACCATGGCCCAGTGACTATAAACAGTAGAATTTCTTGCAGAGCCCGAGTGATAATTGGTGTAAAGGCAGCCAATACTCAGTTTTCCCGAGTTATAACGCCGGTACGAGCTTAGAAGAAAGTAGGACATTGATAAAGATTTCGGTGTAGGTGAGTGAATTATTTGAAGAATCAAAATTGTACCTCAACTTGGGGGTGTGAGAAGGGAAAGAACAGGGTCTGCTCCACCAAAAGGCAGCATTATGTTTAGCTTTATCAATCCACCACCCCATGCCTTCTGGGTAGCTTTTTCACTCTTCCACATTTCATTTGCCTTTTATTAAGACTGATCAGTTAAAAGTCCCCCAGTTTGTGGCCCTAAATATGCCTTGAAAACATCACTTTTTTTTTTCCTTTTTTTTTTTTTATTTGAGGAGTTTAATTAGTAATCAACCTTGACACCACAATTACTCCATCATTGAGAGGACCTAGGATGCTTAATCCCACAACCGCTTCCTAGGTGGTGGGCCTTAGCCTACTACTACTCTGGAGCGGTGGATATTAAAACATTGATGGATCTCTTCACATTGACGAATCTCTCCCACTACACAGTCACGGCTCTTATCCGCAGCAAAATTGATAGGTGAATCTCAACATGGTTATAAAGCTATGTAACGGATTGTCTACCAGTGGGAATTGAAAAAATTTCGGGTAGTTTCGTTTGTAAGGTAATAGCACACGCTACCAACTCTCTGTGCGCCGGCTTGGGCAGTAGTTGTACAGGCACACTAGATGTTGCTGCAAAGTTTCTTGTTCAAGCTCATACTGTTTATTAAAATATGGGCAGTCGAGACAAGAAAATCCAAAGGACGATTGCGTACACTGGGGAGCACATGCTAGGGACACCAACGTGAACTTAAGGCCGAACTTGTGAGGGGCTGGCAAGCAGAATGAACATCCCCCAATTATTGTTCCTTTTTGCCTTGTTATTTCAGCTCTATCTTAGAAAACACGTCTCATAGAGTTTGTCACCTTGACGCACTTGCAAACCTTTTAGAACACATCAAAGTCGTGACAGCGATACAAGCATACCAACTTTGAAGTCGCCCATAGAAATACAATCCCCAAGTTTAAGAGTTTCCAAATGAAAACAAAGTTGCTTTTGAATTTCACAAAGCCAAAGCTACTGTCTATTGTTACTTTTGCGTTCAACTTTTAAACCCATCCCAAGTTGGTTCTTCTAAATTCCTATAATGAAAAGGAAAAACGAATATAGATATAAGACTTGCGTGACAGGCCATCCATCAGAACAAAAAGTATCAATCCTAGGATGGGGAGGCACTCCAAAGTTGAAAGAACCCCAACATTTCGTAGAAAGACTTTGATAATATTCAAGGTTCCCTTGCCTGCTTTCTTTTACATATGCCTACATCCTTAAAACACTTGACCAAGGTGTGTTGGTTGAGAAGCCTGAACCCCAATTGTCATTGAATAGGAAACAACAAAATAAACTCAAGAAGTTTCTCACAAGCTACATACAAAAGGCGACGTGGAGAATCAAACCACAGACATGCGTATACTCCACAGCATCAGGTTTTCTATTTATCGAATTAATCCATGCAGGGTATAAACAACTGAAATGTGCAGAAATTAAACCAACCAAAACGAACTCTTCATCATACACCATCACAGGTTGAAAAACTACAACCAAGTAAAAGACATATCCTACAGCACCTAATGTTCGCAGATTCTTGTACATTGCACTTAATCATTAAATGTAACAGTAGCATTGAAAGGGAACTGAAACAAAATTCAACAATAGATGACCTAGGTATGCAGAACAGAGTAACATATGACGGCTGCCTTTTGATGAATATAACGATCTTCAATAAGCACAATGTTTAATAGAAGAATGCAATACTCAAGTCCTGCAAATGATACACTACACACTAAACCAGAGGCAGCAAAAGACAGCGACCAGGATTTCCAACAAGACAAAGGCACCAATGAGTAAGCAACAGCTAATACAAATTAAAGGAGATAACACACCGCATGCAATGCCAGCATGTGTACATCCATTGCACTAAATCCTTAAATGAAACAACAGCATCGAACAGAAATGAAACTGACATTCAAAAACAGATAACCTAGGCATGCAGAAGAGCGCAACATATAATGGCAGCCTTTAGATGAATACAAAGACCACCAAGAAGCATGACATTTAAAAGCAAAATGCAACACTTGGATCCTGCAAATGATCGTATGTACTACATGATGCTCTATGGCAGTCCAACATGCTAAACCAGAGGCAAAAATGGACAATCTCCAGGATTTCCAACAAAATGTAGGCATCAACGAGGAAGGACCAACTAATACCAATTGTTTTTCCAGGCTAAACCATAAAGTTAAGAACAACAAACACAAAAAGTACAGAACAGAATAGAACTCCTATAGAAACAGAAGCAATGACAGCTACGAACAAACCCATGGAATACACACTTTAAAAATAATTATACAACAAATTAGCAAATGGACGTGAAGGAGAATATTTGAAAATGAAGGGATTGACCGACAATCCAGTAATGAATACATTATAGATGGCAAATAGATAGACAAACAAGCAGATAAACATAGATGTGGTAAAGATTCTTATCAGCATCACAAGAGGAAGCCAAAAGAATTTAAAGCAAACTGCAAGCCAACAATCCAGTGATCTACTTTATTATGGAATTGTCCTTCCCCAACCCCAGAATCATCCAGCCCGTGCTCTCCTTCAAATTCCCCCACCATCCTAACCCCAACAGACAGACTAATAAAGCCCACAGCATAAAAGCAAACGTCTTGATCCACTAACTCTAACCCGTAATAAGAAAAGCAGTCCGAAACAGGAAAAGACCCCAATGGTGAATTCCAATTTACCAATCCAGGGAGGATCAGATCCTATCCACTTTATCAGCTTTCACCACAGGATTTGCTTTGGCAATGGCATTTCGGCCAGCACCCTTGAAATCAAACGTGCAGATATGGTCTTCCGGGTACCTATGAGCCCCGCAGAACGTGCTCCCACACTTGCAGTTGAATCCCGTCAGGCCAACCTTCTTGTTGCAGGTAAAACACCTATTAGCCACTTTGGGGGCCGCCACCGCAACAGGCATCGATGATCCCGAGGCTGCTGCTGGTGATGACGAGGAGGAGGAGGAAGAAGAATCAGAAGACACAGCCACCGCCGATTGTGCAGAATCAGGACAAAGGGAATCAGAATTCCCATCCTGCGGATTGGATTTCACGCTAAGAGTCTTCTCCATGACGGCTTTGGCAGAGGCAGCCTGCTCTTCCTTGACCCGCAGGTCCCGATAGCACTTGGAACAGAGGTTCATGTTCGCCGCCGTGCCGAAAAATCCACACCCATTCGCGCACAGCTTTGGCTCCGATGGAGGAACGCTCGTGCCATCGTTCTTTTCAGAACCCATCTTCTATCTCTCTTCCTTTCCTTCCCAAAATAAACAACGAAAATCCACCCGTCAGGACCTTTGAAATTTCTCTGTTTTCTGTTTAAATCTCCGATTACAACAGGTCCCCAATAGTTATCTCATTATGCGCCTAATTTGCTGTCACTCCAAAAAATAAAAAATAAAAGACACAACTAAAATCAAACATATATATATATATATATGAGACACAATTCACATATTCTTTGGTTCGGTTAGAAAACCCTATGCTGACACGTTTTTTCACCCAATTGACGGATTTATCCTTTTGCACTTTTCCCCTGCCTCAAGAAATGCGGGCGGGGGGCGAAATATAATTAAAATATTCAAAAAAACGACTCAAAGACCCTGCGGGGGCATTTTCGGTAATAGAAACGTAATCACTACACGTGGGCTTTTAACCAAAATGCCTATAGCATACCCTGAGGCAAGGGCATTTTTGACATTAAACAACATCGAGACAAAAACAAATATTCCAGCTCCTGGAGGAATCCAATCCAAACATCCAAAAATCCCAACCACAACTACTCACGCCTCTTTTCAACTCCTATAAAACGGCTAAAATATTTGGACCGTCGAAATCCATGATTAGAGATCCAACGGCTCAGATAAATCGAATCTTAAAAATTTTTTTATCTTGAGTAGAGAGAGAGAGAGAGAGAGAGAGAGAGAGAGAGAGAGAGAGGCAATCGGTTGTGTATACGATGATATTGATACGATAATAAAGAGAAAATTATAGTTGTAACCAAAAAGAAAAGAAAAGAACAAGCTAGATCTGCTATTACAGAATACAAAAAAAGAAACAAAAGAAAGACAGCGTACCTCGTTTGAGTCTGAAAGCTGTCGCCGTGCTCGGGACTCTCTTTGTGTTTGGAGGTTTGATTTAGGCGAGTGAGAGAGAGAGAGAGAGAGAGCCAAAAGACCCGAAGGGCACAGAGCCGACTAACGTTGAAAAAGAACTGCAGAGGTCGAGTTTTAAAGATTGTTTTCGTGGGGACATGCACGGTCCGGCACGTCTCCCCTTTTTATACTTTTCTTTTTTTTCTTCTTCTCGTTATTTAGGTCGGCAGTGGATGGCAGCGCCTGCCCACCGCTTTATCGTGCAACTCTACATCTTAGCTGTCAACTACTACCCCAAACCTTGATCCTGGCGTCATTCTATTGTAATCTATCGGTTAATTTTTTATTTTCTAAATAAAATGTCCCCATGGTAACCGGCTAAGGAAAAATGCATGTTTTTCTCAATTATCCAAAAACTTTTTTACAATATGTTGTTTTACTAAAATAACGATTTTATTAATGTTTTTTTTAAAAAAGGTTTTTTTGCTCACATAGTAAAAACCAAGAAGTCAGTCAACTGAATTATAGAATTTTCAAAATCTAAATTAAAAAAAAGGGTATTATTGAACTTTGAATTAAAAAACTTCATGTATAGTACTTATAAAAATAAAGGAATATTAATTATGAAAAATATATATGCAAATAAATTTGAATTTTTCTTTATTTGACTTATTTTATACTAGTTAAGCACTTAGTTTCAAATAAGAGTATAAACTAGTCAACATTTTCGTTAAAAACTCGAAGATTGAACTCGAGAAGAGATCATTTGAGTTACTCAAGTTTTGTTCTAAAATTCATTTGACATAAAGTCAAAAACATGAGCATATTTAGCTTTTAAATAATTTATTTAAAATTTTAATCATTCAACATTTTTATTTATTGTATTATAAAATAATTTTTTTTGATTACTTTCATATCCTTATATTTTTATATTTAAATCAAACATTTATTTTTATTTAATATATTTTATTAAAATTTATATTTATTATCTTTGTAATCTTGCATATAATAATAAAGTATTATAATTTAATTATTTTATTAATGTTAAAAATTGAAAAAAAATTTCATTAAAAATCATAATTTTAGTTTGATAACAGTATTCTCAAATCAAAATTTCTTTATTATTAAATAATATTAAGATTAAAATTGTGTTTGGATAATAAAAAGGCCGAAAAAAAGTTAAAAAAAAAAAAAGAATAAATAATTTATATTAAAATATTAATTTTTTTATAATAAAAATATTATATATACATAAAAAATTAATAATTTTTTAAAAAAATTAAAAGAAATAAATTTAGTAAGAAAATATTAATATACTCTCACTTATCTTTTTTTTCCTCTTTAAAATATTTCTCAAATACAAACATTAACTATTTTTCTCTCCCAAATACAAGGCGATGAGAGAGAGAGCATGGGTCCCACGAAATTTAAAAGTATATAGCTTTTTCTGACGAATCTAGTTAGACCCCAGTTTAAAAGAGTCCGGTTTAGGGAATTGCAAATGAATCCCACTCGCAAGAAATCGTGAGTGAAGAAAATGTGTGGTTGATATTCAATAAAGGGGAGCCACGTAAAATCTCACTAATTGTCTCGTGTATTCACAGCGGATTCACGGCGTCGTTGCGTAAAAAGAGAGTTAGTGGGCGTGCAGTGGGCGTATCCGGAGACCGGGGGTGGGCATGACGATGATGTGCGGCGGTTCGCCAAAGGTTTTGGTCTTATTTTTTTTATTATTATTTTTTCCTCGTACGTTGAAAATTTTCATTTTATTTCTCTGACCCAATAATTTTCCTTTTTTTTAGATTTTATATTTTCGAATCATAAGTCGACTGGTGACTAAATCCGGATGGTGTAAAGGGTGTGAATGATAGAATTTCAAGTTTGTTTCGTACTTTAATTTTCATTTTCATTTTATAGATGATTAGACAAATTTATCTCAGTGGTTAATACTAATTTTTTTTTAATTATAAAAAAATTAAAAATTTATACTAACATGATGAGTAATTACATTTATTAGCAATTGAGTTAACCATGTTATGTATAATGGAATTAAATTCTACAACATAATTAATGAAAAATGTGTCTTTGTGACTGTTAAATTTATTTAAAAATATACTCTACACAACTCTCATATTTTTTTTAAAAAAAATTCTTAAATATATAAATAATAATATTATACATTATAACGGGTATTTTAACTTAATATAAAATATCGAGAATTTTTAATTTCGTTAATTCGATGATACTTAAAAAAAAATAAATTAAATTATATAAAGACATGACCCCGTGAGATCTCGCTCTTCTGCCATATTATCCAAAGCTCATCACTTATAGTTAATGAGTAAGGAGCCTAATTCATGCACTTTCTTCTTGCTCAATTTTCTCTCTGACTCTATTGATTGATTTCTGGGTCGAAATGTTATCGTCAAAAATCTCCTGGGGTCTCTTTCAACCCCTGGGAGATGCTTTCCCACGAGTGAAGGGTCGAGGATTGACGACCCCATCAACAGCTGACTGACCCCTCCTCAATCATTGGAAAGGATATGGAATTGTTGCTTTAGATGTGATGTGGTGGGAGGTTTTTGTGGTACAACCTTCAAGAAAAGTTGTACGGCCATTGTAACCACGTTGCGATGTAGGTCACACTTCATTAGATAGTTGATGGGGGATTCCAATTCCAGTCCGTCAAGAGTTAACATTTGAGTCATAGACATACACTCAATCACGATGAACCAAACAAATAAATAGTGGAGATTGCCAAGCCCACTTTCCTTTCCCTCTTTATTTTGAAAATCTCTAGTTATTTTGAAAAATAATAATAATCACTTTTTTTTTTTCTTTTCTTTTTACACATTCTTGGTGGAGAACATTGTCTTTCTTTCTCAGCTTCATCGTCTCCGCCGCTAGCTAGTTCAAGGCGACATTTTATGTTCTTGCATGGCCCATATTTTTAACAAGATGTTTTACGTAGCGAAGTAGGCTGGGTAGGCCTCACATAAGGCTTGGCCAGCCTGATATTTGGGCCACCCAGGCCTAGAGAGTTGGATATTTTTCATATTAAATACACTATATGTATGGGAAAAAAAAAAATTAAGCAAAAGGGAGACCAACAAATATGCTTTCTCTTGATCCATCTAACTGAATCCCAATGAAAGAGTATTAGTATTATTGAATTATCACAAATAATTACAAAAATATAATTAACATCATAATATTATAATATAATATTTTTAGGTAAGTCATCTGACTGTATTAAGGAATTTCTCTCTATAATATTCTCAAAATACTAATAAATCCAACTCAATGCTAATTTATTTTTTTTATTTTTTGCATTAAAAAGACAATGAAATTCTTAGCTCAAACGGATTCGAATTTCCAATAAGGATTATTGGTATGTTGTACATTGCTTCACACTAGCTTCCCTTCATTAGTTAAGCTATTTGTCTCTCCATCATCAATTGAAACTTCAAAGGCAGGCATCAAGTAATTTTCACGCTTCAAAAATATATGTCCACAAGAAAGAGCATATTCCCCATGCTTTTGCTTAAAATAATAGGCATTTTATACCTAGCCGTTCATGATATATTAATATACATCACACTTAACAAAAAATTTAAGGCAAGACCTTAGATTCCAACCTCATTACTTTATACTTAAATTTTCTCTCCACTTTAACTAAATCAAAAAAAGAAAAGAAAAAAATCATTAAGTACCTAATTATATTTTGCACAGACATAAATATGCATGGGGAAGATAACAAAAAAAAAAAGGAAAAAAAAAATCATTAAGTAAAATATAATTGTTGAGTAGTGTTGCTATATAAATAATGTTTATAAAGGAGAGTAAATTTATGAATTATTTTCCTAAGAAGACATTGACAATTAGCCTTAGACTTGGTGTTATTACAAGTGCTAATTACATGTTTGTGACATTTGTTATAAATAATAATTATACATTAAATGACTATAAATATATAATAAGGAGGAGATGAAAGTTTTGTGGGATAAAATAATTTTTTAATGACCTTTTTAAGTACATAGACCTAACTTCTCTCCTTTATAAATAATACTTAAGATAACACTACTTAACAATTATTTATAAGTTTCTTATATAAATAAAGCAGAAAACATGACGCTCTGGTGGGTGCCAGTTTTTCCCTTGACACGTGTCCGACTCCGATTGCTCCGTTCCCTTGTAATATCACCCAAACAACCCGTCAAAGACTTAATAATACTGTTAAACCAACCGAAAGTGACGCTCACTAATACCAACGGTTAAAAAACCAAAAAGCAAATTAAGCTAAAAACCAAAAGAAACGACACCGTTTCAATGGCAGAATCGTAAATCACTGGCTACTGAGAAGCTTCTATTAAAGAGACATTTAACAATAGCAACAAATCGAAGCGTTTCTGTATAAAGAAATCGATTGCTTCTACAAATTGCCTCCATTGATTTTGCCTCTTCTCTCCATCTACCAATCTTCTCTACTAGAAACAGCATTTGGGTTCTCTCTTTCTGTCGAGTTTTCGCAGGAAACTCACAGAAAGTTGGGAACTTTTTTAATAAAGGAAGGTGGGTTGGTTGCATCGATGACTTATTATGAAGAGGGGAGAGTGGTGGTGCCTGAGTTGAGGATGAGATTAGAGGGGAATAGTGAAGGAGGGAATGATGGAAAAGGTGACTATTTGATGTTGGGAAATTGTGAAAGTGAGGAGGGGTTTAATGGGGTTCAGGTTAGGGAAGAGGCTAGTCTGTTTTTTTGGAGGTGGAGAGGGTGTGTAGTTTGGTATTGGATCAAATTGGCTTTGCTAGTCTCTTGTCTGGGGCTCTTGGCTGCTGTTTTCCTCAAATGGGTTGCCCCTTATTTCATGGACAAGGTTTGTTTTGATCATCAATTTGGTTACTGTTGCTTTTACAATAGTGTCTGCATGTGATGGAAACTCAGCTGGCTTTGATGTTGATCATAGTATTTTGTTGGATTATCATGTGCTTGGATTTTTTTGTTGGAGAGTCTAGTATTATTTGTTGGAGATGGAGAGGGTGTGTAGTGTGGTGTTGGATCAAATTGGCTTTGTTATTCACTTGTTTTGGGCTCTTGGCTGGTGTTTTCCTCAAGTGGGTTTCCCTTTATTTCGTGGAAAAGGTTTGTTTTGATCATCAATTTGATTTTTTTTTGCAGTTAAGATGGTGTTTTTTCGTGTGTTTGAAACTCATTGGCTTTGACGTTGATCATGGGTTTTGTTGGATTATCATGTGCTTGGATTTTTTCTAAGTTTTTGTTGAATGGGTTGGAATTTTTCATGGATTGGACCACATTTGTATATGATTTTCTATGGTTTTGCTGTCCCATTAATTATCAAACGTTCCTGGGCAATTTATGGCCTTTTCCTTGAATTGGTTGGTTTTGCTTCATATTTTGGTCCCTTCCTTGGCTTTGTGTTGGAATGTTTTTTGATGATAAGAAAAATATTCTGTTGCGTTTCCATTAGATCAGTGATTTGAGTTTTTGCCTCCATAAACTCATTTTCGAGGCTAGATTGGGCATGGAATCAGGTGTTAACCTTTTCAATTTGAGTTCATTGCAAGTTGAAGTGGAAAGCCCCCTCTTCATTCATGAGGACAATAAAACTCTATTGTGCATGAAATTTCATTTAGCTAGGAACTTTGTTCCCTGCACGACTTCATTGTTGGGTTTCATTGTGATTGCTGATGTTTATTTTGTGGATTTGTTGTAATAGTTGTTATTTGGACTTGTATAGTTGCAAGACTCCACCTCCTTTAGTTGGTATCGATTGTTTCTTGAACTGAGGATATTATCTACCTCAATTTATACAGCCACTTGGATTTTTTTGTCATGAATCCGCACATAATGTTGAGATGGTACTTTTTTTATATGCATCTGCTTTTGTGTTTATAATGATGGCAAGAGTGTGAAAAATCTTCACAGAAGTATGCAGATTAGTACAACTACATCTTCATGTCTTATAATGTGCAGTGTGTGCTGAGTTAGAGAATGCAGCATTAATGAGCTAGGTCCAGTGCATGGCTATCGTAATAGACATTGGACTTGTATGTGGGTTGAATGTGTCAGATTTCTTGCTAATTACATTTGTCAAGAAATTGATTTTCACTTGTCATTACCATCGTTGAGCCTTAAACTTTCTACTTGATATTTTTGTAATTGATGTTAAAAAAAAAAAAGATGTAAGAGCTAGTATGTAAAGGAATTAAGAGTAATAAATAAATTTTTTGGATGACAAGAATTTACGTAAACAATTAAGATTCAATGAGCATAGTAAATATTGGAATTAGAGATAATTGAGAGTGATTGAGGAGGAGTATGGAAGTTGTGGTGTGGAGGAGGATGAAATGGAATTGGGTATTTATGGGCTTAAGCTAAGGGGGGGAAAAATGTTTGGAATGGTTAAAAAAAAACCCATTCCAAACAGTCAAATGACCATTGGAACCAACAGCAACTTAAAAAAAAAAAAAAAAGATCCCCGGTTTGCAATTGGATTGGACCATGGTTGCAGTTCTGATTTTTGAAGGGGGGAATCCAAGCCAGCCCCTGATGGTTCTGGTTCCGTTCTGGAGCTGTGGAACTGTTGACCAGTTCCTGTTTCAATTTTGAACTGATTTGGTTCTGTTTCTAAATCTAACCTTGGTCAGGCCAACACACAAACATGCTTATGCTAATTTGCTCCCATCTTGGCTAACAAAATTTCAGGAAATTATCCCTATCATAAACTGGGAGACAGCAACATTTAGCACTCCAGTGCTGGGAGCAGTACTATTCACTTCTGTGGCATTGTTTCCCACCCTTCTTTTTCCATCTGCACCTTCTATGTGGGTCATTGGAATGACCTTTGGCTATGGATATGGCTTCCTAATGATCATTTTGGCTGCAGCCCTAGGTGTATCACTGCCATATTTTGTTGGCTCTCTGTTTCTTCTCAGAATTCAGGTAGGAACCCTGTGCTGATATTTTTACAAATAATTTATTTGACATTGTTTTCTCTCATTCAATCTGCATATTGTAATTTACACCCCTTAATGCAGGGTTGGTTGGAAAGATATCCTAAGCAAGCTGCTGTCCTGACAGCAGCAGGTGAAGGAAACTGGTTTCATCAGTGTCAATCTGTAATATTGATCAGGATTTCTCCATTCCCTTACATTTTGTACAATTATTGTGCTGTCGCGACAAATGTTAAATATGGTCCTTACATCTTGGGATCATTGGTTGGGTTGGTGCCAGATATTTTTCTTGCAATATACACGTAAGATCTCTTTCTCTTCCACTCTCTCTTTATCAAAAGTCCTTTGCCACCTTAAATGCATATGTGTGTTCATGTAAGTAACATGGACTATCAAGGTGAAATGAGAATGTGGGACAGGGGAGGGGAGTTGGCAGGCAAGCATACGTGGGAGGCACGTAACTGGTGCTTTTATCTTGCCTCATCCTTTACTTAGGTGAAATAGATACTTCACACAAAGGCACGCCTGAAAGTAATGCCAATTTACTGCAACCTTTGAAAGGAGCCTGAAGTTGTATCCATTTTCGCCACTGACTTTAGAATTCCTTCTGGAACCTTGAATATGTTACTAGTGCAGAGATAATCCACATATGCAGTCTTTGATTGGTTCATGATCTCTTAGATTTTTCCATTTGTTGCAGTGGTATCCTAATACAGGCCTTGGCAGATGCTTCAAAGGAGCAGCGGTCCCTTTCGGGATCACAAGTTATCTTCAACATTATTGGTTTCTGTGCGAGTGTCTTGACAACAATCATATTCACAGTGTATGCTAAAAGAAAGCTCAAGGCAATAGAAAGCAAACCACTATTGGCGTAGCTCATTCTGCTAGTTCCGGTCAAGGAAGCTTGTCTACCACAACAGTATAGTCATACATGCATAAATCAATCAGAATTCATTTGGATGAGATACTATCATGTTCAACAACTTCATCCATTGAAGGTATTGGGGCTGTGCTTTCAGCATGGAATGCCTTCATTTTCTCTCTTTTTGGTTCCCCACTTTTTTCTTGATATTGCAGTCTTTCAGTCCTTGTTTGTATATGATTATGCTTTAAATAGACATCTCAAAGGGCTGAAATTGAACACGAAGAAAGTTGTTACCGATTGTAAATCCAAGTTGGATGTCGAGCCACTCATCGGTCGTTAAATTTGAGTTATTTGTACAATGAATAACCCTTTCTCAACCATCGTGAACCGGCGAGCTTTGTCTTCATCCACGCAAAGTGGAGACATGTGCATTATTTGCAGCCGATAGGAAGGACTGCTGAACATCCATTTCTAAGCAGAGAAACAGATAGTTGACCCGTTTCTGTCGGTTAAAGTGTCAATTTAATACGCGGTGTGGATGGAATGTGAACTGTCTCACGCAGTTTCTACTTTTCCCCGAAAATTTCTGCCTTGTAAACGCGTGAATGACACGTATTTCTGATAGAATGTCTCTGATTGTTCAAATTATCCTGTGTCCACTGAAATCAATCTTTTTTCGAACAAGTCAACTTGGGATGTCTGAGGACAAATACGTCCAAGTCAAATTCTGTGTCAATGCAGCAAACTTGGATCACTATGACGGCATAACAAAAGTTAACGAAAGCCTCGAATTCTCTGCTTTAGAAGGATACAACGATCATAAATAAAAGCCTTTTTTTTTTCTTCTTTTATTATTCCCCCTTCAACCCATAATACTACGGAAATTTTATTATTTGTTGGGAAAACTTCAACTGCCAAAGTAGGTTTTCCAGAAGAGTTAAAAGGGACAACGTGGACTCGTTGTTCTGGAATGTGAAGTCTCGTTGCAGGATTAAGAATTCTACAGCCAACGTAAGTGAATCGAGACAAATATATCCTTTGATTCCAAAGAAAATGAAAATTAGGCTTGGGGATGCATCATAGCCAGAAGCTCATGAGTGTAAAGCTTATTAATGGAGAACATAAACAGTTTGCATTATCATATTTAATCAAACAAACAGTTTGCATTAATGGGGTTTAGTTGAAACACAATTTTATGACCATGTTAGGCAATAACCACGAAAGGAGATGCATTACAATTTTCTTCCAGAAAGAAAAGCAAGACCCCACATAAACTATGGCACCAACTACTGACCTCTGTGTTCAAGTGAATACTTCGGAGTCAAAGCCTCTTTTAGGCTTGTCCGTGTGGACAAATGTGCACACCTAAGATCCCTCTTAACAAACCACTGGGATGGTAACTTCATTATCATTCGACATCTATATATATATATATATCTATCCTCATTTTGAATTCTTTGGTCATTTTTTTTAAATAAAAAGAAAATTTATGATTAATACATAATATTAAATTATAAAATTATTATTAATAATAACATCACATGGTAAGAGAAATTTATTTAAATTTAATAATTTTTAAATAATAATTTTTTTATTAAAAAATTAAATAAAAATATCAAAATGTGACCTCAATTTTAATATACAAATAAATACTCACAAAACATTCCAATAGGGACTCTATGCATGAGCAAGGGAATTCCCCAAATTTCAGACCACAAGCGCCGATCTCCATGCAGTAATAAACAGGAGTATACAATTATTTATATATTTTTATATATAATGATTAATAATTATAATTAAATAAAATAGATATATATGCTCTCATCATATTTTTTTAATGGGGTTTTAAATAAAATTGTATTTGTCTTGTCATAAAAGAATATGTCTGGCTTTTGTAGAACCACGAGCCAACAGATTCGTGCGAACCACATGGGCAGAGACGCCGTACCGAAAATGTGAAGACGGAAGACACGAGCCTGTCCTACTCTCCTTTCTGGTCATGTTAAAAGCGCGTGGCAGAACAAATAGAAAAGGCTGCCCAATGGGTCCCAAACGGGGGACCACTGAGAAATTGCCAACTGTGCGGCTACCGTTACTGCATTAAAATGTGGTTCCACAAGGCCGGGCCCAGTGACGACCGCAAAGGAACATTGAGATGGTTCTTGGATGATTGACCATAAAAGGTTACCCAACAAATCAACGGTCATCATTAGTTTGGAACCTTAAAACTCTTCCCTTTAAATATCCACGGTAAATTACAGAAAGATTCCTAAGATTTGTTCCCAATAATATATAACCTTGAGGTCAATGGATACTAATTTCAAAAAGACTAAAATGAACTATATGACCATTTAGAATTTCTTCCTCCTTCTTTTCTTTTTTTTTTTTTAATAAAGTAAAGAGAAATGTATACTTGAAGCTCATTTGATAAGACATTTGAAAGAATACAATATTAATATTAAATTCGATTAGTTTGAACTAACTTGAAATTTCTTACATGGGGTAGTGATGGCAAAGTCGTTTTTTTTGTTGTTGTTTTTTTTAAGAACAATGTCAAATTCTCATCCACTAAAATACCTTTGAAGCAATACACTGTTAATATCTAAAATTAAGTTTTTGAAATTGTTTCAAATTTGTCAATTTTATTATTATTTTTTTTATTTTTGCTTCATCTACACACTTTTGACAGCAAAGACAGATTTTTAGAAGTGAAAGCAATGAATAATTTACCCAAAAGTTTGCTTAAATTTACAAATTCCCTAAAATTTAATAATTGTCCTTAACTATAATAAGAGATACTTTTTTTAAAAAAAAATATGTAAGATTTTGAGATATGGGTGTGTGAATTATATAGTTAAAAAAATTACATTAAATAATAAGTAATTTATAAATATAAAATTTTAAATTAAAATATAACATTAAATTTACAAATTTATTACTTATAATCTTCCCCAATAATTCAGACTAAGACCTAATAGCATAATCCCATGTGCACCGTTTTCTCCATCAATTTATACTAAGACGGTCTCCATGTGCACTTTTATTGGCCTGTTTAATCCCCGCTTTTAACTAAAGATTTTGTTGGTTCAAGAAAAAACAATGAAAAAGATGAGTTCATTGTCTTCTTTCATACATGATTATGTCAATAAAGCCAACAGGTATCCATTAAAATTGACATTGCCAGCAAACGTTTACCACTTTTACTTCATTCTATTTGACGATCTTGCCAATTGGGTGGCTATCGTAGGAGAAATGGAAATCGATAAGATTGTTATTTCTCACTTTCATCTCTGACTTCGGAATGATTTGGTAATTAGCTGGATTTTAGTTGGATTTTGAGTAAATTATTTATGTTTATGAATTCATTTATCCAAGTAATACTTAGCAAGAATCAATTAGTAGAACACCAAAAGTCTAGTTTGAAACTAAAAAAATAATTAAAAAATTGTGAATATATTTAATCTCAATGTGTGATGGCCTATCTTTTAAACGTATTAAAGTTTATCTTCCGAAATTTCGGGCAGATAAATTGCAATGCATATTATGGGGTGGAGCTCTTCACACAATCCATCCCATCTTTCAACCGTTTAAGTCCTTTCTGTTGTCTTTATGATTGAATATATATATATATATATATATCAGTTCACAATTAACGTCATTTGTAGATGGATCACATCACATGAGGCATCGCCCATCAATGGCATGACATATGAGGCCAGCATGCCAGCACTCAAAGTGTTAACAATTTGTACAGTTTAAAGGAGAAATATCAGTTCCTATATGGGTGTAATAAATGAACGATAATTATATAATTTCAAATATATGCATATTTATTATTATTTATTTTTTTTTTAGAAAGAGAAGGAAAGGCCACGTAAAATAAAATTAGAGTCGCTAAAATTCAAACAGTGGAACTGAATGGGTCCGACATGGTGCGTGCATTTGCTGGCCAAGCTCATGTGCACAGAATTTGAATTTTTTTTTTTAAAAAAAAAAAATTTATAAACAAAAGAAGAATAAATTGGACGTCCCATTTGGCTGTACAACAGCAAAACAAAATAATAAAGAAACGAACCAATGTGTCATCAACAAAGTCCAAAGCAAGAGGGTAGCAAGGAAAATTCAATGTCCTCAAAAGGCAGCTAAAAGCAAAAAATGAGAACTCGTCAAATAGGACAAAGAACAGACAAATCTAGCCCACGAATTTATGGACCCGTTTCCTTCTTCTTCTTCTTCGTCTTCTTCTTCTTCTCCTTTTAACCTTACTTTCATTCTCCTTCTTTGTGTTCCTCTTCTCAAAGTTCTTTACTTGGTTTGTTTGTTTTTTTTTTTTTGGGGGGGGGGGGGTCCCTTGTAATAATGATAACTAGGTGGCGACCCAATGGAGCATTATATGGTTGGTGAGAGAGAGAGAGAGAGGGAATAATAAATGCATTGATACATCCAGAAAGGGTCATGCTTGGTCAGTGAACACAGACAGCTTGGTGGGGGTTTTCCCATTCCATAAAAGACATCAATTTTTAGATATAATTGTGTATGAAGAGAGAGAGAGAGATGGACATGCACGTGGTTCATCTTCAGCTGGTGGCAGCCATAGATGTGTAGAAAGAGATGTGGGACTTTTCTTAAAGGGCTATTAAATTGGCTCACCTGCTTCCTTTCCAGCCAAGTCACAGTGTGACCAGGTAGGTCACCCTTCTTCCACATCGATTTCAAGATTTTCATTACATCCGCCTCCTCCCATGCTTCACTGCCTTCCTCTCAATTTCATTTCTTTATTAAACCCCACAAAAGTTAAGACCTTCCGGACATTTATTTCTATGCCATGGATAAAACGGTTGTGTTATATTTCCATGCTGTTTTTTTGTGCAAAATGTGTGCACAATTTTCAGGAGCTTCCTTAATTTCACTGATGCCAGGAGCTGAGAATGCTGCAAAATTGGTCATTATTGTGTTCTTGTGATTTTTCTTCATAAAAGTTCCAAGCTTTCACTTCAAGAGAAGCAGCAAAGATGCCCGGATCCTTTCTCTGTTAGTTCCAGAATCGATAATGCCAAAGGGGCGGATCCATTTATCACCATTTGTGCAGTGAGCATGAGAAGGCTTTACCAATTTTGTGTCTCACATGCCGTTTTGCTCTTAATTTCGTGCTTTCTTGGTCTCACTGCTGCAGTTTCTCCTGCTCCTGAGAAGGAGATCTTGCTGCAGTTCAAGGCAAGCATTAGCGAGGATCCACACAAGAGTTTGGCTACATGGGTCCCAAGTGGCAATCCTTGTGAGTACAACGGTGTATTTTGCAACCCCCTTGGATTTGTGGAGAGGATTGTTTTGTGGAATACAAGCCTATATGGGATTTTGTCACCAGCATTATCAGGTTTGAGATCTTTAAGAATCTTGACATTGTTTGGAAACCGATTTTCGGGTAATATCCCACAAGAATATGCAGAGTTAATCACATTGTGGAAGATAAATTTGAGTTCTAATGCCTTATCTGGGTCGATCCCAGATTTCATTGGTGATTTGCCGAGTATTAGGTTCCTTGATTTGTCAAGGAATGGCTATAGTGGTGAGATACCCTCTGCTTTGTTCAAGTTTTGTTACAAGACCAAGTTTGTTTCTTTTTCTCATAACAGCCTTTCTGGTTCTATTCCTGGTTCAATTGTAAATTGTACCAACCTTGAAGGATTTGATTTCTCATTTAATAATCTCAGTGGTGAGTTGCCTTCTCAAATTTGTGATATTCCTGCATTACAATTTGTGTCCTTGAGGAGCAATGTGTTAACTGGGAGTGTGCAGGATAAATTTTCAAAATGCCAGAGATTGAGTTTTTTGGATCTTGGCAGTAATGTTTTTACTGGGTTGCCTCCATTTGGTGCACTTGGACTGCAAAATATGAGTTATTTCAATGTATCGCATAATGGGTTAGAGGGAGAGATTCCTGACTTTGGGATCTGCAGTGAGAGAATGGAAGTCTTTGATGCTTCAGATAATGATTTGGATGGGGAGATCCCTTTGAGCATTGCAAACTGCCAAAACCTTAAAGTTCTAAACTTGGGGTTTAACAGGCTAAATGGGAGTATCCCAGCTGGGATTGTGGAATTGAAGAGACTCTGGGTTCTTAATTTGGGCAACAATTTACTAGATGGGATGATCCCCACAGGGATTGGTGGCATTAAGCTGCTACTGGTGTTGGATTTGCATAATCTCAAGCTTGTGGGTGAAATTCCTGAAGACATAAGCAGTTGCATGTATCTCCGAGAATTGTGAGTTCCACCAACATCTTAGAGTTATGCATTTTATCTATCTTTTTGGTGCAAACTTGAACCATTTTATGATTTGTTGATGCAGGGATGTTTCTGGTAATTATTTAGACGGTGAGATTCCTGATACACTTTATAATATCACCGCCTTGGAAGTGCTTGATCTACACAGCAACCAGCTCATTGGAAGCATATCAATGACCCTAGGACACCTGTCAAAACTCCAAATTCTTGACTTATCACAAAACTTACTGTCTGGTGCAATTCCATATTCCCTTGGAAATTTAACAAACTTGAAGTCCTTAAATCTCTCCTCCAACAAACTTTCGGGTGCCATTCCTTATATACCATTAATCCAGGCTTTTGGCCCCTCTTCATTTCTCAACAATTCTGGGCTCTGTGGCCTTCCTTTGGAAGTTTCTTGCTCAAAAGGTGGTAATGCCACTACTCCTGTTTCAAAGAAGAACAAGGTACTTGGTACTTCTGTCATTGTGGCAATTGTTGCTGCTGCACTGATCTTTGCAGGTGTTTGTGTGGTATCAATCATGAATATCAGGGCCCAGAGCAGGACAAGAGGGGAACAACCAATGGTTGTTGAGAGCACACCATTGGCTTCAACAGAATCAAGTGTTATAATAGGGAAGCTAGTTCTGTTCAGCAAGAGTTTGCCCTCAAAATATGAAGATTGGGAGGTTGGCACCAAAGCCTTGCTTGACAAGGAAAACTTGATTGGTGGTGGATCAATTGGAACAGTCTATAGAACTGATTTTGAAGGTGGCATTTCAATTGCAGTGAAGAAGCTTGAGACTCTGGGTAGGATTAGAAGTCAAGATGAATTTGAGCAGGAAATTGGAAGATTAGTTAACCTCCGACATCCCAATTTGGTTGCACTTCAAGGTTACTATTGGTCCTCTACAATGCAACTTATCTTATCGGAGTTTGTTCAAAATGGTAACCTTTATGATAATCTGCATGGACTTAATTTTCCAGGCACCAGTACCGGTGTTGGGAACCCTGAATTGGACTGGTCTAGGAGGTTTCAGATTGCTCTTGGACCAGCAAGAGCACTTTCTTACCTACACCATGACTGCAGGCCTCCAGTTCTTCATCTAAACATCAAATCCACTAACATACTTCTAAATGAAAATTATGAAGCCAAGTTGTCTGACTATGGATTGGGAAAGTTCCTTCCCATTTTGGACAATTATGGATTAACCAGATTCCATAATGCAGTAGGGTATGTTGCACCAGAGTTGGCTCAAAGTCTGAGATTGAGTGAGAAATGTGATGTGTATAGTTTTGGAGTGATTCTTTTGGAGCTGGTTACAGGAAGGAAACCAGTGGAGAGTCCAACTACAAATAAGGTGGTGGTTTTGTGTGAATATGTTCGTGAATTGTTGGAGACTGGCTCTGCTTCAGATTGCTTTGATAGAAATTTGCAAAATTTTTCTGAAAACGAGTTGATTCAAGTTATGAAATTGGGATTGATTTGTACATCTGAGGTTCCTGCAAGAAGGCCAAGTATGGCTGAGGTTGTTCAAGTGCTCGAGTCCATAAGATCTGGAGGGGAATAATCACATTCATCATGATGCAAAATTTTCTTGGACCACCTTAGATTTTAGTTATTTAAGCTGAAAGATGGTGGGAATTTGTTGTGTAGAAACAAAAGTAGAAAATCAATTTTTTTTTTTCATTCATTTTGAACTAAATTGTTCCTCAAATTCTGCAATTTTTTGCAATAAAATGATTCTTTCATTGCATCTCTTACCAGAACCGATTAACATGCCTTGATTTTTTTTTTACTTAATCACACATGATCCCATCAGACAGCCACGGACTCCCGTGAATTATATGGTGAAGGAACTGACGTAATTGCTGGCCAACCTTGGAGATTTGCTGCAACTCCTATGTAAACGAAAGAAGTTTGTGCTTCTAACACAGGTAGTTGGAATACCTTTGTTGGAACCTCTTGGTTCCGTGTTTAGGTTTCAGGGACTCTGCTCTCCTTTATTGGCCTTTCAGCCTCCATTGTAACCCCAAAGAAAGTGGGGAAAGGGCGGAAAAAGGCCTTGAAGATCACACTATTAACATCTCCACCCGAGATCCTAAATCCTCAAAAGAAATGCAGAAAAATGCAAGTCTGACAGTGAGTTGTCCTATGTTCCAGTTCAATTATATTGCTCAGCCTGCAATTATGCTGCAGTTGGGACGATGAGCTCTTCAGGATGAAATAACGGACGTGGGCGAACCATTGCTGCTGTGTTTGGGGTGGCAAACAGCGAAGGCAACATAGATGATGAACTATATGTACACTTCTAAATCAAATACAGATTTTTGGTTGTGTAAATACTCCAAGATAATCCTACGAAAAAAATCTACGTGATCTACTTTGACTAATAAATCAGACACTTCAATTGCGTGATTTACAGGTTTCAGCAATTTTCTGAATTCTGCCCATAACTACAGGTATATCTCTTTCACTCAAGGTCGTAAAACATAAATGGAACCATCCAGGTTCAATGCAATGACAACTAGAACCAGGGGTCACGTTGAGCTTAGTTATGTTCAACAATTTGTCCCAAAGCTCCAGCTCCCCTTTCTCACTGTAAGAGCTGATTAATCCACTCAAGTCAGCCCAACAATAGCAAACCCCACTGCCCTTACTGCACTCAATGCCCAGCTGCTTCAGCCCAGCTACAATTGCAGCATACATTCTTTGAAGTTTCTCCCTCTTAATATTAATTAACTTCTGAATAAATTTGGTATCTGAAAGCACAGAAATAAGTAGGCGCTCTGTTGGAGTTGAAATGGATGAGAACTTTGTCAACTTCTTAGCAGCAGCGAGAACATTCTTGTTTAAGGAGTATAAAACACTGATCCTAAAACCTGGAAGCAATAGATCTTCAGAAAGACCATATACTATATGCACTCTGTCCTGGTCTTGATCTTCTGAATTGATAAGTTCTGCCATGCTCACAAACTCTTGACTTCCATGAGTGGGCCCCACAAACATTTCATTAGACACTATATGAATGTTCTTCTGCCTAGCAAAATCTAGAATGCTGTAAAGTGTTTCCTGATTGAGCAAATTCCCAACAGGATTTGATGGGTTTGAAATTATAATGCCACGAACTTTGAGACTGCGCTTCTTTGCCTGATTGAAAGCTTGATCAAGTGCATTTATACTTAAACTGAAGTTGTCTGTGCTACGGCAAGGAACAGGAATTATCTCCATCCCTGTCCTCCATTTTACATCCTTGTCAAATCTGCCAATTGTGCTCCAGATTAGTTCTCTTACAGTATGAGGTAAATAAATGAAAAAATTTACAAATTCAGGAAATGACATTACCCAGGGTAATACGGTGTTGGAACAAGAAACGCATTCCCAGCATCTGCTAGACAGAAGCTAAGCATCTCAATAGCAGAGGATGCACCAGCTGCCAATAACACATGGGAAGGATCAAAGGAAACCGCTTTATTCAGGATGCAAGACATGAATCCTGCCACAGCCTGCAGGATAAGAGGAATTAGAAAAGAGAAACAACAACATCATTTGAAATGAATGCTGTTCACATGCAAGAGAGCAACATCAGAGAAATGTAGAAGTCAGCACTACATTTCAGGATGCTTTATCCACAAAGACAAGTGCTGAAAAGTAAGGAATCGGAGAAGATTTAACCCAACCAGCAACAACAGGTCAGGAAATTAAAGAACTGCTGAGACATAAATGTAGCACACACATTCTAGTGTCCTCATAACCTAGAGATCTGAACAGGATGTTTCTCACAGCTTCCTGGTAAGCATATGCATAAAAAATTAGAGATCGATGGAGAAACTTGAGAAACATCCAAATTTAACAGACCATTAGTTATTCTCTTTGGTCAGTTTCTTGTCAATACATGAAAAAAATGATCTAGAGCATCATACCCAACACTTGAGGCAAAAAGTTTCTGGGGAATCACATAAGGAAATGAATCCCTTGCATACAGTCTTGTTAAATCAGAGAAGAATTTTCTTGGTTGAGAATTGGTGACATTAAAGCTAATTTGTACATTAAAAGAAGGCTTTGATGTGGAGAAAGCAGGAAGCCTATTGCTGATGCACTAAATGAAGCAAAATTTTCTTCCCGTGCCAAAGTAAGATTTCTTCCAAAGAGAGGCTAATTCTCCACAAGAAGTTACAAAATATGTGAGCTTACTGGAAGAATTCCAACATTTTGTTAGACAACATAGTTGTAACTTTCATAACTCATGGTCTCTTCTATGGCTATTGTAGTTGACCATTGGCATCAAACAAGGCAACTTATTTTGGATGTCAGTTACACAAGAACAAGTTAATCTACAGGCAACCAATTATTCCTAAGAACATTCCCTTCTTAGGATTCCCATTGGTACAGGATTCAAATTTTTGCACATTTTAACATATGCGAAGCAGATAAGAATCTTCATGCATGGGGGTCCTGTCAACCACTTGCCACCAATTAGACAAATATGCTCTACCCACCATCTTAATCACAAACTTCATTAATTTTTGTTGTGATTCTTCTAAAAATTGGTATGTGGGCCATCACAAGTAGCAGGATATGATGGAATACTTTTTGGGTTTGGAAGAGAAGTTATCAGCTTGCATTAGCTCAATCACCAGCAGAAGAAACAACAGTAGGGAATTTCATATTCCCTTTCTTTTAGACCACCATACAAATGACAACTAAAAGAGACCAAAACAATTTTCTTTTCAAGATTTGAGCTTGTATTCCAACCAAGGTGACTTTGAACTTGAAATTTTCAGCACAAGAAAAAGATAAATGACCAAAATAAAATAAAATTTACCACTTTCAGCTCCATCTGTCCATCACCACCAGGCTTGTAAGAAGCAAAACCACTAATACTCAACTCATCTCCTCCGCCACCCAGTATTGCTTCCCTTCCATTCTCAACTAGCCATTCCCTGACCAAATCCAACGTTAACTACAGGAACACAAAAAAAAAAAAAAAACACAAAAATGAACCATTTAACGACCACCCAAAATAATAATAATAGCAGGCGAAAAATGCCAAGAAATGAGCAAAGTTCTCGCCTTGTTCTCCGGAAGACCAAGCTGGATAACTCCATTCGGATTACCCGACGCGTCGTACGGGTCCTCCGAGGCCCTCATCAGCCCGACATCATAAGGCGTGTCACCGCTTCTTACAATGGCATTAGCACGACCCGACAAATATGCGGGTTGTCTGGGGCTTCTCGGAGACAGAATATTCCGAGAGGAAGACCGAGCCACCCCGGTAAGCTCCGTCTCCGACTCCGACCGCGCCGGGGTCTGGGAATTTGGGTCGTCCGGATTATTTTTCCGGTTTCGTCTCAGGTAAAGCTGGAGAATGTAGAAAAGCGCACAGGGTATCGCTGAGCCCAAGAAAATCCCGCCTCTGCCTTGAACGACGCCTTGTAAAGGCACGATTATTCTCATGGCGGTCCGACCTTCGCCACCGCCGCTGCTAGTGGAGGTCCGTTTCGACTGGTTGTCGTCGGGTTCGGGTGTCCGGCTCCGAAACAAAAAGGTTCGTGTCATTCCGGCAGCCGCGGAGACATGGAACCTACGTAACGTTGTTCAATGGGTTAGCTCATAAATAGCTTTTGCACGGCAGCGGAGGTGGAGGTGGAGGTGGAGGTGCGTGCTGTTTCGTTTTGGTGGCAAATGGAAATGCTTGCGTGCGGTGCAGTGTATATTTATTTATTTTTGTATTTAATGAGAATTTTTTCTATTTGTTTTCCGAGTGGGTGTGGTGATTTTACCTAAATAGCCTTGTTTGTGGGAAACTTTAGATTGTAAATTAGGCAATTTTGTGACAAGTTGTGGTAATGAGAAAATTAAGGTTGCTTGGAAACTATTTTTGTTAGCTTTGCATATTTTTTGTGCCTAGTTGAAATAGATGATGTTTTGGATATCATTATTATATTACTTGGATTCACAATTTTTTTTTCTTTTCTTTTTCTTTTATTTTTTTTATTGAATCATATTATAAGCTTGTAAACTACAAAATATTGCATTTGGGGTTTTATATATATATATATATATATATATATAATTTATACAAAACAAAAAAAGATGCATTATTATAAATTTTTACTTAGATATTTATAATTACACTATCAATAATCACTTTCCATGGCCTTTTTTGGGTAGTACCCAATAACAGAAGGATCCCCACATAATACAAACAAATAGACATTTTGAAATTTTATTTTTTTTTATTTTATACAGGGAACATTTTATTAAAAAAATTATTATTTTTTAAATTAATAGGAATCTTATAACATTTTGATGCCTATAATCAACAAAGGAATATGATTCGTTTTCCTTCTACCTTTAAATTGAATGAATATTTCATTGTGTTTGCTGATGGAAAGGTCACTTGAGGACATGATACATATAGCACACACATCTTTTCAAGTGAGGGATGGATCATGGATGCATGTAGTCAAAGCACAGCCCATTAGCCACCAACTGTTCCCAAAGTCTTCGGTTTGTTCTTTGGGGGGGGGGGGGTTTGGAGATTGATGGTTACAGTATTGGCTTTAAGCTTTGGGAAAAACCATTCGCAATTAATAATAGTTGTCTGGTTCATTTTGGTCATTGTTGTTTGAGTATTATGCTTTGATACTTATTACCCTTGTAAATGAAATTCATGAGGTGCACGTTTCATCAAGAGCCTTAAACAAGCAACAGACTGAAGTACCCACAAAATTTTAAAATGAACTGAATAAAATAAAATAAAATAAAAAGGAAATATAAAAAATTTTTTTAAAGCAACAAAATTTTAAAATAAATTTTGAGGGAGGATTAGTCAAATATAATGCATAAAAGTTATTAAAAAAATTACTAAAAATAGAAAAATTGCATATTATTTTTAGAGTAAAAACGTATATATGGATATTAGTATATGATATACATTGTAAAAAAAATATAATTTTTCCATGGACATGTCTGTGTCCAGCGTCAGTTTATCATACAAATGAAAGCTACACCTGCTCATGTGTTTTTTGTTTTTCCATTTAATTGGCTTTTATTAAGATTTAAACTCAAAATTTTTAATTTTGAAAATTACTCTATTATTATTAAGTTATAAATTATTAATTCAATATTATTTTTTTATTCGAAAAAATAATCATATAGTCCACACACATATATATAAAAAAGAGAGAGAAATAAAGGAGGAAAAGTTTTAATTTGTATTAAAATAAAATTTCTAGACCAACTGTTCTAAACAGACAGTTGAATCTTCTTTTTAAATACCTTTAAAGGGATGGAGAAGGCCTATTGGGCCACTAAGGTGGCATCTCTTTGTCCAGGCCATTCGGTCCACGAGCCCACCATCAACTGCGATGAATAGCATACTTTTCAATTGCTGCCTGTGCCCAGCAGTCAATTTTCAACTTGGGTCATCCTTATGAAAAAATGTAAGAAATGAGACTTAAAAAAGGGGACGTAATTGACGTAATCTTAACTGATGTTATTAAGGGTCTAATAATTTTACTGTTAGATAACCAACACTATTTACTTCGTTGATCAAAGTGCCATAGAATTAAATGCCTTTGAACAAAAAAAAAAAAAAAAAAAAAGAAGTTAGAAGACTTTAAAAATGTATAATTATTTATTTTTTTTTATTTTTCTGTTTAACATCTTAAAATATAAAAACGAGAGTGATATTATATATTTTTATGTATCTTCACACTATAAAATAAGTCAATTTAATTAAATTTACTAAAAGAATACATTCTATAAGTCTAATTAAAACTAATTGCTTCCACACAACGGTGAATATTTAAATTGTATATTTATCTATAGAAAAGAGAATCCCTACGAGGGTCTTGTGATTACATTGAATGAACATAGCTATCATACAGTACATGCGAAATAAATAAGCAACGTCTATGCTCTGCTGCTACATTACTTTAAAAGCACTGAAGTCTTCATCTACCGAGTTGTTTTCTCATTCAACTCAGCCAGGCAACTACCCAATTGAAAGGTCAATAACCCTGAAAGGACATGGCATTTTTGGGCATGCATGCCAGGAAACGTCGTAACTCAAAGATTTCAAATTTCTTCCAGAGAATGCACACACATGGGTCCACCAGGGAATCTCTGTTTTCCTGTCCATTAAATGCCCCCAAGAAAGCAGGCGTATAGATTTCACAGACTGCACACAAATGAGACAAGCTGGAGCTCAAATTCTCGTGGACTTTTTCCGTTTCAATTTGCTTCATTGTGCACAAGTACAATTTATTTTTATTAATTTTCTCTTTTATTGGGTTGAAAAGGAAAAAAGTTTTTTAGTGCAAAATGGAAACCTGTGCAAGTTAAAACAATGGCTCCGCATATGTCTGTTACTTCGTGCAAACAACGTTAGCACTGGCATGCCTTTGATTGATTAATCTTAATCGTCGTCGATTATTTTTAGGTAATTAGCTAATAAACTTTAGTCAAGCGGCTCCATTTATATTTTGTTTTTTTTCCCTCCCCACCTCATTTATGTGCCAAAGATTTTATTTTATTTTATTTATAAATTATATATCATTTCACTAATGTTTTGGTATACACAATGTAGTTCTTTTCTTACTCTATATATTCATTTGAATAATAAGATTATTTTTTTTACTACTTAATACGAATTATAATCCCATAAAATTTTTATTTTTGTAGATATTACATAAAATTATATAAAATTATTTTTTTATATCAATCACATAAAATTTTAGTTTTATTTATACACTAAAGATTGCCTATACAACAATTACTATTTTAAAAAAATAATTGTTAACCAAATTATTATTGATCAAAATTTACATACTTTTTTTGTTTTATTTTATAGAAAAAAATAATATTATTTAAGTTACTTAAGTTAAAATTTAAAATTAAATAATATTTTAATAATAAATTGGTAGTATTTTAATGTATTGTTTTTTTTACATTAAACATTTATTCTAAAAATTAAAAATTTATGCTAAAAATAGTTGAATAAAATATTAAAAATTATAATCAACATGTCCCTATTTTTCTCTGAAAAGAAAAAATCATAAATTTTTATATTTTTTAAAATAAAAAAAATCTCATTAAATTTCAAATTAGAACTAACAAAATTAAAGATATATTATGTTAACATTAACTCTCGCGTCATGGCATTAGCTAATATGTTGTATCGTTTTTGGATTTTGTAGTTTATGGAACGTGGCATCAAAAATCAAAAGAATCCAAAGTCAATCTGTATTGCAATTTCCACATTTACCCTTCTACCTCTCCCTCTCATTTTTCAAATTTCCAAACGCGGAGCCCCCCCCCCCCAAACACCCAATCTACCTAAGTAACGAGACAAACGAATAGAACCGTTAGTGGCATTCATGTAATTTATCAGCATTCACAAGGGCAAATTCATCACGCGCCGAAATTTCAGACTCCACACAGTATCTCGCTGCCCGATGAACTCTCAATCCCCAACACAAGTCCTTGCTTCCCTGCCCGAAGACAAGAATCCTTACCCAAAATTCTCGCTCAGATTGACCATATTACCCTCCCACTCCGTTCCAATTTCAGTAAAAATTTAATATAATCTATATTCGTCTCGATAAAAATTCGTTTTATAATTTATGTAATTTAGTTATAAAATTTTTTTAATAAATAAATTGATATGTTTAAAATCACAATTAAAGAAGGGCAAATTCGTCTCTAAAATTTAAATTCTAAATGGCTATCTATAAAATAAGTAAAAATAGCAAAAATTAAATGAAGGAAAATTATCCCCTCTTTTTTTTTTTTTTCAATTAAGAGTAAATAAATAAATAAATAAAATATAATATTTGTTTGGATTACAGCAGTAAAGAGTAAGGAGTAGGGGAGCTCAGCACTCAAAGGAATCGTCGCTGCGTCTCTTCAGCCATCGCTATAAATCGGCGGGAGATGGGTGGCAGAGAGAGCAGAGCTCGACGGAGTGAAAAGTTTTAGAGAGAGAGAGTGAGTGAGGAGGGAGGAAAAGGAGGAGGTTTTATAGAGAGAGAGAGAAAGAGAGAGTGAGTGTGTGTGTTTTCCGAAGTTCTATCCCTTGAGAAATGGAGGAGGACATGGCGGTGGAGCTGTTTGACGAGGCTCGTGAAATTGATCCCGTTTATGAGTTCGACGCCGCGATGTTCTTTGACTTCACCCGCGAGGAGTCGCCGGAAGAGGCGCCCGCGGCGGAGCTGTGGTTCGCCTCCGCCCAGAGCTATCCTCCGTCTCGTCAGTCTCTCTCTCTCTCTCAACTTTAAAAAATCCCTAACTATATATATATATTATAATTTCTTTAGCTTTGAATGAGCGAAAAGGCTTAAGCTTTCTTGTGTTTCCGTTTAGCTTTTGCGGCGAAGTTGGTGTTGAGCGAGGAAAGATTCTTGGACAATGGTGCTATATATGCTGATGAGAATGAAAATGCGACGGCGGCGGCTTCCATGAGTGGAGACTCCAGTGATACTAAGAGTACAGAAATTTCTGAAATAGAAATGGATGTTGGAGGTAAATAATCCTTTTTTTGGGGGGGGGGGTTTAAAATTAATAATGGAAAGATTGAAATGAAGCTAATTCGAATAGTCAAAAAAATAGGAACTAGTTGATAGCAACGTCATCTTTCTTCAAACCCATATAGGAAAAATATTCCGTGCCGATAATGTAATGAGTTAACAAATTGTTTCAGAATGTGAAGAATTGTACAGAGGCATCTACACCAACTCACAGAGTGACGATCAGGAAGAAGTTCCAGACCAGCCAAGAGATTGCGCGACAGGTGATCACTTTGTTAGCAGTGATAGTTGTAAGAATTTTTTTTTTTTGAGATTATAATTACTTGTACTTGCAGATTTCAGGAACCTACTGTCTTAGGCATCAGTATTTTCTTGATCTATGCATAATACTGACATAAGCTTAGTTCATTTATATTTAAGACAGTGAGAGTGCTTTTCTGCCATAATGTTGTGGTATTTCATGTTTTATGGTTCCACTGTTTTTAATTCTGCCACTTTATGTACTGCAGGATCGATTGCCTCACTCATTGATAAATCAAAAGCCAAGATGAAATCTAGTGTCAAGCCGAATCTTCCTAGGAGTTCAACTTTGATGGAACCTACTGCAAGTGTTCTTGCCAAGCAGAATAGGCCACTTAATGCAGGGGCTTCCAGGTAACTGATGAAACAACTGTGTCTTTTCTGGTCTGGATTGGAGTCAAGACATTCTTTGTTTCTGCGGACATGTGAATTCTTGCTCTATGTTTCTATTCAAAGAGTAGCTTATGTTGTGGGATTCCTCGTGTGCTTTAATGAGGTAGCTCCTAACTTGTTTTCAGCCTATTTTCTTGCAAAGTTGGTGTGCACCCCCTTATTTTGCTAATTAAGGCTATTTTATCTAGTTAATGTGCTGAGTATATCATAAACCATCTCTTGCTACAAGGATTAATATTCTTCTAATGCATAATTTTGTAAGTCGAAAATGGTGCCTGGCAACATTTGTTGGGTTGTAGTTAATGCCCTTTTGGTTTAAATAAAGTTTGATTATTATGTTCCTTATTGTTAGATTTCAGGTGCTATGGCCTCAAAAGGAGAGAAGCTTATGCAATTCTTCTGTTCTGCTTGAAATTCATGCTGTTAAGAGACAGAAGCTGGAGGGTGGTCATTTGCATAAAGTACATACATTTTATAAATCTATCTCTTGTTAATTACTTTTAATGCTTATGGTTTCATGAGTGCTATGTGGCCTATCAATCCTGGATTTTCTTAAGAAGCAACTTTTGATTGACATGGGAATTATGTTTGTAATGACATTTTTTTCTCCACGTGCTACATGTTAAAAGTGTTCTTAAGATTGTTATAGTTTGCTGCAATTTATTTGGTTGTAAAGTAAAAGCAGTGGCCTAATGTAGGTTGCCTCTGGATTGGTGACTCACATGACCTGTTGTTGAGGAAATGATAATGAATATGGCTCTTATGACCATTTTGCAAAATGACCTCAAAACTGTGGGCAGGGGTTTAGTGCCACTGATTTCTCTCTTAGTAACTTACTGGGTTCATATACTTGTTTTGTTTCATAGGTTGGTCATGCAAAGCTGCAAACTGATTTCATACACAAGGCACCTAAGAAGGTATATGGCTGATGCATTAATCTTCTCGCAAATTGTTTATTGCTTCTCCTGCATATTGAAATGATATTAATTATCGTCAATCAAGTAATGCTAAAGCATTTCTCATAACCAGATATTGCAATTCAAATATTAATAATACTGCCTGACTGTTAAGAAAAAAGAAAAATGCCAAATGTGAATGCCCTGTGAAGCCATGGGCAGAACAACTGGTAGAGAAAATTAATCTTGAGTGTAGTAAATACCACGGCCAGGACCATTTCTTTGTTACCCTATGGGTTAGACTAAAAAAAAAGTTTTTCCATAAATAACATAGAGTTGAAGTTCAACTTTTGTTTTTTTTAGTTCTGATTATTTGCAATCTCAAACTATGTTTTTCCTCCTTTTTTGGGGTGATGGGTTGTTTCCAAAAGATGAGCATGTATCTTTTTTATCATTATTTTATTTGCAAGACTTTTTATCTTCTTTTCTTTGGAGGCAGCTCAATTCATTAGAATCTCTTCTTTTTTACCTGAATTATGGTATAGCAGGTTGAAAATGCTGACAAAAGCTCTGCTTATGCAAAATTGAGGCTTACTATTCCAAAAGAGCCTGGCTTTGAAACTGCTCAAAGGGCACAGAGGATGAGGTTTGTTGTATACCTCATTACCTTTGATGAGCTAAGTTATCAAGCAATGCCTTCTTTGAAAGATAGCTAGTGTGAAGTCATGTTTGTAATCCAGGTCTAAAAGTAATGCAGAACAAGAACAAGTGACAGCAGCTGCACAAAATTTCAAAGCACGCCCATTGAACAGAAAAGTTGGTATTTACAATTGATGATAGGAGTCCTCTATAAAAATTGCCTCCATTTTGCGCACTAAAGTGTAAGTTTTAAATTGCAGATTCTGAAGGGTCCTACATGGCCTCTCCCAAAGAAGAGCACTCCAAAGTTGCCAGAGTTTCAGGCAAGTCTTGGAGTGTGCAGAAATCACTCTTCTTGCAATGTTATTGTATCTGCTTTTGATTGTTTTGTTCATTGTATTGTAGCAGTTAATGGTTATTAGAAACACCTTAAACAGTTTTGAAGGACATGGCTTTTTTTCCCTGTTTGCATCTGACTTCTCTCCTGCATTGTTTCTCAGGAATTTCACCTGAGGACGTTGGAGAGGGCCGTGAAGCACTCGTCTGGATTTTCTTCTTCCTCACTTCACTGTAATGATTCTAATAAGGTTGCTTAAATTTACATTTGAGTAGTCTTTCTTCTCTCTTTTTATTCGACAATTCCTCTTTGTAAATCTGAATGTGGAGGAATTGAGGTGCCGTTATTGCAGGGGCCTGACAATGTAATTGTTGCAGAAAATGGGAAAGATGAACCCAGAAGGTAATTCCTTTTATATGGTGTTCAGAATGAGAAACAGGAAATGATTAGTTGACATTAGTCTCATAATTAACTGTTTGAGAAAATATTTTCATTTAGAAGATGCTTTGTGCAGACAAAGCACCATAGATGCTTCAAAGCAGGGTAGACATAGTACAAGGCATCTGTTTAAAGCCCATCCTCTGAATAAAAAGGTAATAGAGAGACCAGTGCAAATTTTATGCTTGAAAGATTGAGTAAGCACTTACAAATTTGTCTGCTTCATGCATCAATGCAGATACTTTTAAGCAAAGGAGATATTGGTGTTTACCGGAATAGCAAGAAGGAAACAACTGTCCCAATGGTAGTTCGTTAATTTTCATAGTTCCTATTTTTATATGGATGTTTTCTTCATCGAATTATGTGAGATTCCATGATGACTTCTGCAGGAATTCAATTTACATACAGAGAAGAGGAATCAACAAAATCCACCAGTAGAACTTTTCAGCAAGGTAACTGTTGATCCTGAAGTTTAGAGAGATGAACACCCATTGCAGGACGCTACCATCATTCGTTACTTTACTATCTTGTGTGTCCTTGCACTGATATACTTTACTAGACTCATATTTTCTCTTGAATGAATGCTAGCTCTCCTTGACTTCTGAACTCCAGCCAAATAGTGTGTCTCAGTTGCAAGTGCCTCAGCCAAGCTCTGTTTCTTTAAAGGTTCTCCTTGTTCCTTCTAAGTTATTCTTATTCAACACAAGATATGTATGGTCAATTAAAGCTTTCACTTTGCTTACATTTTTGTTTTTCCTGACTTTTTCATTGGAATAAGGGCTCAAAAGAAAATATATTGAATCCTTTGCAAACAAAACACAAGGTAAGCATGTCAACTTTCCAAAGCTATATTTGCTCTCTAAGTTAGACCATCTCCCTCTTATTAGGCTGTTATTTTGGTTTGAAATCTTTAGCTTCCATGACTCGCCCTCGTCTTCAGACATGGAATGAATTTCCTCTTGCAGGTGATACATCTGATGAAAGAAAGGCCATCTATGCATGGTGGACAACAGGTTCAATCTGGAAGCAAGGGGTACATAAATGAAGTTGGAAACCAACCAAGCAGGAGGTGTGCTGACAGAAGTAGAATCAATTACTTTTTTTTTTATTATTATTATTATCGATTGGAATCTCAAATAATTACTTTTTTTGCACTCTTTTTCTGCATATTGAGATGTGATTTTGGCTTTCATTTCTTAGGAGCTTGGGCATCCGCTGAGAATAGGAGAAAGCTGACATGGTTTCGTCCATTTTGCTTAAGAATTTCATTTGCCGTTGCTGCATGGGAGTTTAATGGATGCAGAAACAGTTGAAAAAGATTAGGATACATTTTTTTTTTGTGTATACAGAACTGACAAAAGTCGACATCTCTTAACAGGAGTTACCATCTCACAAAGTGGTGTAAAACAAACTTCTGGCCCAAAATTCAATAAATAAGTTATACGGCCATGGTTGTAAAGCCATCAAGGTCTGCCTACCTGTGGTAGAATCTTCACTTTTTCTAGCTCCATTTGTACTAGTCATCAGTGAAATATAAAGGATAATTATGGTTTATATTGAAGAACTTTGCATCTATTTCTGGCTATTATCCTTGCAATCTTGATTGGCTGTCTTAAGGAAGATAAAAGTGTGAAGTTGTGAGCCTGAACACCGTTTGTAGGTGACTTTACAACACGGAGGGTGTGGAGTGGGTGTTTTTGACGTTCCCATTTCACTGATGTCGTCACCCAGAACTGGCTACAAAGGCTTCAAATCTATGCCAATTGTTCGATAGTCGTTTGACTCTGCGAGCAGTTGAAATTTTACGCAAAAATAGGAACCAGTATGATGAAACTTGCAACTTCCCTAGAAAGCATTGGGCATCTTTTTCTTCTATCATTTTGAGAAAGAGGAAGGTGAAGTATCAGCATTATACTCATAATAAAGTCAAGCAAAATCTTGATAACCCGGTATAAGATTTTCAAATTGGGGGCCATTCATTTATGTATATAATTCTCTTGTTTTCTATCAGTACATGCAGTTGCAGACCGCCATACCATATGGTGCTCTGACGAAACACAAATATTCTGATCCAAACCGAATTTACTAGCCAAGTAACATTATCAGCAAATGATAAAGCATTAAGTGTTTATTTCTGTCTTTCTATTTGCCTTGGATCTTGTAACCCTCCTCATTTTTTCCATCAAGATCCTGGTTTGGTGAACTTTGCCTGGTTAGAGCCTGTTTTGTCCAACGCCTTATGGCATGAGCTTTCTTGAAGGGTCTCCTCTCTCTGACAAGCTTTCTCTTTGTTATGGCAATGGCGAGATCGTTGGGGAACAATGTGCGCCAGAAAAAGGCGTGGAGGAGTGTGGACACGAGCAACAAGGACACCATCGTCGATGACATGAATGAAAGTGAAAGTGCAAGGCCCTTGCTTAGAACGCCAGGGACCTGTTCTGCATACTTGATCGTTGCCACAGATACTGTTGTCATGGGAAAGGTGTAAGACCACCATGCCACCGAGAACCTGCAAAAATTGTTTTAGCTGTTATAATATCCCAAAAAGAACCATCAAAGCTTAGATTAGGCATCTAAAAAGGGCATTTTATATGCACACGACTCTGACATCGTGAATTCTGAAAAAAAATCAGATGCATATAATATTACCCTACTTTAATAGAAACACTGTGAATGTGACTATAACAGAGTTTAGACTTTTGCAGATTTAAATTTAAAATTAGAACAATGCTCTATAACAGAGTGATAGGACTTACCTGAACCCTGTGAAGAAGTTAATTCGCACAACTAGAGATACATAGAGGAACAGTGCAATGAAGTAGCAAGTCCTTGACAGCCCGTCAAACTCACCATATATGGTTTCCCAAGCAATGCTTGCAGCTGATGGGGCTGCAATGAACATGGAGTAAGCAGGATGCAGTTCCTTAGGCAGTACTTCACTTGTTGGCAATCTCTGGTACAAGGTCACAAACACCACAAGATAATGTGCAAAGCCAACAGCCCACAAGAACTTAGCTGCTTCCTTCCACCCTACTTCAGAAGCCAAAATTGCTCCAACAAAGTTTCCAACCACAGAGAGGTGGGAAGATGGATTGGCCACCTTACAAAGCCGCCTTTTTCCACCTGAAAGCCACTGCCCATAAATCTTGAGCTCGAGGAAGAAATAGGGCGCCATGAAGGCGCACCAAAGGGCAGGGTGCGGGTTCTTAGGTGCCAACACTGGGGGTGCACCAATGGTGAGGAACATACACACGACCCATGGAGCAAAGAAGAAGTTGATGCGAACAGGGTGAAAATATTCTCTTTTCACTGCTTCAAAGTAGAAGATGCATTTGAGGATGTAGGTGAAGGTGACTGAAAGCAGGACTGCAACGGCTAAAAGCCATAATGCAAGGTTGATGAATGGTGTAACATGGAGAAATTTGAGAGCCGGGCTTGTTGCAAGGGCACGCCATAAAACAGCTTGGCTACTAAGGCCAAGACAGATGCCGAAGCAACCAATTGGGAACCTGAGGAGAAAGGGCCATTTCTCATCTTTAGGAAGCAGAATGTCCTCTGAGTCCTATATCAAAAACAGAATAGAACTTAAAAATTAAGACGATTCAATCCGTTGCAATAACAAATGGGACCTATTTGGTTTGACTATAATTGATGACCAACCGACAGTTAAAAGTTAATAGCTTTAATAATTACTAAAATTAATAAAATATAATAAAAATAACTGATAACTGTTGTACAACAGCTTGTGACTTGTGAGTGTCTTAATAAAACAAACACTCTGGCTAATAATTATGACGATGATCAATTGTGATTGCATGATAGATGCATATAACACTCGTTCTATATCTATACATTGAAATTACTATAAATAAATAGTGATACTTTATTTGTAACTTTGTCTAATGTCACAAGTCTATTTTTCTCTTTTGCTTCTGGTATGCTTGGCAGCTGCCATTTGCAAGAACAAAGGTGAAGAAGTTGGATACAAAAATTAAAGAAGCAAACAAAAACTATTATTACCTTGACTTGATCTAGCTCTGGTCCTCTAAGAGCAGCAAAGTATCTTCCAGCTGGAACCCCATTATGAGCAGAATCATCAACCCCATTGCTAAAGCCATCAGTCCTTTGGGACTCTATCTCTCTTTCCTTTCTTGCAGGCAACAAAGAGTTCTGCTTACTAAGAGTTGATTTAGTCCTGAAGATACTAAAGTCACCTTTCCTTGCTTCCCCACTGACCCCATTAATCGAATCAAATCCTCCAAAGCTACGTCCACTTCTTGGAAGAACCCTCCTGACATCATCTTTAGCCTCGGATTCCCTATTGAGAGCTGAAAATCCAGTCTCCAATGAAACTTGCCTGCTAAGACTTCTATGGGGTCTCTTTCCCTCTCGAAATTTGATCTGTTTATTTTGATCCCTTTTTACTTTTTCCACCATTTTTGATCTTCTTTCTTCTCCTTCTTCTTCTTCTTCTTCCTCATCCTCCTGCAATACTTCATGAATATCTACAAGATGTGTCTCACGAAAGAAAGGGGGAGTTGATCTGCTTTTATTTTCCATCTTTGCTGCTTCTCAAGGCTTAACAATTTACAAGAAATCCAAATACCTGGCCTTTTTGTTAATGGTTTTAAACGTTTTAGTTTGGTTCTTAATAAGCAATAATTTATGGTGTTCGTCGTGACATTTTGCATGCTTCTGTAGAACACATCACGAGAACGCAGAAAAAGAAGATGGCAACTTTACTTAACAGGGGGTCGTTTGTTTAGTAAACGAAATATGGGCCAATACTTTCTTGGGAAAAAGTGGATCTTTTGGAAAGGGTTTCTTGTGACACAAAATGAAAGTGGTGTCTCATTGAGACATTGATGTCATTGGGAGCAAAGTCAAAGGTTGAGATATAGTTTTGAGGAGGGTTCCTACCAATTGGCCTTTGCCCGAGTGGTCAGGGTATACGGAAACGAGTTCTATCAGCATTGCCTTGCTGATTTGTTCACTAGAGTTCAATATGTATCTTTAATTAGACTGTTTTTTTTTTCTTCAAAAAAAAAAAAAAAAAAAAAAACTAATTCCTCAATCTTAATAATGTAGATGACATGCTAATAGATCGAACTGAAGATGCATCTTATTAGATAGTCTTCTGTTACTAACAGTGCCCTCGAGAATTCAGGAGCAGGGTGGGCAATGTTTCGTAACAACCAGACATATATGCTCTTCACCAGAAGGCTGCGGGTCTAACTTGCCTTCAAATACTCAATTGCGAGACAGCTAAATAAAAGAAAATAGTTTTAAACGGCTCAAAGTTGTGAAGGGAAGCTTTCAACAATTCATGTGTTCTCTATACAAGTAAATGTGATGCAATTTGCTTGAACCTTAGAAAGACTATTTGTCGTATAATGGACGCATGCCAGCTTTGTCTACTTGAAAGGAAAATGAAACCAAAGACCTCATCTATGTTGCATGCTTGGTTGTTAGAAGATGAAAGAGAACCCCACTTGCTCTTTGCTAACACACAAGAAAAATATTTTGTGGGGTTTAGTTATTTTCTGTAGTTGTCCGACATTCACCTCTAAGTATGGATACTATGTCGATGAGAAATTGGTAAAACAGATGGGATTAAACTATTTCATGTTTCCATGTATTTAGATTACTCCTTTTGCATCAGTCTTATGGATACAATTCCATACACTCAAACTCGCACTATGTGCTGTTTTCAATTTTTTCCAAATTGCAAGGGACAGACTGGTTGCAGATATGGATTTATTAAAACTCTCGCCTAAACTGACTCCATCGGAAATAATTAAATATAATATATATTGTTAGAAACAAAACTATTTTAATTTTCTTTATTTTGTACTAAAAATTAGAAAAAGAATTATTTTACAAATTTATAAAATAATAGTTGTAGATGTGAATAGTATCACTTACTGAAAGCAAAACTAATACGACTGCGTATCACCATCGGGCGTGTGTGCTCTCTAAATTGGTGGGAATCTTCGTTCATCGGCATCAATCATCTCAAACTTTGTGTTGGGCTTCCATGTCTCTGCTGACACTCCCAAAACGACTCATTTCCTCGTCGTTTCGCTCCGCACCGTGTCATCAGTCTCTCAGAACAAGAAGGCGGTTTTGTATCAAAATGTCGGCCGAGTCGCCTCAACCTCTGACTCACTCCATCACTCTGCCGAGTCAACTCAGCCAGCCCGTCGAGGTCGCCGCGGCCCCCGGCGTCTCCGATTCGGAGTTCAGGCGAGCCTAAAGCTTCTATCTCTCTCTCTCTCTCTCTCTCTCTCTTTCTCTCTCTCTCTCTCTATTTTTTTTAACTCAAATTTTCTTTTACTCAATGCTAAATCTGTAAAGATTGAAGCTTTTTGTGCTCTGGTTTGCTTTTCTTTTTCTGGGTAGGATTGCCATTGAGTCCTCGCTGTTCAAGCAGTGGCTAAAGAACTTGCAATCCGAAAATGGGGTTTTAGCCACTGGCGTTTTTTCGTTGAAACAAGTGCTTATTCAGGTAGGTAGACATCCTGTCTTTGGTGGAGAAGAGATGGGAATGAGAAGGTTTTGAACAAATTGGTTTTTTGGTGTATCTTTGGAGACATTGTTATGAACTCTATCAGGAAAACTCTCAGTTTTTGCCACTCCCACTGGAATTTCATCTTCCCAAGTTTTTATGCCATGAAAAATATTACATACAAAATATTTTTATTTTTTCTGTTTAACAAACGTATCGTTCCTAATAGATCCTAGCAAATTTAGGCATGTTGCATGATTAGTGCTTATAGGAAGGGCAAGCCTTGGTGTAATGGTAAGGTTACTAAAGGGTGTAGCGAGCTTTGGTGTATCGGTAATGTTACTCAATTGCAGCATGGGGGTTTGAGTGGTGGAAATGGTTGCTTTGTAAAGTAACAGTTAGCATGTGTTCACCTGACCATTCCCCAAACTCCAGAGTCTGAGAGTATGGAGCAATGAAAATGCCCATAAGGTGTTTCTATGATTTCTTTAGAAATTTTTTTAATAAAGTTAGCATTGTCTGGGGAATAAGCTGCTATGTCATTGTTTTCAGGGTGTGGATATGTTTGGAAAGCGCATAGGCTTTCTGAAATTCAAAGCGGACCTTTTTCATAAGGAAACAGGAGAAAAGGTATCTGATGAAGTCCCTGCATAGCCTCAAAATGTGCAATATAATTGCTATGTGAACACTTGGATTTGAATGACCCTGCGGGGGAGTAAATGTGTATTTCTTCTTGCACTCTACAAGCTATGAAGTGCTTCAGTTTCCGGTGATTTTGAATGGACTGAAACATGCTTAGATACCAGGTATAGTATTTGCACGAGGACCAGCTGTAGCAGTGCTGATTCTTTTGGACTCTGATGGTGAAACATATGCTGTTCTTACAGAACAGGTAAATGGTGGTCTCTTTATTAGCTTTCATCTCTTTACTGGCCTGTAGTTCTTGAATTAAAAGAAACAAATAGCAAAATTTCACTTGAAAAGATGGATGCTTTTCTCTTGCTATCTATCAAGCCCCTGATAAACATTTACACATGTTGAAGGCTCGGGTCCCCACTGGGAGGGTTGTGCTGGAACTGCCTGCTGGGATGTTGGATGATGACAAGGGTGATTTGGTTGGCACAGCAGTCCGTGAGGTCTCTCTCTCTCTCTCTCAGAGCATAGGCAGTTCTCTTCAATGAACACCACTATTCTTCTCAAGAAGTCAGAAATGCAATCCTAGCAATGACAAACACATTGGCGAAACTGTCTATACTGAAAGCCTCCAAAGGCTATATCATCTCTGGAGAGGACGCTGTTCTTTCAATAGATCAACCACTATTGACTTGGATACTAGTATTCAATATTAATCTTATTTATCTGACAGGTCGAAGAGGAGACTGGCATTCATTTAAAGGTTGAAGACATGGTTGACCTCACTTCCTTCCTGGACCCATCTACTGGATGCAGAGTTTTTCCTTCTCCTGTGGGTTTTCATTTTATTTCACTTTTCTAAGTAGTGTTTGAGTTTTAGAGAGACATTGGTTTGCATAAGAATATATTTAGCATATTGTTAGACAACACCAGAACACATGAAGTTAATGTGCTTCTAACTAGGTATTGTATTGTGTTGCATTTTAGGAAACATGTCCCTTTCTATGAGAATTTCCTGTTAGTTATCAAATCATATAAATGGAAATAGGGCCATGATAGATTCTTTTCTTTTCTTTTTTTAAGATAAATGAATTGAATTCATGACGAAAATGTCTAAGAAGAAGATTAGTCCTGCTACAGGTCTTTATTTATGCCTCCACAAAGATTACTGTTAGGGAAAGTATACCTAATGAATTGAGCTGGCTTAGAGCTACCAAGAACTTAAAATTGCTTTCTGAAAAAATGTGATGGTTATTTTGACAAGTTGGCTAAGTGAGAACTTGTACCGCTTCATTGCCTTCTGTGGATAGGGTGGATGTGATGAAGAACTTAGTGTGTTTCTATATAGAGGTTGTGTAGATAAAGAAGTAATCACACAACTGCAAGGAAAAGAGACTGGCCTGCGAGGACATGGTGAGCTGATCAAGGTTCGTGTGGTTCCCTACCGACAACTTTGGCATGTGACTGCCGATGCCAAGGTGTTGATGACCATTGCTTTATTTGAGATGGCAGAGAGAGGACTGCTGCCTCTGAAAACCTTGTAGGTTATGTCCTGGTCTTCTTGTCCACTAGACAAATTGGTTGTTATTCCCATATATGGGTACATGGACTCTGTTTATCCCGTTTATAAGGGGACATCTTAGCCATATATAGCTGCATCAATAGATTGATGTACTACCAATTTCCTGTTGGATGATCATATAACGAAAATTCAATCTTTTCTTTCTTTTTTAAATAGTTGTGCTGCATGGGGTCAGTGCACTTATGATATTAGTGCATCTCGCATGTAAGCTAATATTTTATGTTACTTGCTCAAGCGTGAAAGTCATGGTTCGGTATGTTGATTCCCGACTAAATGCATTAAGCTTGCTTAAGCTTTTTAGGGATCTCCTGAACGTGTTAGATATTGAAATTTAGTTGGATTAAATCTCAAGTGATTCAGTATTGTTACTAAAATCGCATTGAAGATATTTTTAACGGAATGCTTCATTCAACTAGAGTAAAAGCAGAATAGGCCCTTAGCCACCTTTCAGAAATGCTCGTCTAAACACTGAATAATAGCCAAAGCTAGCCATCTTCGTGATTTTGACCCTGAAAGGGGAATTAATAAATTATAAAAGTGAAACCTCCCCTCATTTATTTATTGAATAAAAGTCGTCCATGTCTACGTTCAACTTGGCAGAACTAAAAAAGGAAAAATGAAGAACCTCACAGACAGTACATAGTGAAGGAGGTGCCTTAGACATTGGCTACTCAAGTAATCAGGACTTGCTGGTGACAAAATCAGTGTTGCTCGATTCCCATATCGTGGTCCCATCACATGTGCAAAGCTTTTTGTAGTTCTCACCAACTCCAGCACTTCTAGCTATTACTGCAGCAGTAAGACCTGCATTCAATTTATCTTCAGTTTCATAAACCACCACTGATCTCCCAATCAGATCTGGTATTCGTAAATTCTCTTTGATGTCTGAGAAGAAGGCTTCTCCTTTATCATCAACATTTAATGTTCCCAGGTCGCCAAGAGGCTGGTAAAGAATTCAGTTTGAGTAATGCTATTATATCATGTCATCACGAACATACAAGGCAGAAAAGTATTTAAAAAAACAAGTGGTGAAATATTACACAGAATTATAGCCAATGCTGCAATAACTTATAAACAGTTGGCATAGAATACATGAAGCAATTGTAATATGACTTTGATTATTTGTAGATGCCTAACACAATTGAGAGGTCAAGACAAAATTACCTAAATCAGCATCTTATAAGAAAGTCTGCTGCTAACTAGTCTTGTTATCATTTTCATATGGCGAGTTTGCAAAAGTTGCTTAGTTGTGGCAAAAATTGGAAGCATGACATACTGCAGTTAGGCACAACTAGATGCAAACCTCTTTTTCAGCTACTCCATTTGGAATAAAAATTTTCCCTGTGCTTGCTGCACCTTGTGTCAGATCGCCAAACTCATTGATAGACCAACCGTGTCTCCCAGGAGACAATCCACTAAAGCTGGCTTCAATTCTTGCCAATTGCATATTCACCTGAGCAAATCGAACAACTCCAAAAATATGTGGACCTTTGAACTCAGCAACGGCAGCAGACACCAGAAAGTCTGGGGCATGAAAACACCTAAGATTACTTCAGAAACTGCAACTATATCAAAAGGAAAAAAAGTGCAGAAACCTGCAGGACTATCTAACTCAGTTCAGATAATAAAAACAGATGCAAAACAAAATTCATGTAGAATTATTAAATGAGACAATAAAAGTTTGCTTGAACAACCTTCTGGGACTCCTTGGCCAATTAATCTGGCTTTTCTACCAGTCTGCTCCAATGCTTCTGTCATCACCATCACAGATGCAGAACCGAGAATTTGTACCACTTGGTTTCCCAAATCCACCTCAACATTCTTCACTCCTGAAGTTGTACCCGAAAAGATCATATAAAACAAACCAAAAACTAACAATTCTCAAAAGGGAATAAAATTCTTCATTTTTTGTCAAACAGCCAGGTTTTATACTTTATTCAAACAAAGCAAAACGTACCTTGAACAGTTTGTAACTTATTCTTGACCGCCTTAACACAGCCTCCACACTTCATATCCACCATGAATTCCGTCTGTCACAAATTAATGCAGGAGATTTCCGAATTACCAATCCACATGATTCAAATTCAGCTGAAATTAAATGAAGCCAAGAAATTTTCCATCAAAGACATCAACTTGACCAATAATAATACCCTTTAAAAATTGAATTAAATAAAACCCACATCAACATATCTAACATCAGCAACGTCAATAATCACTCAAAATTTATGTCCAGAATTAGCTTATACCCAGCACAAAAGAAGGAACAAAACTTACAAGAAGATCGGGCAAGGCTGCATCTTCCTGCAAGAAGGAAAAAAAGAAAGAAAGAAAAACAAACAAAATATGAGTCAAGATTCAAACTTTAGCCATTAAAATGGAAGCTTTTGATCCAAAAACAGATGGGTACAAGTAAAAAAGGGTGCCTGTGAATTGGGTTTGCGATCTGAAATGCGTGCGTCCATGCTAAGGGCAGAGAGAGGCTGAGCCAAATTCTTCACAAGGCCAAAGCAAGTCAAAGAGGAAAGTGGTAATGAAGAAACTGAGAGGAAAGAGAGGTTTTGGGGTTTAGAATTTCGATGAGAGGATTGAGAGGAAGAGGAGAGACGAGAGAGACCGAAAGCTGTTGGTAGACTGGAGAATGCTATGGCTATTTTTGTAGTTGCTGTGACTGATCTGAGAAATGCCATTTTCATTGTTTTTGTTTAGTATTCTTAAATTTTTAACTAGTGTTTTCCGATTGAAATAAAAGAGCCGACTCTCTGAATATTTCTAGAATCATTTTTATTTTACTTTTGTTTTATTATTATTATTATTTTAATAAATTTTATTTACTGTTTTTTTTAATAATTTGTTTATTACTTCCCATTTCGAAATTACTAATAATTTTATTTTGAATATTCCCCTGTTAAAACTTTATTGCATTTTCTTCTAAAATAATGAGTATAATAATTGTAAAAAACCAAAAAATTTTACATCACTAATAAATATATAAAACTAAATTTCCTCCATCACATACTTCAGCGTGGAATAATGCCCACCCTCAACTTTAACCTCTCTGCTTTTCAAATGTTCTTCAAATTTAAGTCAGAACTCATAAGCAACAAATGGTCAGAAAAATCGTATATTCGCTTGCTTGAATTTAGTTTTCCTTTTTGTTGTTCTTGATGGGGACAACTCATATAGAGACGTTTGGAAGTTCAATTGGCATATTGTTGCTTACAAAAATGGGAATACGTCGGAGGGCTTTGCTTAAGGATACCTAATTTGGAAGTTCAATTCGCTTATTGTTAGCTGGCCATTTGCTGTCATATATTAATCCTCAGTATCCGAAGGATTTTTTTTTTTTTTTTTTAAAATTTTATTCAAGGAAATCAAAGTCAGCCGCTTTTTTTAAATTATTAATTATTGTCTTTAAATTCATCATTATTATCTCCTAATCTTATTTTTTCTTATTAAATATGAATTTTTAATTTTTTAATTTTTTATTATTTTTAATATTTATAAATTATATATTTTTTTTATTTTTAACTATGAAAATTAATATATTCAAATTTATTTGATTATTATTAATAAATCTTCTATTCTTTAAACTCTATTATGTGTTATTTGAGGAGAAAATATTTTTTTCATCATATTTAAAAAAAACTCACAATTATCAGCAATAATTTTATAGTAAAAAATATAAATATTTTTATATAATCTATTTTAAATTGTATTATAAGTTTGACCTTTAGACTAGAATTGATTTATTTTTAGTTGGTTTAAAAACCAAAAATTAGGTATAAATTTTCTTAATAAACTTTAACTCTTCTAGTATTACATTTCTTTATACTACATGTTTGAAAGATTTCATGATAAGAATACTTTAAATATATTATGGCAAGAAGACTTCTTGTCATATATTTAATTCGTTTTTAAAATCAACAACGTGGGAGTCTCGTAAGAAGACTCTTTATCCACTTCAAGGTTCATGGGAGAAAGGTCTCATCAAGGCTCATGAAAATTTCAAGCCTGCGATGCAATCATGACATATGGACATTGTATAATCTATTAAAGCTAAACTAGGTGATCACCTAAAAATATTGGACAAGCCATCCGATGCTGAACCAAGATCAACATATGTCCAATCAATTTCTTCAACGCATGTTTTTCATGGCATGATCGTTTGATTTTTACAAGTTACATGGACAAGCAAGCGTGAATTCTTAGGAATTGTATTGTCAGATTCTTGACTTTGGCCGTATTAATGGCCATATTTTTAACAAGTTCCGGCAGGCAATTGTCACTTCTGGGAATGCCAGCCAATGTTTCACTTCAAAATTCACTCATAGTTATGCTATATAAACGCGGATGGGATTGTGGCAGCGAATAGCATTTCCTTGCATTTTCCAGTTGGATATCAGGATGTTTAAAATCTTGCCAACCATGGCTACAACCTTTCTTGTTGGTCTCGTTTTCATTCTTTGTTTGTCTCAAGTAAACAGTGAGGGAGCACAGGGAATTGCAGATACCAAAGGAGAAATTGAGTTAAAGACTTACATCGTATTTGTCGCAAAACGAGATGAGGAAGGCTCTGAACAATCTGAAGATGGAAAAAGCTATTATCATTCATTTTTGCCTGATAGCATCTCACACACAAATGGTCAAGGCCGCATGGTGCACATTTATCGAAATGTAGCTAGTGGGTTTGCTGCAAGGCTGACAGCAGAGGAAGCAAAATCCATGGAGGAGAAGGACGGTTTTCTGCATGCCAGGCCTCAGAAAATTTTGCCTCTGCATACAACTCATAGTCCAAGCTTCTTGGGTTTGCAACAAGGTTCTGAATTTCTTGGCTTTTCAAGCTTTTGGAACTATTCCAATTATGGAAAAGGAATGATTATTGGAGTTTTGGACACTGGTTTATCACCCGATCACCCTTCATTTAGTGATAAAGGCATGCCTTCTCCCCGGGCCAAATGGAAAGGAAACTGTGAATTCAAAGGAGCTCTCTGCAATAAGAAGCTCATTGGTGCAAGAAATTTTGTTTCTGATCCAAATGAAGGCACAGGTCAGGCACCGTTTGATGAAGAAGGGCATGGTACACACACAGCCAGCACAGTGGCTGGAAATTTCGTGCATGGCGCCAATGTGTTTGGTAATGCCAAGGGCACAGCAACCGGCATGGTACCTATGGCTCACTTAGCCATTTACAAAGTTTGTGAAAGTTTTGGATGTGCTGAAAGTGACATATTGGCTGCAATGGATGCTGCTATTGAGGATGGAGTGGACGTTCTTTCTCTTTCCATTGGTGGTCCATCAGTGCCCTTTTATGATGATCCATTTGCATTGGGAGCATTTGCAGCTACTCAAAAGGGAATTTTTGTGAGTTGTTAGGCAGTAAATTCAGGCCCAGAACTCCAGTCTACCCCGTGGATTCTCACTGTTGGCGCAAGCACCATGGAAAGAAGCATAAGAACAAGAGCGAGGCTAGGAAATGGTCAATCATTTTTAGGTGAATCGGTCTTCCAGCCAAAGATCAACATTCAGACATTTCTGCCTCTTGTTGATGCAGGGAATCATGGCTCTCAATCAGCACCATTTTGTGGCTCAGATTCATTTAAGGGTGTTGATGTGAAAGGCAAGATTGTCCTTTGTCAGAGAGGTGGAAGGTTAAGAAGAGTTGCCAAAGGAATAGAAGTGAAAGCCGCTGGTGGAGCTGGCATAATTCTCATGAATGAGAAGCTTGATGGCTATAGCACCTTAGCCGATGCTCATGTACTTCCTGCATCTCACATAAGTTATGCAGATGGACAGACAATCCAGACCTACATAAACTCAATATTATCGCCAACAGCAATGATCGCATTTGAAGGAACTGTACATACTTGGTCTGCTCGATGCCCCAGCCATGGCCTCCTTTTCCTCTGGAGGCCCAAGCTTGGCAAGCCCTGGTGTCCTGAAACCAGATATTGTAGGCCCCGGAGCGAGCATTCTAGCGGCATGGCCAATTTCTGTAGAGAACAAAACAAATACAAAATCGACATTCAATATCATTTAAAAAAGATGCTCTCCCTCTCATCCACATCAAAATCTTTGTCAAGCTGGGCCCTGATGAGGGATGGGAATGGCTGAATACGTCTGCCCCTTCGTACGCAAGTAAGCAACTGGCCTTAAATTGTATCGAGCTACAGGCCCTTCTCATAAGATGTTGTAAGCTACGGGCCAAAAAATGTCCGACGAAGCTTAAAGCAGACATCAAGAGCTAACTAAGAAGGGGGCCAACAAGCCCCTTTAAAGCACCTCAATGTCCTGCCCACATCTTAGTGGCATTGCAGCTTTGCTGAAGGCCAACCACCCTAACTGGTCGCCTGCCGCAATCAAGTCTGCTATAATGACTACTGCTTATACAGTAAGCCACAGGGGCATCCCAATTCGAGATGAAACACGTCGCCCTGCTGACATCCTTGCTACAGGCGCAGGCCACGTTAATCCAATAAGAGCTACCAATCCAGGGCTCGTTTATGACATCAAGCCTGCCGATTACATTCCTTACTTATGTGGCTTAGGCTATAGAGACAGAAATATCCTATATTGTCCAGCAAAAGGTCAAGTGTTTTCAAAAATCAAGGATAGCCGAAGCACAGCTGAACTATCCTTCATTTTCAATCATATTTGGCAAGCAAACTCAGAAAAACACCAGAAACGTGGCAAACGTTGGTCCTGCTAGTTCAACTTACACTGTTAAGATCCAACCACCGCTGGGGACCAGCGTCAGCGTGAGTCCTGGTCAGCTGCTATTCAATAGACTGAAACGGACAGTGACGTAGTGACATTTAGCAGAACTGGAGGGAGTATTAGTGCTAATTTCTCTCAAGGATATATCCTGTGGACTTCCAATAATCATTATGTCAGAAGCCCGATATTGGTCACATTCTCCAAGCACTAGGCGTGCCAGAAATTGGCATCCTTTTGTTACACCAAGTTTGCTTATTTCCTGCTGTCTGCCTGTAACCATTTGCAGACATTGTCTACTTTCCTACAAATTCAGAATAATGGACTTTCTATCTATGCGTGTTAGATTTTCATCCATTGAAAATCCATTTTAGTTTAGAGTAAACCTGAAGAGGATTAGGCCTGTTAGCCAGGTTTAAAATTCATGAATTCCTTTATAAATTTAGATACCAAAGTTTCACACCACTGGGTACAAGTTCATTCTTGTAAACTTAGGACTTAAACTTCACGTTAAAGTTCAGAGTATTAAGGTTTTATGATAATTTTTATTTGATTACTTTTTGTCTTGCCTATGGACTTCCAACACCAAATGTTTGATGCTAAAACATTTCTAATGTAAATTTTAGTATCCCTAGCTTACTCATCGTGGAAACATAAAGAGAAAGCTATAATCAAAGTTTGCTGAGGCAGAAAAATGACACATTCGTACTCTGATAACCAATTTAGCAAAAGACGCATAGTGAATAATAATCTGACATAAATTATGAATAGCTGGTCCGATTCTAGTAACAGTATAGTTTATTAGCATTGCATTACGTTCATTTGCTGTAATGCAAAAGAGAATAATTGTAAACTGTGCAGTTGGAAATTCTGGCCATTTGAACAGCAGGCTATCTTACGATGCCCCATGGATTCTTGAGAGTTGGATTGGAGCAAGCACCATTAATAGAAAAATTATTGCTATAACAAAGCTCGAATAAAAGAAGAATTTGATGGTGAACCTCTTTTGAAAAGGAGATTTCGGTGCATGAGACTCTCTGACTTCTAGCAAAAGGTCAGAGCTTTACTGCTGTTTTTACAGACAGCCCATCGTAACTGTAACTTGCGCCCTTTAGGAGAAAATAAAGTGATCTCACTATAGTGCCAAGGCCTACGCTGCATGTTGAATCTCTTTCCCAGCCTAAAAATTCTCCTTCTACATTCTTACCTCTTGTTTTATGCTGGGATGAACACTACTAAACCAGAGTCTGCGCTGTGTAGAGCATTGAAAGGCCTTGATGCGGTAGACGAAGTAGTCTTGTTTTACAAAGGAGGGGAATAGCCAGACTTTCAAAAGGCCAGGAAGTGAAAAACACCAGTAGTGCTGCCATGATGCTTGCGAATGACAAAGGAGCCACTTTATCTAACACTCATGTCCGTCCTGCATCACATGCCAGTTTTGCTTCAAAGCAGAAAATCAAAGCATACATAAAATCAACTAACACACAAATAGCAACAGTTTCATTCAAGGGAACTTCCATTGGAGAGACACCGTCTCCAGCTGTTGCTGCCTTTTCATCGAGAGGTCCTAGCTCGGGAAGCCCAAACATTCTGAAACCAGACATTATTGGGCCTGGCACGAGCATTCTAGCTGCAGGGTCATTCTTTCTTGACAACAATACAGGTACTAAAGCAACCTTCAACATGGAGTCAGTCACATCAATGTCATGCCATCAAATCTGGCTTAGTGACTTTGCCAATATTGTGAACTCAGAAGACAAACCCATTGCTGATCAAACACTTAAACCTGCAGTCTTATTAGCCATTGTTTCTGACCATGTTAATCCATCAAAGGCCTGCAACCCAGGATTCAACATGGTGGTTATATAACTTCTGTGGCCTGGGTACAAAGATAATGAAGTTAGCATTATTGTGGACAGACCAACTAGCTGCAATATAACACGAAATATACCCCCAAGGGTGGCCAAACTACCCTTGATTCTCTGTTACACTGGGATCTTCACAAACATTCTCCAGGACTGACAAATGTCAGCAATAACAATTCAGATTATGTTGAGACCATGTTTCCCTCACCAGGAGTTGTGGCTGTCAAGCCCCCTGGACTCTCCTTTTCAAAGGCAATCCAGAAAGCAACATACACAGTGATATTAGCCATTCTTCACAAGGTAGCAGAATCAGAAAATTTGCTCAAGGATACATTACAAGGATATCTGCTAAAAAATTAGTCAGGAGTTCAACCTTTGTGATATTCGAGTAAGAACTTCTGCAACTATACATTGTAGCAAGCAATCAACACTACCATGATATGATCTACAACTCTTGGTGTTAAAACATGTAGTTCTGATATTTTCTTTGTTACAAACAAATGCATCCAAGGATCATTTCTTTTCAATATCAATGATTTCTGTACTCTGGCTCTGCCTTCCCCCCTATTAAAGCTGGGAGAGATGTTAACAAATCCATGGCTGGGGTAATCTAAGAGACATGAACCATACAATTGGAAAACATTCTCTCTAATAAATGCTCTGTGCTCTGTATGAATACATGAAAGATGCATAAAAAATTTGATATATAGAACTCATAGAATATAGATTTCTTCTTGTTATACCTAATTAAAAGAAGAGATAAAAGTTTTACTGCTGTGACATATGACATAAAAGCCTTCAGCAAAAATCCATGAAGACTGCAAGGGATCAGGTCATTCATATGACAATGCAAAACCATACCTAAAAACCCTGTTATTTAGCATTTAGTTAATGTGGTTGTATCTGGTCATAACAATGCAATTGTACATTATCTATCCATACCATTTTTTGTGCATGCAAGACATCTATGCAATTAGCAAATGCTTAAAATGGTAAAGTACATTACACACACTTTTAAGAGATACTCTTTGAAACCAATTATCTGAACACCATACAATCTGATTGTACAGGCATCAATCCATTAAATTCAAAAACCCATATCTAAGGTACTTGACCAAGAATTAAACACAATATGACAAAAGCACCACACTAACTTATGGTTCTAAGGCCAAAGTTGTATACAAAATTGATAGCAGGCAACACTAATTAAACTTCTTTCATTAAGCTGTTGAATTCAATAACACAAATTTGAAGAATCAGAAAGAGACTACAATTTGAGAAACTCAAAATTTTAGGATGGGGCTATCGTACTTCATCATTTTTTTTCTTCCTCGTTACCCTTTCCTTTATAATCATATATATAACAACAACTCATATCAGCCTCCCAAATTCGCTTTCTCATAAAAGCCTGTGCAATGAATCTTTAGTCAAAGACTCCAATGCCGAATTTCACGTTCCAAAATTAGTGGAGCACTGGCCTTCAAATGTGTCTCAATTCAAGCTTCTACTGGACTGAAGGAATTCTCTGCAACTGTGGCTAAATTATCAAACAAGTGTTCTATTTTTTTATTTTTTTTTGCTGAAGAACAGCACTTCAATCTTCTAGGAAGGGCCAAAGGAGTGAAGAAAAGCTTTATCAATGTATCCTATTGAAAACACAGCTGATGAATGGACATGCAAAACTTAAATCCATGTTGATTCATCAACCAAAGCCAGGTGGCACTTCAGGGTCCTCATCACTACTGTCAGAGGATTGCTTGTGCTTGACATCTGCAGAAAAGCCCGGTGGCACACCAAGATCATTGTTGCCTGCCTCCACTGTATCCTCTGGGAGAATGGAATTTGGCACACCAATCATTTCTTCCATAGCCTCTGAACAGGACGTATGTTTCTGCAACTCCTCCTTGCATTTGTGGTTGTTATTCAGATGATTATTGGATAGGGAGAATCCAGGCGGTTCATGTGGCTCACTATCAGACAAGTTATCATCAACCGTGTCACCAGAGGAATTGGCAGCACCCTTGTTCTCAACTTCATTCTGGACTTGTATTACATCATGAGAATATGATTTACCCTCTTCATTCCTTACAGGCTGCACCAGTTTATTATAGACAGATTGTACTGTCTGTGCAATTTCATTTTTCATGCCATCACCCGATCTAATTATTTCCCACACACCATCAGAAAGCACATTCATCACTTTGCTCCTAGTGACCATAAAAAAGGGGGCATATTACACGATGTTAAATTTCACTATCTGTTTACTATTATTGTACATAAATAGAATTGAATGACTCAAATGATAGTATTCAAATCTTCAAGCTTGATAGATATCTTTGTTCCAATAGCTAATGTCTTACAACTGAAAGTCTTGAGACCACATCCCGGAAGCAACTATTCTATCATAGATATACAAGACACCCTTTTGCACAGAGAAGATTGGTAAGTCCTCCAACTTCTTAAGAAAACTAAAAAGCAGTAGAATTTGAAAGCATCAAACTGCAGAGAAAAAGAAAAACTTACCCAGCCTCATCAAATATAGCATCTGAAAGCTGTCTGGGTTTCATACTTGCAGCACTAGCTTGATTAAGCATTTCTGATTGCCTCACAATGGAGATGATGTTGTTCCGCAACTCTTCCTGCTCATTAATGCCTTCTCAGAAATTTTCCTTATTTTATGCATGATGAGAAAAGGTGAACCGCAAGAATAGCCAAAGCATCACATACAACTTTTTTCAACAAAATTCTGACTCAGCTGCTACAATTTTCAGTTTACACAAACTGACAACATTCAGTACATAAAAGGGTATCCACCTAATCATAGACTCTTATCTCACAGCCAATCCCAATCTCAATGCAATCCATGGATTAGTAGAAGAAAACTTCTATTCTCTCACCTGCACAAGGGGTTTGCTTCCATCCTTTTTAGTAACAACATCACGCAAAACCAAATAAACCAATCAAAATCTGAACATTGACTTGCACCGTAGTCCAATGCAGCTTAAAAAGGAACTATACAAATTCAAGATCCAATATTTAAATTTTTTTACTGGTGAGTTTAGTCAAATACATGCTTTTCTAAAGAGAATTTTACTTTTCATGAACAACACCGTGCAAAACTAAATGTTCCAATCGAAATCGAAACTTCAACTTTAACTAGCACCACAATTGAATGTAGCCCAAAAAATAAAAAATAAAAGCTCTACAAATTCAAGATTCAATCTTTTGTCTTCTACATGTGAGTTAAGGCAGACGCATGTTTCTCGAATCATCAAACCCACAAACTTTCTTGAAACAAAGCACCAAAATAAGACAACCCCAGTTGCTGATTTTATCAAAAATCACGAAAAGCAATGAAAAGGAACCCTAAGACATTAGGAGCAAGAGAAAGGGACAGCGTGTTTTGGGTCCTACGTTTTCTTTGAGCTTGCGGATGATCTTGAGACGTAGGTTGTCAAAGTCGCCGTCGTCCTTGAGTTTGGCTATAACCTCGTCCTTGCTCACTGTTGTTGTTGGATTCTGCATTGCGATTTGACCGTTGTTGCCGCAATTTTCCATTTGTTTGGCTTGGCTTCCTCCTCCTCTTCCCTTCCCGTGTGTCCTAAATTTTTCTCTTTTTTTCTTTTCTTTTAATAAAAAAGAGCTTTTATGCCTGTTTGATTGAAGTATTTATACACAAAGTGTGCAAAAATTCTTCCTAAGTCTGGGTCTCACCCCAATTAAAAATAAAATTTTTTAGTTAAGTATTATTATTATAATAAAAGAAAGATATTACTTTAACAAAATAAAAAAAAATTAAAAATCTCAAATTTAAATTAAGCAATAATACATTTAGATTTATAATTTAAAAAATATTTTAAATTTCCTCTAAGTCTAATTGAAACTTATTTATTTATTAAAAATCTCGTTAAACCATAAAAATTTAAATATTTTATTATTAAAGTATTTAATAAAATTAAAGATGCAGTTGAAAATTTTTTAGAAAAGTGTGGTGATGATGAGTAAAGGGCAATTTACATGAAGAGATATAAAATAAAATAAAATAAATGGTGGACTTTCTTTTTGTTTTTTGAGAAAATTTCTACTAAATAGTTTTGAATATCATGGAAACAAAGAAGAAAGAGAAAAAAATGAATATACTACGTAACTTTGAGTAATATTGTTCATAATTTTGCACTCATCACCTTTTCTTTTTTTTTGTCAATATTCATGCTTATTGGCGCAAGAAACTTTCTTTCCGCAGATGAGCCCCAGCTGGACAAGCATGAACATGGGACTCGTACTGCTAGCATGGAGCCAATTTCTATAGGGAGCTCAATGGCACAGCTTCTCGCATTGCGCCATTAGCCCATGTTGCAATCTACAATGCTTGTGAAGAACGTTGCAACGACAGTGCCATATTGGATGCAGCTGTGGAAGATGGTGTTGACGTGGCGTCGATTTCCATTGGAGGTCAGTCACATTCATTTTTCGACGATGTTATTGCAATAAGTGCATATGGGGCAACCAAAAAGGGAGTTTTTGTGAGTTGTTCAGCAGGAAATTCAAATCCCTATGATCAAAGTTTAGCAAATGAAGCACCTTGGATCTTAATAGTATGACTCAGCACTGTTAATCGAGAAATTAGAGTAACAGTCTCGCTTGGAAACAAGAAAATGATAGATGTTCAATCCCTCCTCCAACCCGAAGATTTTCCCGCAACACCGTTGTCACTTTTCTATCCAGGAGAAAACATTGATTTGGATTCTAGATTGTGTTTGCCAGGAACACTAAAGAAGTTTGATGTAAAAGGAAAGGTAGTGCCCTGCGAGGGGGGGTGGATCGGGAGCAGCAGTTAATATAGCAAAAAGGTCAAGAAATGAAGAAAATGCTGCTGCTGCCATGATACTAATGAACGACTATCCTGTTGGCTATGTCACTGAAGCCGAGGCTCATGTCATCATCGCCCAGGGCTTCGATCGTGTTTAAAAAGAACCGTATATGGTCTGTCAGGGGCTCCTCAGGTTGCTTCATTTTCCTCGAGAGGTCCCTGCTTGGCAAGTCCTGGTATCCTGAAACCAGATGTCACAGGTCCTGGTGTGAGAGCATTCTGTTGATGAGAGCACCAATTCGTCGCCAATAACATTCAATGTGATATCAGGCACATGCTCTTATCGAGAGTGGTCACCAGCTGCCATAGTGTCTGCCATTCAATGTGGTATGGGGCACTTCAATGTCTTGTCCTCATCTTAGTGGCATTGCTGCTCTGCCGAAAAGCTCTCATGGTAGATAAATTCTTCCATCATCACCACTGCTGTGCAGGCAATGTGTTGGCTTATGTCAGCCTTCATGAGGCCTATTAAACATTACAGGACAAAGTAGAAAGAATCATTTATTGAATTACTTGGCAATACTTTTTACTCAAAATTTTAAGACTTAAATTATAAGTCTTCTAACCATATATGTATGTTATTTGCTCTTTCCATTTCAATGTGTAAGAGAAACTCTCACTTAATTTACTAAAAAATTGTTGAACAATGAACACTGCAACTTGGCAGTACTTGACGGAGTTTGCATAATATCCTGGAAGAGAACAAGAAAATGACAAACGAAGAAAGAATTTTTTGTGCCTGGCTATAGGTAGTATTGTTTATAATTTTGCCCTCACCACCTTTTTATTTGATTGTTTTTCATACTATTTAAGTTTGTTGATTATATTTTGGATAGTAAATCTTGGATTTGACAAAAAAAAAAAAAAAAAAAAACTTTTGCTTGTTAACATCTAGACATTTGATTGTAACAGTAATCTTCAAGATCAGGAAAAAAAAAAAAAACAGCACTTCTAACCAGAGAATCTTGATAGTTCAACTTCAAACTTCAAAGTCAAGAGAGATAATTAAGTATTGAGACGGGTCGGATTAGAACTTATAGTTTGGGCTGAGTTGAAAAGGGCAAGTCACTGATTATTTGAGCAATCGATAACAAGTAACTTGTTTTGTTTCCATCAAAGAAAAAACAAAAAGGAACAATCACTTTTTTTTTTTTTCTTTTCAAAATGGTTTATTCAAACTTTCGAATTGAAATAAATGAAATTTATTAATTCTCGTACACCAAAAGGGGAAAAAAAAAAAAGAAATTGAAAATTTTTAGCTAAATTCCTCCTCTAACTATTATTATATTTTGTCATTAAAAAGAATGAAGATCCGACAAGTTTGGGATGTTTAACGAGTTGCTAGTCTGAATGCTATAATTATTCAAATAATAATTTTGTAGTTAGTCTTCAAACAGTATTCAACGACCAAAATACAACGTGAATTTGAAGCAATTCGACGATGACAAAATGCGTTCTTACACTATTTTATTTTATTTTTAATAAAATAACCTATTGATACAAAAAAAAAAAAAAAGAAGTGATGAATATAAATTGGTACAATTAATAAAATTAATACAATTTTTTCTCTTTATTTTCTTCATTAACTGACTTTTTAAATTATTATAATATATATATATATATATATATATATATATATTATTTTAATAATTGCGTCTAATTGTGTCGATTAGTCTTTTGTCCATTATCCGGCAAATGTTTTCTTTATTTAATTTCTCTCTCTTCAGCCTTGACAATAAAAGTAAATGTAAATTAATTGAAACATCATCATCAATTAATTTGATCAACGTTTGCCAAAAATGTAAGCTTCCCAGTGATGAAATTACATTAAATATTTTCATAATAATAGTGTGAATAAATCTACTGTTTCTGTCAATCAATAGTCTGTGGGGGAAGGGTGTATTTTGTTCATATTAATAGAGCCAAGGTTTGCAAATACGTGAGACACATCGTTTGTATATATATATATATATATATATTCAGTTTTAATTAGATGACCAACGTCTGGTTGTGCTTCGACCAATCGAATCAAATCATTAAAAGCCACACAAACTTGTTTATAATGAGACTAAATATTATTAAATGTTAAAACAAAGTTGGACAGACCCCGTGAGGCTTGATGTATTGTGGGATCTTGCTGCCATTTTGTCGTATCAGAGTCTTAATGTTTAATGTTTATACGCTTAAGATATGTTGTATATAATATAATACATATAAAAAATATATATATATATATATTTATTTATTTTTTTTTGAGGAGATGTTTGGCTGTTGAGCTCTTGAATGGAACTCTAGCAAAGTGAGCATATAAAAATAATTAATGTTAATTGATTGTCTAATGGGTCTCTAGGTAAGACAAAAAACGGAGGCTAAACAGAGGAGTGACAGCCTGATGTTATATTAGTATTCTAAAAATCAAATCAGCAAATGGAGAAAGAAGAACCAATTAGCCATCTTAAGAGAAGGTTATAATATTTATAAAATCAAGTAGGTATTCGATTTATTAAATTAAGAATAATATTATGCAGTAATATTTATTTGTTGAATAATATAATATCTTGTCACTTTCATCACTCTATAAATATCATTATTTAAGACATGTTGGATTATATTGTGAATTTTTTATGGTTATTCTTTTGTTGTCATAAACAGTGATATGTATTTAATTCACTGTGTCTGTGCAACTTTATTGTAATTAAAGTATTTGCCATTTGTCAACTAAGTAGACTTTTTGTTGCTTGTTTGGTCCCATCCTTTTCGATATATGTGTCACAAAATAGTAGTAGATGCTAATTATTTTCAAATTTGGGTGAATTGCAATTTAGTTTCCAGTAATATATAACTGGACTGAGGGGATTCAGCTACCCAAAAACAAAAACAAAAGAAGAAGAAGAAGAGGAGGCAAATCATTAATTTTTTTTTTCTTTTTAATCTCTTATTTAATACACGAGCAGATGGGACATAATGCATAATGAGAAACTACAGAGGACAAGCACAAAAAGAAAAAACATGGCCTTGTAGGTAGTGCACGACGGCTGAAATTTCACAAATTAATACAAAACCACATGAAAACCATATAAAAGCAAGTAGATATCCAAGGAAGTGATTAACCAGACTCATTTGGAGAGAGAAGCATCTTGGGCCTTCCTGAACAGCTTGTGTTGGATATGCTGAGCAAAGGTGCGAGGAGGGAACAACGGTGGCTCGGACTCGGACACAACCTCTGGCAATGGCTTAAGGATTATTTTCTCCTTTGGTGGCTCACAGAAAACTGCCCATGAAATCCTCACCTTCTCCTTGTTAACAAGTCCCCTGTGAAGAATGCTCTTGTATTTGCCATTACTCAGAATCTCAATTGTGTCACCAACATGCATGATGATGGAATTTGGGACACATTTGGCAGTCACCCATTTGTCGCCATAGAAGAGTTGGAGGCCAGGGACCATGTTGTGGAGTATGAAAGTGAGTGAGCTCACATCGGTGTGAGCTTCAACACCCAAGGCCAGCTCTGGCTGTGGGCACTTGGGGTAATAATTGATCTTCATTTGGAGTAGTAGCTCCTCGAGGCCACCAACCTCTTGTTCTAGTCTCCCTTCTTCCAATCCCAATCCGAGTGATAGGACTTTCAGAATTTTGGTTGCTAGACCTCTAAGTTGCTTTGCATATTCACTGGTCACCTCACTGCCAAAAGAAGGAAATTTATATACATAAAAATATAGATATTAAAAAGAAGAAGAAGAAGAAGAAGAAGAAGGTAAAAGAAATGAATTAGAAATACAAGTATGTATGTAATGAGTTCGGCTGTATGAACTTTTTTGTTCCATCATAAACTAAGTTTGAACAAGCATAAGAAATCAAATTGATAAAAGAAAACAAAACAATTCTACTTTCAACAAAGGTTGTTTTTACTCACACGTAGTCACTGGGAGTCTTGGGCCAAATGGACAAGTCACGTTTGTCTTCTGGGAAAATAAGGTGGAAGAAGTAATCCTCCCACTCAAGTTGCCCACTAGCATTGTTAGCCAGCTTGCTTCCATACCCTTGGATCTTCCCGGAAGCCTGGTCATTTGCATACTTCTCCTTCTCCTCAAGAGGGAGATTAAAGAAGGCATCGCCAGCTTTCTTGACACGATCAATGAGATCATCAGCGATGCCATGGTTAACAAGGTGCATGACACCCCACTCTTTGGCCGCCTTGATCAGCTCTTCCCGGCACTTCTCCCGAACCCCATTGTCCTCAGAGTCAATCTCCTTCAGGTCAATGGTTGGGACTTGGGGTCCTTCTTTCTTCTTCTCTTCTTCGAATACGTTGCCTATGCTTTTGAGCTCCTCTTGTGGCCGCACGTACTCTTTTGGGATTGCTTGAATCCCACTGCTTGACAGCATTTCAACTCTTGGAGGGTCAACAGCCACTGAAGTCACCATCTTTATGGTTGTGCAGAAGAACTGTTATTTTGCACAAGTAAAGCAACGTAGCTAACAGAAGAACTGTCTTGGTGACCAATGCTAAAAGCTCATCTTTTGCGGGGCTCTTATAGACTGTGAATTATTAATGCCAAATTGCGCAGGCTGAAGATTGTTGAGTGATGACGCCACTAATTTCGGGGCTCCTGGACCGAGATGTCCACCAAAATGTGATCCCAGGGGATGGAGATTTGGTGGGTCAGTTGTACACGTGATGAGGCAAATGCCACCAGACACACTGGCTAGTGCAGGTGAAGTGGTTGACGTTTCACATGCGAGACTGATGTTGACTGAAGGGTTGGAGCACGAGGGAGGGTGGGAATGGTTCGAACCCTAATCGTCACAACCCTGCTTTACAATTTGTCTTCATATTTCAATTTCTTTTGTTTTTCCGAAAAAATTAGATGGGGCATATTGAATTGGAGACTATTTCAGACGCATCCCCATATCACAATTATAATTATTAATTATATATATATATATTTTTTTTATTATACAATTAATTCTAAAATTTTGTATATATTTATATATGTCTCTGTGTGTGTGTGTGTGTGTGTGTGTTAACGTGTGTATCTATATTTTTCGGAATAATATAACATGAAACACGTAACCTTTACATTTTATTTTTTAGAATTTTCGATAATTTTCACTAAAATATATTTGCAACCAGAACGGTAAGTATATAACAAATATAATAATATGTATAATAAATTCATTAAAAAGTAAATTTTATTTTATATTTAGTGTACATTTTTATTATTTAATTAATATTAGGTATTTTTTTAGAAGAGACCAATTGAATTATATATTTATTTTATTTTATTACTTTTTTTAAGAGGTGAATCCCATTTGTCTTCTCTCTCAGTTTATCTTTATCGGCCTGTCCGCGAAGTGAGACTAATTTATCAAGAGCACACAAACTCTCTGTACAGGCGCTAGCGGTTTTGTCAAAAGGCAATACTGTCGCCCACACAGAGAGATGAACTGTGAAGTAGTTCTAGAAGCCATTGTTTCAGGTAAACGAAAGTCATGGCATTAATGTTGCCACGCCGAACTAACAACAATGCATTATTGTTTTCCATCATACAGACCTTCACCGGGACTATCAATATTGAACTCGTTTATTTGCTAACAGTAAGTCAACTTAAACGGGGTCTGCAATCCCACCTTCCTTTCCCTTTCACCTTTTCAGGAAAATGAAAGACTGAAGGGTTGTCTGAGAAGGGTAGGTTGAAGTGTGAGCATCTTCTGGGTGGGTAACTAATTAAAAGGAAGCTAAACGAAGTTCCATGCGTAGATATGAGGGCGAGATTATCGTTTTTGAATTATATAATATTATTAAATACAATACAAGGATTCCACTTGAAGCAAATACCGAAAAAGTATAAACTGGGTGGTATCGAATTTGAGCTGTAATGCTGAAACTTGAAAACAATTTCTTGATCTTTGTCGGAATAAAGTGGAAAACGAATCAAGATATGAATTTGACAAATTAATGACTTTTAACTCATGTATGTTGAAAAACTAGAGTCATCAAAATATATAATATGTGAAACCTATATCCAATATGAATAGTGTCTTTCTTTATATATATATATATATATATATATATATATATATATATAATGAATGGAAATTGATCTAATTATTCAACTTTTGCTGATAAATGTCACACTCAAATTAGTTATTAGTCAAGTGAAGAGAATATTAGTCTAATTGGTTGGTGCGGAATTGGAACAATATTAAATCTGAAGATGATGGACTTTTCAACTATAGGCCAACTATGCAGCCTTTTATTTATAGATCATATACTTTGCGTTGATCGCTCTTGTCCTTACAATGATATTATATTGTAGCCCTCTCTTCCCCCTGTGATCCATTTTCTTGCATGGTATCAAATACTATTGTTTTGTGGGCAATGGCATTGGAGGAGAGTGGGTGGTTAATAGTGTTGGACCGAGCAATTGCAGGTCCTAAAAAGGCTGGACCACTGCCCTCGAGGCCAAGGTACGAAATATGAAAGCCCAGGTGACATTACAACAATGAAAAGTGTTGCGATTCTTCTTCGCTTGAAATATAAAATAACAAAATTATATGTTGTAATTTTGAGTTTGTTTTTACTAACTAACTTAATTACGGGTAGTTTGGAGCACAGCCAAGTTTCACCAAACTCACAGATCCACGTTGCTTGCATCACAACTAGACAGCCGCATGCACCAACGGCCCGCAACCGCAGATGATGACATGCATTGTGCCCCCCAAAGGTGAAAAGTTGAAAGACTACTGCTCCGTTAATTGGGACAAAAAGTGACAATAATTAGGCTACGTATTTTTTTTTTTTTATTCGTATCTCACATGATCTCTGGGACCCTTGTTGTGGGACCCACTTTGGGGAACGTGGGACCCAAGCATGGCTCCGAGAGGGGGAAGTTTCGACCATCCACGTGTACGCGCACGCCAGATGCCCTGCAGTCATTGGTTGAAAAAGACAATCCCAATAATGACATGGCTTAATGGGCAATGCACTTCTGTTTGTTTTTTTTTTTTTTTTTTTCTGTGAGTGTGTTTTCCAGGAGGACAATGCCGTTAGATTTCCCTCCACACATTTTCTTGACTGCCTTATCGCTTGTAATCTCTCAATCACTCTTGTCTGTTTGTGTTTCAGACACAGAAAAGAAAATATCCTCAGAGCGGAGCAAAATGAAATGCACCCATTAACTCAAAATCACCCTATCAAAAGCCAAAGTACCAGAGACTCAACTGAATCCAATCTGATCTGGGGTCAACAATGGCTAGCAAACTAGCCTTCACTTTGACTTCTCCTGTTCCAAAACCATCCAGCTCTATATACTCTTCTCTTCCTCTTCCTTTTTCTCTTACAAAGGTTCAGTTCAATGGAAGACAGCTTTGTCTACGACGCCGTATGTTCCTACTTTCTGTCAAGGCCACCGCTGACCAACAAGGTATTGGATATTATGTCTGTCAATTTAATTTCAGCATTTTGATCTTCGGCCATTACGATAATCAACAGTACCTTGAAACAAGAGACTTAATTGCTGCCAGCATGCTATCATTTCTGTTAGAGTTTCATATGTGATTCATTCTCAGGTCTCACTTGATAGTTTAAGTTTTTGGGCGAATGGTTTGTTGACAATCTCGAAACAAAAGGGCTTGTTGGATTTGCACTTGTGTCTTATTCACTGTTTTGGGTTCTTTCAAAAACCTTTCTTTTTAGTTTTTTTTTGTTCTCTCTCTCTCTCTCTCTCTCTCTCTCTCTCTGTTTTCAGTTTCCCAACTCCAACATAATTTATATGCAGGCCAGGTCCAAAAAGATGAGATGGTTGATAGTAATGTTCTGCAATACTGTAGCATAGACAAGAAAAAAAAGAGGTCTTTAGGTGAAATGGAGCAAGAGTTTCTTCAAGCTCTACAGGTACCATAAACCAACCTTCTTACTTTAACTGCCACAAAATTCTAAATAACATGGTTTTAGTGTTTTTCTGTGCATGAGATTTCAACTTGGTTTATGTTTTCTTCTGCAGGCATTCTATTACGAGGGAAAAGCTATAATGTCAAATGAGGAATTCGATAATCTAAAGGAAGAGCTAATGTGGGAAGGAAGCAGTGTTGTTATGCTAAGTATGGGTTTTAACTTGTTTGTGGATTCCGGACCTGTCCCTCAATTTGCATGAATCATTGAAAGTTTTATGCCCAAGTGCCATGTTTGGTGATTTGGTTTCTCAAAAACAGGTGCTGATGAACAGAGATTTCTGGAAGCCTCAATGGCTTATGTGTCTGGGAAGCCGATCTTGAGTGATAAAGAATTTGATAAATTAAAGATAAAATTAAAGGTCTGTTCTTGGTTGGATCTCAATTTTGGTGAATGCTGCTCATTTGACAGAAAATGGTGTTCATTTAATTGGTAGATCAGTATTTGGCATAGTTTAAAAGTTTGATTGATGAGTGGACATGAATCCATATTTTCTATCCCATGCGCTCAATATAATCTTTTCTAAGATAATATACTTGCAGTGTCACTGAGATTGTGCTGCTAGTTTAGTAGTTTCTTGTTGCCTACTTTTGCTTGTAAAATAAAGTTTTGTGATTGTGCTATTTGTGTCCATTACTGTTTTGCAGTCAGAAGGCAGTGACATTGTAGTTGAGGGCCCTCGGTGCAGTCTCCGAAGTAGAAAGGTGCATTGATACTATAATTTTTTTTCTCACATTTCTGGTTGTGCTTTCATTTATATTCCTCAATGCCAATGTTGAATTATGCATTGATGTTCTCCCCAAAGGTTTACAGTGACCTATCTGTTGACTACCTCAAAATGTTCCTACTGAATGTCCCAGCAACTGTAATTGCGCTTGGCTTGTAAGTAAAGTGCTCTTCCTCAAAATGCAGAAGTATAAATGTTTGGAACTTCCAGGCATGCATGTTCTACTCGTGAAGCTCCACTGTTAATTTTTTTCTGGTTAATTTCCAGTGTTGTCACTTGTTCTCTGTCTAGTTTCACTCATATTTTGTTTTTCCTTGTTAAATGTCCTTAATTTTTCATCATGCCAAGCACAGTAACTTCTATTATGACGCATTTTGCCCACAACTGGTTAGCTGTGATATTCTTTTCTTGATCATAACAGGTTTTTCTTCTTGGATGATATAACTGGATTTCAAATTACCTATCTCTTGGAGGTAAATTGTTCTTTCTTTTTACATCAGTAACTCGTGTATAGTTCCAATACTTAAAGTCACAAATTTGTGACTTTTCCGTATGGTCTAAGATATGCAATTGTTGTTGTTTTCCCTAAACAAGGAAAACAAAATCAAAATTTCCAACTGGGTAAAATCCTGAGAGTGGCCTGCCTAGAATCCATGCCAAGTATAGCCACCTGATGACAAGCCCAAGTAGGTGATTACATTCAAAGATCACAATGCCATGCAAGTGAGATGAAAACTGCTTGTTTGTGCAAAATATTCATATGGAGCTTCTTAAATCAAGTTGTACTTAAATGACATCTTGATTCTAGTCTCGGTTTTTTAAATGTTGGGTTGCAGCTCCCTGAACCATTCAGTTTTATTTTCACATGGTTTGCTGCCGTTCCCTTGATAGTGTGGTCCGCTCTGACACTTACCAATGCAATTGTGAAAGACTTTCTGATCCTTAAGGTACAGTATGCATTCATATTCCCTCCATGGCTCTAATCATCGGGCACATAATGTGACCGCAAGCTGCAAATTATAATGCAATGCCAATGACCAACATCATTTCTAGGGTCCTTGCCCCAATTGTGGCACGGAGAATGTATCCTTCTTTGGAACCATATTGTCAGTCTCGAGTGGTGGCTCCATCAACACTGTTAAATGCTCAAAGTAAGTTTGGGAAATTTTTTGCTAATCACATTGCTTTGTAAGCATGGCAGTTTTTGACTGATAACATAACTATATCAATTTTGCTACAGTTGTGGGACTGAAATGGTGTATGATTCAAATACTCGGTTGATCACACTGCCAGAAGGAACTGAGGCTTAAATAGAGGTACACAACCACACATCCTGACCATCTATCCAAGCTCACGAATGTTTCATGATTCCTGGTTTAAGTATGACCTTGTGTGCTTGAGGAAAGTCCAACAATTTATTGCGACAAGAGAAAATGGGAGAATGATGTCATTGAGATGTACATTATTTGCTTTTATACATTCCAGGCCAACTGTTTTCAATAAGAAAACATAGTAGTTGTGACAAATTATAATGGCTACTGTTGCAGTGTAGAGATGTCCAAGACAGCTATTGCTAACTCCAGAGATGGTGCAGCATGTTGTCTTCTTGTGGTGTAACTTGAGTTATAAATTGTGAAGAGGATGCTTTCAGATTGTATCTCGGTTCTCCATCATTGTACTGCCGCTGTATATTGTATTCCAAAGATGAAGTATGTACATGCCTTATACATGAAGTACTCCAGGCCTCTTCCAATAGAAGAGCAGAAATAGTTACATATTTTGGTCCTCCTACAAAGCATACTCTCTTGCTTGGTAATATGAGCCATTCTACCATGCTCCCGAGACCCAGTTGCCGTCGATTTCACCTGCTCAGCAGGTTTATGATTGAAAAACAAACCATTCCATTTCTTACGCAGTTTTCTCGAGTAAACCATCAATATTCTGATCACAATTCGTTTTCCCAATACTTTAAAGTTGGCATTGTATCTTGTTTTCCGTTTTTCTTTTCTTTCTTTTGTTTTTGGCTTTTTTTATTTTTTTTTTTGGGCAACAAAAGGGGCCTCCAAGGATGGAGAAAAGCTTTCATTACTAAACCTAAAATATTCGGGCCATGAAATCTTACAATTCTTACGTGTTCTTGCCATATAAAAATCCATTCAAACCCCAAAAGAGAAAATTGCCTAATAAACAGCAGGCACCTTCAAAACATATCACCGATTACATAACAGCATTTGGGCTCCATTAATCAACCTTTCCCTTAGAGGATTGCAACATCCAAGTAATCTCCAATCTACAGCAAACAATTGAAGAGAATGTGAGGGCATCATCATAAATATCTCAGTTCATTTTACAGTCGAGCATATTTCAACTTTACCTGGAAGCTAAGTTCACCCAATGTCTTCATATCATCTGGACGTCTCCCCACTGAATGGGTCATTCCCACCTTTACAATACAAGTAACAGAATCTCAATAACATGCAGTAGTTTCCAAGTTTGCAAAATTTCTCTGTCAGGGGTGTAAGAATCTTGTATATCCCTGGTAGTATCATTTATAAAAGAAGAGTTTTAAATCTGTAAAAGTGAACTGACTGTGTGTGCAAGCATGCAAATAAGTCATCTCCTAAGTTTTTATCAAGTTCTCAAGACATTAAAATTGTCCTGTCCCAATGGAGAAAAGTATCACATACTGTTCTCACGACAAAACGACCATGCTTATCAGGAAAGACCAAAGCAAATGATAATCTTGCATTTCTTCTCCTGGACTCTGGAGCAACCTCTTTAACCTGGCAGTGAACAAGAATTAGCCGCAAAGTACAATTAACAAAAGCTTTCTTTTGAAGACACAAAAAGTTTCCTTGGGGTTTTGGCAAAGGAACATACTAGATCAGTCAATTCACGGAGTGTGGCATCTTTCCATGTGTAAATTTGAACCTCATCTTTGGGTTCCTTGCCTCTCATTGCAAAATCTTCTGCCTTATGATGACCACCAATCTGCATAAGAAGAAAAATCGATTGTGAGCCCATTTCAGTTAATTTGTTTGGTCACTTAACAAAAAAGACAAGACCTTATCTGAAACTAAAACTCACAGTTTAGTTTTGGGAGTGATATTTATCTGATCAACTATGTCTTTCCACACCTAACTCTAGTTCTTGAGCCATCTTGATTTGGCAAATGGGAAATTAGCATAATCAAAGGTGTCAAAACTAATCACACTTGCCACCCAATTCTTAACTTAATAACTCCATGTCACAAACAACCTCAAGAAGTCCAGACTTTCCTTTCATAAAGAAATAGAATAAGTTATTCTCTACACCCTCTTATCAACTGCCTGAGCTCTTACCCACTAAAGCGGCTGGTGCAAAAATAGTAACTTCAATACACATGTCTATCGATCCAAAAATGTTTCAAGCCAGTAAATACTAAAACAGAAAACAGTAAAAACAAGCAAAATGCCTCACTACTCTATTTTCCATTATACATGAATCCAGTTCATTCAACATTATGAATTCCTAGAAAACAAGACAATTGGAAAAAATGGTTCAAAACCCACCTCAGAAACCACAAAAAGCATGCAACTTTGCGAACCAAAAACAAAAAACAAAAAACAAAAAAACAAAAATAAAAAGGAAAAAAGGAAAGTAGTAGTAAAGAAAAAGAAGAGATTGAATACCTTAGTGAAAACGCGAAGTAGCAAAGGGCAAGTCTGCATTAGAGAATACCAAAGTTCTTATGCTCGTAAACAGATTGAAAACCCCAAAAGTATATATACATAATAGAGAGAAGAAACTAAAGTATCGACCTTTTCCCGATCGATGGGCTCGGGGCGGGCGCGAAAAGGCGGAGGGTGGTTTCGGTTCAGAGGAGGGAGCGGTCGGGCCTGCGGTGGAGGTGGAGGTGGAGGTGGCAGAGGCGGTTGTTGTTGGGAGGTTGCTGCGGCGGCGGCTGCTGCCATCTTCGTTTCTCGCTCTCCGCTGTTATTCTTCTTTTCCGTTCAACCCTCTCGGTCTTTTGCTATAGCTCGTGAACTTTTATTACATTTTTTTAATTATTTTTTATAACTTATAACTTTTATAATTAATTGGGACCCAAAAGAGTTAATCAATGCCTTTGAGGCTTAAGAGATAATAGATTTTATAAGACCTCCTTATCGTCACAAGTTATTATTATCTTATAAAGTGAATCAACGAAAAAAAAAAATGAATAAATTATATTATTTTATTAATTATGTTTAATTTTATATATACATACATATTTTGTGTTTGTGTAATTGTTTTTAAAATTTAAATGTACAAACGCCTTCATCCCATCTCCTGAAGGACGCCAATGCTGTTTCCATTTCCTTTTAGGACTCAAAGGGTTGAGTTGGAGATGGGAGAGTTTTTTTTTTTTTTAAGTGTAACATCTCGAGTTTTGAAATTTTATATCTTATTCTAAATTTTAAGTTTAGTGTTTATTAAATTATAAATTATATCTAGTAGTTATTTTTGGCTTTGCACTCTTCAAAATTGATCTTGCAAGGCACACAATTTTTTTTTTCTCCCTTTTTTGTGGCATAATAAACAAAAGTTTTAAATGTGGTAAATTTTCTTCTTTCTGGTAGAAGCAGCACAAATGCAATGATGAAATTAATATAAGTAAATTGCCATGTTTGCTTTCCAGGAAATCAACTGCTGTGGCCTGTGGTTATAATCGGCTCCAGATTATGTATCCTGATACTTCCAATCCCAGTCAAGGTGGGAAATGAACAGAGAATTGTTGCTGCCTTGTCCTGAACACAACAGGCTGTCTTTGCACAAAGCTCTCAAGGTCACCTTGTGGATACTCTCTCCATCGTGAAGAAAGCAAAACAAGAACTTCCTTTATCCTTTTTCACTTTCATGCTCTTCAATCCAGCAAAAGCTTCTCTCAATCATATATTTCCCCAAACAGCACATAGCTTTCCTCTTTTCAACTTCATTCCTTGCTACACCCAGAAATAGCTGATATAGAACTATATTTCATAGAAATAAATAAGAAAAAAAAAAAAAAACAAACACACACACACACACACCCCTTGACAGTAGCAATCAACTGCCATTAAACCAACCTCATATCCTCAAATGGGCTCTCCTCTCTTCCTCCTCACTTTGCTAGTCCTTGCTTCGTTGTCATCAATGCGAACTGAAGCTCAAGTGATCAAATCAGCCCGCCTTCTCGATCTTCTCATTAGAGACTACACATTTAAGTCCTACGACATTCACTTCAAAACAGGCATAATACATACTGTACAATTACCAGCAAACTTCTCCAGTATCGTTGTTGATGCAGTGAGGTTTCGATGTGGAAGCCTACGGAGATATGGTGCTCAGCTGAAGGAATTCCACCTGGGTACTGGTGTGACGATCCAGCCATGCGTGGAGAGAGTCATGGTAATTAGGCAAAACTTGGGGTTTAACTGGTCATCTATATATTATGCTAACTATGATCTCTCAGGATATCAACTTGCGTCACCTATTTTAGGCCTTCTAGCTTACAATGTCGAAAATGTGAATTTTAGTAACCCTTTTGAGCTTGGAATTCATGCCTTAGAAAAACCAATAGTTATAGACTTCAGGAACACAATAGGAATTGCCAATGTATCAGAAAATAGGCCACTGTGTGCTAGTTTTGAGAAAGATGGCCGGGTGACATTTAAAAAACCACTGTCGCCTTATGTTTGTGCAGTAACAAGGCATGGTCATTATGGTCTAGTGATTAAATCACCACCGCCTGTGGAGGTGAAGAGGAAGATCAGCATGTGGAAAGTGGTGGTTGGGAGCACGGTTGGGGCCACATTGGGTGCGTTTCTATTGGGTTTGCTTCTGGTTGCAATGTTTTTAAAGGCCAAGAAGAAAGCAAGAATGGAAGAGATGAAGAGAAGAGCGTACGAAGAGGAAGCTCTCCAAGTGTCAATGGTTGGCCATGTCTGGGCTGCCACGGCGCCCCAAACTTGGTCAATGCATACAATTGAGCATAACTATACACCTTACCCTTCATGAATTGTTCATTTCCATCGTGAAAATGACTTAACTGTAATATTAGTCCAAAAATTGATGGATTTGTTATAAGAAAAAAAGCATAAATTTCAACAAAACTATTGAATTGCTTAGTATTGGAACAAGGCAACTCTGCTATTCTTTCGTTCTGTTCTCTCTTCTTCCATTTTTTGGTTATCAGAACCTGCTCAAGATCTGCTATCTTTTACAAGGCCTGCCATGTTCTTTAAGCTTGGCCATTATTCAAATTCATGAAGAAAAATAAGGGGAAAAAACAAAATTATCATTTTCCCGCTGGACGTGGGGTGCTAACTGTTGGATCGGAATGATATTGTTCAAGAGATGTCACCTGACAATGTGGCAAACAAGAGTGAATGATTTCTGAGAATGGACACAGTCAAGAAAAGAACACTTAATGAAGTTGCTTTGGATTAAAACGTTTTCTTTTGGTTAGAGATTAAAATATGGCAGATCATATGTTGTATCAAAAATAAGTATTGTGGGGCTGCAACGAAGCTTGGCTTATAAGCGATTTTAATTGATTATGATTAGGCTTCCGGGTGAAGCAGGAGCTGGAAAGTGTTTATTGAGCAAGAAATGTTTAAAAGAGAAAAATCATATTCTTAAATGATGCAGTGGGGGCTTCCGAACAAGTCCTTATATGTGGACCTTTTAGTTTTTTTGTGTTGCAATGAAGTGGTGTAGCTTGCACACAAGTTGATCTCTCCAACTAGGTCAAAGACTACATAATATGGATGCTGAGAGTAGGAAATTTACAAGAAATAACTCACATTTAAACCAAAAGAAGTTTTTGAGGACAGTGTAATGGGTTTTGTCCAATTTTTATTTGTTTATTCATTCATAAGAACACCCGAAACTAATAACATCAAAAACTTTATTACTAAACTTTATGACTAATGGTAGGTCAGCCATCTTTGAGCCTAAAGGAAACCTGAAATTAGACTACTAAATGTACCGTACAAAGCCTGGCATTTTGAGTGGGTTAATTGCTTACTTATTGCCTTGGGATCCCATGAAAAAAAAAAAGCCTACACATTCAACTGCTTAGCTATTAGTTGATACAATAACCGAGCAGCTGTTCATTCTGGTGATGTCTTAAATGAGTCAACAGTCCTGTAATTCCAGCATAATTATTTGAGACATTCTAGCTAAAATTTCTTAGTCTTGTGTTTTAGTTCTAAATTACTCCGTTTTTTCTCTTCTGATGTTCTGGCTTCTCTTGTGAGATATATAAAAAAAAAAAGGAACGTGCCAATCGATGCATGGTCGTTGGGACAGTGACATAGGATGAGCTGTGATATGGACCTGTTGGATTATCAAGGGCCCAGGAATAATCGGACCAGGGAGCAGTTGGAATTAGGATGACCGTAACTTTTGACTTTGGTAAAACCAATGTCCTTGAACCCTGTAGAGCTCTGAACCATAGGATTCTGATTCGTCTTCCAACCCAATACTCAACACAGCACTCTGAAATCTATCGAAGTAACCAGAACCCTGAGTTTAATATGTGCATCGATCCTGGTCAGGACAATAATTTTTCTAACCAGTGATTTTCTTTTTCTTGTGTATGTGCAAGGCTTCATATTTACATATTAGAAACAATGGATGCATGCTACAGGTGACCTAAAACAATCTAACAAACAATCAGACACTTGACATTGAGATGGCTACCGAGGCTGTTGCTCAAAGTTTTGTTGGGCCCCTCGGCCACTCCGATTGACTAGAGGACACGCCTGTGACCATGTTATTAAGCTCGTGGGAGGGAAACAGCAAGAGCAATCCATTTTGCACCGCTCGGGCAGGTCCCAGCCGTTTGATGAGTTTTCCTTCTGCCGATGTCGATCATGGGAACCAGTAGTAGACGGTGATGAAGCATCCCTGAGCGGGCCCCAGCACTCTACCTTGTTGAATTCTGGTACGTTTGAATGAAAGTATACCCAAACCAAAGCCTCCTGTAATTCCGGGTAGTTGTTCAACAGATTTCCATCCCCATGGACGAAGGCCTTCAAAACCTACTCGGAGGGAAAAAAAAAAAGTCATTTAGATAACTAATCATAATTGAAAATGCTTAATCACAGATTAAGAATGTTAAATAGGCGGATTTACCACAGGGAGTTCTTTGCAAAAAATGAAATATCTGAGTCTAGAGCAAGGATCCAAGAGGAAGTGGCCTCCGCTTATATGGCAGTGAACATGAAGAGACATCTTTTCCTTGACTTTCTTCCATTCTGCCACTACTTCATCTCTGTACAGTTTGTTGTACCACCCCTGAAGCTGCAAGCAAACCCCAATTGTCCTGTTTCCTTAATTTCATGATCCAACATCTTGAATTAATCAATGATCATGTTAACTAAGGATAAAAGTTGAAATGTTTATCCATTCCCATCCAGCCATGCCCTGTTTCCTCTATTTTCCTATTTAACTAATTCAAAAGGATAAATAAATCAATAAAAGAAAAAGAGCATGATCTATCATATGTTTTATTAAATATGTTTTGATTACCTGAGAATTGTTTATTGTCTGTGAGATGGCTAAGGTAAGCTTAGCTGTAATATCACTATGCGTTAGTGTGTAAGTCCTCGGCAGCTTCCCTGGATGCTTCTTTTCATCAACCCCCAAGAACAATACTTTCAACTTTGATGCCTCAAAAATTGATGGCCCAAATAACCTTGCCGCCTGATCCAATTCAAACTCTCAAATCACAGCCAACTTAACGTATTGAAACCAAAAACACAAAAGAACGCGTAGCCTTAGAAAGAGAAAACTTCAAAATAAAACCCCCCAAGAACCAAAACTCGTAAAAAAACAAAAAAACTCACAGGACCAAAAGATGGGTTCTTCTTCTTTGGTTTTCTTCTAAAAGGAAGGAGAGAAGGGTTCTGTTCAAAGACAGAGGGCCTTTGTTTTGAAGGAAGCAGAGGAATTGTAGTTAAAGTACCCATCTTTTCTTCTTCTTCTTCTTCTTCTTCTTTTTTCTTTTCTTGCCTTAATTACACAAGACCTTTGTGTAAGTGTAACTCCAACTTTTGTGGGCACACAAAAGTGGAAGCGAACTTATTATTTAAGCGAAACAGATTGCTATATTTTTTCTTCTCTCCTTTCTTTTTTCTTTTCTTCACTTTGCTTTGCTTGTAGGTCTTACTTGGAAAACCTATCACAAAAGAGTTTGAACAAGTTGAGAAGCAAAGGATACAGAAGATGTTGTTTTTTGTGCCTTTGGAAGTGGGGCTGGAGGCTTTAGAATGCAGATGCGTGTTGGCATCTGGTAATGGGGACGATTTTCAAGTTCAGTGGCCTTTGGCGGTTGCTTGAAAGTACTGGACTTGTAAACCAAAGGTTGACACGTGTTGACAACTTGCAGTTCACAACATAGATTGATCAATTATGTCATATCTATCTCCTTCACTTCCCCGCTCTGTCTTGCAGCCACGTGAGGAGTCCCATTATTCAATCGTGTGGGAAGGTATTTGGATGCAATGGGTTCAAAAATTATAACCATCTTCAAAGATTAGATAAGAAGAAAAAAGAATTAAGCGAGGAGAATTTATTCTTAATTCTTTAGCATACAAGATTTAAACTTTCTAATAGTTAATAAATTAATAAGTAAATGTGAACTTTTCACCAAATGATATTCAAAAAAAAACAAGCCACTAACACTTCACTGAAAATGATAGTTGTTAAAGATAATTACATAATTTATAGAGTTGATCATTGTGATTTATTTATCTAAAAAGTTTTAAGTGAGAGCAAAATAAATTGCATTCAGCCTGACCTACTTGCATTCATTAAGGCCCTTTGGATTACTTGCATTCATTAAGGCCCTTTGGATTGCCTCCCAACATGGATTATTTTGTCTTTTTCTTCTTCCTTCTAAAGGAAAAACCTGTTTTAAATGTTTATTAAAAAGTGAAATAATTATATTTCTTGGTAATTAATTATTTATGTTGGCAGCCATGTTTCTCCATTATTCATCCACGGGCTAACATTTCTTGATTACTCGCTTTTGCGTACCAATTAATTGCCGTGATTGCATTCATTGATCAAAATCAAGATTAAGTACAACAGAACATTACGTAGTAAGAATAAAATTCATCCCACATGAGATTATGATAAATAAGTTAGCTAATGATTAGCCGATTGTAGAATATATACCGTCTTATCAATGTTTACTGCAGTATTGCAAACACAATTAGGAAAGCAATCAGTTACTTAAGAACCTTAATCAATTGGATTACAAATAAGCCATTTTATTTCTGTATATCCATAATCATTAACAAGAAAAATCGTTGCACAGTTAAACATTTTCTCTCACAGTGTCGCACCATTCATCTTGCTAAGCCTTTGTACATATATGGGATTGTTGGTACATGTTTTGATAGAAACTTATTTATCTATGGCAATCACTGCTGGAGATGTGCAAAAATGGCATCATAGAGAACAAACCCGACAGACCAAAAATAGAGCTTCAAAACGAGGCAACACAGAGTTGCAAATTGGGAGCAGCGCAACTGCTGAAAGAGAGTGAACGTAGTCTATGGGAAATTATTTCGTTGCTCAGGTGGACCTATGAACAATTCTGTCTCCAGCTCCTCCATGCTTGGTCTCTTTTGAAATTGTTGCTTCTCGGTTGAGATATCCAACGGCGCAATCCCACACTACAACAAATTAATTACGGTTAGATATTATCAGCCACAACAGTGTGTCTATATGTGTTAGATTGTATAAATAGTGTGTGCGAGTGTACATAATAAATACATGAAAAAAACGTCCCCATACACAACTTTATATTGTATACGTAAATGAGAATATACTTTTATACAATCAAATTATTTTCACTTTTAATTTTAAGTTTAAACTTTAATTCATATTTTAAAAAATATAGAAGGACAAGAGATTTGTGAATACCATTAAAGGGGACGATCTTGGTTATTTATTGCAGAAACAAAAGTCGCACTATCATGATAATCAATTGCAACTAACAATTTAAATTGTGTCAAATCCATTATATCTATGAATTCCATGTCCTTATTGCAAAGCTCTTCATCCTAAACAAAATAAATAAATAAATAAAAATGACACTGGAACGCAAAGGAAAATGAGGAAGGTACCTTCTCCCGCAAATTTTTATTTTCTTGCATTAGGATCCTCTCCTGGGTTTCCAAAAACAGATAAAGAGAAGCTATTATGTAATATATATTGATATTTTTACTAACAAAATTCCACCTTTACATATTTCATTGTAGCAGTACAGATGATGCTTGCATTTCATTATGCACATCCAAAGTATATATGTAGCAAATGTACCCAGAAAAAAAAGAAAAAGAAAAGGCATATGTAACAAGAAAGTCACCTCTTCCTTCAACTTCTCAATCCGATCTCTAAGCAGCTGATGCTGCATATACAGAAAGAGTGGCCAATTATTACAATAGATAATTTCATTAGCCAAGATTTGCAAGATGGTTATGCATAGCATAAGCAACAAGAAATTAAACTTCCACACAATCAGGTCAAAAGAAAGGAGACCAACAAACCACTAAACAACAGGTCTTGGCACAGCAAAAGAACCTGTTAAGGAATAATAAATGTACTGCAGTATGGATTATGAAAATCTAGAAACACTCTTTGTGAGTAAAATGCAGACTTTTTTTTTTTTTTTTAAAATAAGTTGAATAGGGTTTTATTAGGAAAATTAAGACTCAATGAAGTATACGGGGAGAACTAACGCAAAATAAGAACTAAAGCCCCGTAATGAGCTAGTTTACTTAATACTTCATTTTTTCACTAAATTATCTATAATGAAATTAGAGTTCCAAATAATTTGAGGTGTTCTAAGGAACTTGAATAGACTTGCGTATAATTGATACTTCTCCAAAGCACACTGAAAATTTTTTGTATTATGACACTCTTTATTTTGAATTATTAGAGTCCTTATTATGTGGATGGTATGCAAGTTCGTGAATATAGTGGCATCCCAAATAATGAGTTTTATTAGAGTACATTCTTTAATTCTTATTTTTTAAAAAAAAAAAAATTTGAAATGTGTTAGTATGCATAAATTGTCATCTAAACCCCTGAATTCAGGCAACAGCTTAGGCTGTAGGAAATTGGTATTCCTATTTGATATACCTTTCTTACCCTTATTCTCCACAAACTTTGTTCTAGCTGATTCTCTACATGCTTTAGCTCGTCAATTGCACATTGCTCCAATCCATCTCCCAATAGCATTCTGCAAGAATATCCAATTTAAGAATTCAATAATTCTACAAGATGTGAGATTTTTAAAAAGAAAGAAAACGCCAGTTAATTTTTGTAAGTTTCTAACTATGTAATGTACCGTTTAGAAGCTTCAATGAGTTCAACCTTCTTTGTCATGCTTATCATGTCTTCCTTCGTCTGCTGCATTAAAAAATGCAATTTCTGATAGTTCGGTGAAACTTGTATAAAGGAAGGAAAAAGTTTGTCGTACATGCATGAGCCACCTGCAAATGAAAGAATTATAAAACCTGTACATTTTCTTCAACCATATTTTTGCTGCTGTTTCCAAGATCTTTAGCCCTTTTCCGGTAGCGTTCAATTGTCTTGCTCATACTGAAACATTTAAAAACATAATAACAATTAATTCATTATTTATTAAAAAATATGTTACTTGTAACTAATAATTAATAACATGACTTCATGTTCAATCTTTGCATTCAATTTCTTTCTCCATATAACTTTTTTTTTACATTAAAATTCAATGATTTATTTATTTATTTTAAGCTCCACAAATACTTGTGTATTCTTACAAACCAAAAACAAACTCTATTGCGAATGCCTTAGCCCAGCAGACTCTCGTCAGAAATTGAGATTTTATAGCTTGAATTTGAGTGTTTTTATGCATCTTGCATCTTTATGAGTGGTTCATAAACTGCTCCTTACATGCTTGTATTTGTACGTTGATCACTCTCCTCTTTTAATAAAACTACCAAGACTCACTTATCTAATAATAATAATAATAACTAGTTCACCGTCAAACTGATCAATCTTAAAGACTTGAGTTCCAGCACAGCAGCCACAATACCCTTACCAAGACAATTACTCCTTTAAGTGGAAGTAACTATATGTGAACCAGTTGCATGTGGCAGTATTCTTACAATCAACGAATTAAACTTGGTGGCTTTGATCTAGCTATCACTGACAACCTTGCAACACATGAATAATCCTTTCTTGCACTTATTAGACTGACAGTTTTGATATTGGTTTTCCTTGTTATGCACCAAAAGAAAACAAGGAATAATCTCTTCTACTCTTTAGTTGAGTTTTCTCCTCTTTTTAATAAAAATTTCACATCATTATAGTAAAAGTTCAAAGATCTTGATCGTGGATAAAGATTACCAAGGTTAAACTCCATCGACTATTTTTATTTTCATTTTTTTTTCTAAATTGCAGATTTTAACTTTGTTATTAAAGTTATCAGCCCTTCAGAATGTCCATTATGCATGATTTGGTTTAGTCTTTTTTCAGATCTAATACCCAAACAATCAGTCAAGCAAGAGAGTAAGATATAAAAACCTAGAAACAAGAAGATGCACTTGGAGACTATGCTTCTTCCATGGTTATTGTGAAGTAAATTTGTTAATTAGTCCACTTCTTCATTCTCTTCTTCCACATTGTTTTGGTGCGTTCTAAACTTCAAATGCATGACGATGACCAAATTAAAGTAAAGCCCAAAAACCTTTTTGGACATTAGTAAAGATTAGATATGGTTCTATATTGAAAAGATCAAAGTAGCCTTTAAAGCGTGCAGGTGAGATAGGCTTAAATATTTAAGTGCCTTCTGAATCTATGTCCTCAGTCATATTACTTAAATCAGTGTATTTTTGGTTTGTCATTATTTTTTATCACATTTTTCCCACACGAGTGTCCAAAAGGGTTCAAAATTAACGAATGGACTAGTATTCTGAAGAATCTGAATAACCTGCAAATGCTATGGTAAAAATTGTGTGGATCAATGTCAACCACGGTCAAATGGAATATGCTAAAATCAAGAGCTGTGGTCAATTAAAGTCCATCATATCATGAAAACTATGCAGAAGATATAGCTGCTATATATATTTTTAGTTCAAATATTATAACTTAGTGTTTATGATGAGAAAATGAGGATGTAATCTAACTAGCAGTACTGGTATATCACCGTAAATGTGATTAAACTGGTAGTTAAATGGCTATTACATGGCATTACTAATGGCCTCAATTAATGGAAGTTGTTCTCGGTGTGATCTTGATCTTGGCACATAACTCAAGCATTATGTCTAATATAAATGGCGCATGGATCTTTGAAAAATAAAAACGTAATTCATAGAGACCAATAAACAAGATGTCTAAAAGGGATTTCTTGATAATAATAATAATAAAAAAAGTACGGTATAAGATGCCTAATGCTATACTTTATCCACAATATCAGCAATATAGTAACTAGCAAGTTCGTAAATAGTACTAGTTATTCACTATTCATTATATAGTGAGTTTAAATTAAAAAATATAAAGAGTTCTAACAACTTAACTTTGACCCAAATTAAGATGCATGAATTTTGCAATTTAGTAACTTAGCATCTTGAGTTTAGACAAGTGCTCCTAACATGGTATCATAACTTATGTTAAAAAGAATAAGGACACCAAAACTTGGTTTATCCGCTCTCCAAGTAATTGAATCAAACTGTTAATACATTGCCTTTTGGTTTCACTCTCTTTATAATTCTATTCAGCATTATTATAAAAATGATCGCACGTTGGTTTGACATGTTAAATACACATCGGTGGTGGCAACTATCAGTAGAATATATTAAGTTGTAAATGGAATACCTTTTAAGTATAAAGGCCTACTCCAATCAACAATATTATGCATGCCGCCACTTCATTTTTTTTTTATAAGTTTAATCAAGTTTTTTCCCAAAAAAAAAAAGTTAAAGAATCACTACAGTATTAAGTGAATGCAAGTTAATACGAAAATAAGAACTTAAGTTAAGTAATGAGATTAGTTTGTATAGTAACTTAACAAGCATTTGGTCGCTTAATATGGTTCATGGATGTGAAATTTATAACATAAACGAACACATTAACTCTATGCATTTTAGAGAAATGTGCACTAACCAAAGGATAAACGGTGGACGTGGCTAATATGGTCTCATTAGAGTTGACGAGATGAAATAGGCCCACTTAAAATGGCAACAAGAAGAAAAATTAAATTTTAACCACAGTATATGGTACTGGTGGGTCACTTTGGAATCAATGCAATTCAAATGCACAAAAGGCAGGAAACCATATATGTAGGGAGGGACAATAAAGAAAAAATACACAAAGTACGTAAATTTTCAGTCTAAATCAAAGCGCCCTGTCAGCTAGATTCCTCGAGTTTTTCTTTCCCCTCTTCTTTTACCTTATTGCAAAATGATGAAATATAGATGATAATATAGTTTTAACGTATTTTAATGACGATGAATCCATTTCAACCAAATTCCAACTTGCTTGTACAGCTCAGTGCAACTCGGACTTATTTTATAAATGCACTTAAGATGATTCAAACCTGAAATGTGTATCTAACTCATATAATCTTAAGTTTATCCTTATGAATGAGTTAATCGTAGGTGATTAATACTATTTTTAACTTATTATTACCAATCAATCTCTGTTTGCAGCCTAGCAACTGAAACTACTAAATATTCTCTAAACTGTTCTCAACCTGAGATTGGACTGGATCTATGTCATGACTTCATTTTCCTTCTGCTTGGGTGAAGAATCAGTTTTATATCTTTAAGGGAAAAACAGCAAAAGTGGTGTGTTATAGGCATCCTCAAAAAAAATCTTTTAAATCTTCTCTCTCTCTCTCTCTCTCTCTCTATTCCACAATCCCTCCCCCCTCCCCCTCCCCACAAAAACAATATGGAGCCGTTGACTCACATCTGTGGACCCCATGATTTTGACAAATGGATGTGACTCTGAAGAATGATGGGGGGGGGGCGGGGAGATCAGACCTTTCAATTTTGACAGATGCAAAAACGTACTCTTAGTTCTATTCAAGTTGGTAGCTTCATCGGTTTGGAAGCTCGTGCAAAATGTATAATTTGAATCGACCAATTTCAATGACATAACCATGTTTATATACATAAAACTACAAATTCCTCATGATATACACAAACAGATCAATGAACCTTGTATCAAAAAATAGCTACAAAGAAAGAAGAGAACTAATTCGTGGGGATGAAGAAAACTGACCTACAACTGGAAAACTCATAAAGCTTCCCTCCGGGAGAGAAGATAATAACTGCAACTTCAGCATCACAGAGAACTGAGAGCTCAAAGGCCTTTTTCAGTAAGCCATTCCTTCTCTTTGAAAAGGTCACTTGCCTGCTTGTTGCATTTTCTATTCTCTTCATCTCAGTCTTCCCTCTCACCATCTCTTCTCAAGCCTATATACACACAAGAAACGAATCAAGATCTTAAAAAATAAAAAGCAGAAAATTGCAGAAAATGGAAAGCCCCTGAAAAGAAAGTGATGGATTTTTGGTTTCTGTGAAGTGGAAACGAACTACAGATAACCTTAAAGCACAAGAGATTGGAAAGAGCTAAGCAAGACCCATGTAAAGGTTTCTAAAAATAGAAAGTGGACAACAAAATCTGAACAAATTAGGAAAAAACTGACAACCAACCAACCTTTTATGGACAAACAACAATGGAGTAGAAAATGAATGGAAGTAATTTGGGTAAAAAAAAAAAAACAACCCCAAGATCTCTACAGAGCCTGTAAATGGGAGGGAGAACGATCCCACAAACCCTAGAAAGATCCAAAGCAAAGGAAGACGAGAAGAAAAGATTGAGTAATGCCTACCTAGTATACTCCTAGCTAAAACCTAGCCATTAGCTAGATGGTATATTATATATATTTTTTTAAAAATAATAATATACATGCGGATAGAGGAGTAGATATGAATATAACCTATTCCTCTCTTGTTTTGGTCAATTTCCGAAAAAGAGAAAAACTCAGCTACACCCAAGAAAAAGCCACATCTAGAGGCACCAAAAGTTTGATGCCATTTCCGTGGATTGGTGACACGTGGAATCGAAGACTGACAACTCCCCGCTTCCGGTATCCAGCGGATAAGCAGGTGAGCCAAGTGAAGCAAACGACAGGAACATTCTTGTCGGTTTCCCGTTTCCCTCAGACAGGCTCCAAAGGTTGCACGTAAAACTTGGGCAACCCTCAACCGACGGAGTTGCAAGTTAGAAGAAACTACGTGTCCGTACAATGTGAGGAAAAAATCGTCGCTGCTCCGTACGATGATATGGATGATTGGCCAATCAAATGGCGCCACCACGCACTGTCACGTGGTGGCTCATCGATTGCTGGGCCTATTTTTCCCCTTTTTATTTTTTATTTTTTTAGCATATATATTTGTGGGGTTTCAATGCAAGTGGCCAAGCACCACTGCAATGGGATGCCTAGGCAAAATAGGGGACCACCGGAGCAGTTGGATCGTTGATGAATGGCTTTATCGATGATGGTGCATTTTGGGTTTTCCTTGGTAATCAACATATTAATTACATCAAAAGCGTCTACTTGAAGCATGCCAAATGTCACTGATATAACTGATGACCACTTGTTGCATAGGATATGGTGACAGTTCCCCGGTCCACTCCTAAATATATAATATTATTGCAAGCTTATGTAGTCAGGTTTACTGGACTTTAACAAGTTTTAACATATGATATATTCTTTTCATGCTTTTTTTTTTTTTTTGGGGGTGCTTCTAACCAACTTAACTGAGCAGGTCGAATTTGATCTTTTAACTTTAGCGATAGCCAACAACATAGAATCATCTTTCTTGGTAAAAGTTGTTTTTTTTTTTTTTAACACTTTGGTTTTGAATGTGGTTTCTTAGAACAAGGTGGAAAATTTGACCAAATAAATAAATAAATTTGTTATTGGCTTTAATTGGACTCAAACACTTTCTAGCATATTTTTGTCAATGTACATGAGAAACTATTCTACTGCTTAGTCCTGTTGCTGATTATTCATTACTGAATTACTTATCATAATGTAGCGTAAACAAATTTACAAGGACTGAATATTGATGACATAACATTGTATTGGAAGGTATCTCAATTCCAAAATTGAAAAAAAAAAAATAAGTTAGGAAGAAAATAATCACTAAGACTTAAATACAAAACCGAGAATTTTAACAAAAATATCTCAATTGAATTGAGTTAACCAATGCATTCACCATCATAAAAATCCATCTAACCCCTCCAACTTTTTAAAATACAATAGTAATAAGCATCCCTGGAGAGTTTAACTTCCTGTCTGGGTTGGTTTTCAGGAGCCCTCTTACATTTTTATCTTGTTTCCGTAGGATGCAGAATGTTATATACCTCAACATGCCTATTTATTGATGTTAATGTTTTCGTGTTTGTAGGAATTTGGTGAGTGCTATTACGTGGCTTACTCTTATACCCAGATTATGGAAAAATTGAATATTTAGGAAAGAAAAGATAAATCGTTAATTAAAAGACTTATTAATCTGTAAATTAAAAAAAAAAAAGAAAAAAAAAATTGTCATTTTTTTATGAGTCCTGTTATAATTTGAATTTAAAACTTATTGAAAAAATGTCTGCATTTTCATCATTCGCTATGTTATTCCTTCCTTACCCTCTATGACAAGGAATTGCAGGGTCAGGATTCAGGGGGAATATATATATATATATATCTATTTGGGTTTAATGTTTGGCCTACCAAGCTTTGACTCTTTGTGATCAGAAGAAAGGGAGATGATGCAATCTCGGCAGAACCATGAACTTTTTTCAACCGAATCAATCTTACTCAAGAAGGAATAAAAAATTAGCTATCTACCTAACAGTCAAAAAAAAAAAAAGGTCTTTTTTTCACTGCTTTTATTTTTATTTGTTGATTTTTTTTTATTAATTGACTCTAATTTAATCTTGAATTGGAAGATTTTAATCTAAAAAAAAAAACGACAGTAATAACCAATGAGCATGAACTCATAGGTTGTTCTCTTTTAAAGCATTCAAATGGGGTTCTTCCATTACCTTAGATAGTCAATAACTCAAGTTTGGGTAATCTCGGTTCAAGCATTGGGTCTATCATCAGCAACAAGCCTAGAACTGCTATTAGTTGGATTCCACCCGAATATATTCTATTAAATTAAAAGAAAAGAAAAGGAAAAAAAAAAATGCAACCATGTGGGCAGGGCCATTTGAAATTCATCTCAGCTTTTCCAAAAAATAAACATCATAAGCTCAATGTAACAAAAAGGAGAAATATAATAGCAACTCGCAATCATCTCTCTGAAGGTTAATCTCAATATTACATGAATTGGGAAAACAAAGCTAACCACGAAAACGCCTGATAACCATAGAATTTTGCTATCTCGATTTGTTGACACAAAAGCAAGTCTCCATCTTTCTCTTTCTTTTTTATTTGCATATCAGAACCTGAGAGTCGATAATTAAGATGTAGAATCGTCGAACATTTGAACTTAGAACCAAGAAAAGCATAACGATTATATTATTTTGAATATGAAATAATTTAGTTCTAAATATTTTAGAAGTTTTTCAATGTATTTTTTAGCTTCAGTTGAGTTCCATAAGTTAAAATTTTTGTTCTATAACAAATACACATTAAACATCAAATGACAACAATTTTTGTTTTTGGGTCCAAGAACATATTGAATTAGAATAAAAAAAAATTATAAATTATATGATTTAAATAAAAGTATCAAATCATTTAGAACTATATCAAAAGAAATTTCAAAAAATTTTGAGACCAAATTGGTGTGTTGTCCCTTATGCTATTGTGCTACAAGTATGACACAACCTCTTTCATTTTGTATTAAAGACTTAAAGTGATTTAATTTAGCGATACTGAGACATTTGAATGTGGTGATGCATGAAGTAAATGGTATTTGGCATAAAATGCTAGCAACTTTCGAATAACAAAAAAAAAAAAAAGAAAAAGAGTTTTGATCCTTTTTAATATCTAAATCAACTTGATTTTGTCCGTCGACATACATGGGAATGCATCTGTCCACTGGGGAAAATGTAAAAGCATTTTACTAGCAATGAATCAAGTCCCATGACTCACTAAAAACATTTAATTAATAATAATAATAATTATTTATTTTATTTTATTTTGTTAGTACAATCTTTTCGATATATTTTAGTTACTTACAAAAATATATTATTATTATTATTTTAAAATAATAAAATTAAGTAAACTTTACCCAACATCAGTGACTTAATTATTAGAAAAAATTGTATAAAAAGTTTGAACTAATAAACTCATATAGTATAATTTCAAATTTATCTTTACTAAATATTGTAATTTTTTTTTGACGAAGAATTATAATATAGTTAGTTTTGATAAATTAAATAAAAATATTAAATATAATTTTTTAATTTATTAATAAATATTATATTTATCAAAATAAATGAAATTTTATATTTTATTAAATAATATTTTTTGATGATAAGTTATTTATTTCAATAAAAAAAGTGTATTTATAATAAAAAAATAATATTAAATATCAAAACAAAAATTTAATTTATTATAAAAATATTATTTTTATTTAATAAATATTTTTTATTAATAAAATCATTTAATACAATAAAAATTATTTTATTTAATAAAAATAATATTTTGAGATAATAATTTTAAAAATATTTAATATTATTTCTTTATATATATATATATATATATATTTTTTTTTTTGGGTTTACGATTACTCTTTGAAAAAAAATTATAAGAAATGAACCGAAAGTTACGAAACTTCCTTCGTGCTAGTCAAACTCATATCTTCTCTCTCTCTCTCCCTGCCTAACTCTTTCAAGAAACACAATACTAAACCGGTGGGTCGTCCTGTAAGCGCGGAGCAGTGATCGAAGCTCCGTATCCGTAAACTTCTCCGGCTAAAACTAAAATCATCGAGCGATGGCGTCGACTCCGCCGTCGACGTCTTCTACCGGCGACGAACAGATACAGCAAGAACAGAGTCAACCGTCGCCAGCCAGAGAGAAAGAGTGCGTCCATAAGACCAAAACGATACAGTTTTTGGGACGCACTACTCCCATAGTCCTCCAAAACGACAATGGACCTTGCCCTCTCCTCGCCATCTGTAATCTCTCTCTCTCCTTCTTGCTTGTTTTTATTGTTTTTCCCGGTTGCTAGGGTTTCTTTTAAGATTTTCTTTAACTTGTTTGTTTGGCTGCCGAGAAAAATGAGATGATAACGTTTTTGTGTTAGGTCAAGAAAGTTAGGTTTCATTTCCGATAAATTAGGGAAGTTCGGTTTTCTGTGAATTGAAACAAAGTGGACAGAGTTAGTTTAGTCAGAGTATGGGAATTGAACTCTTTTTTTTTTTGGTTTCCTCTATCTGTTTTATTGAATTGATTTCAGTGAACATTGATGACTCTGCTATTTGTGTTTTAGTGGTTCCTCAATTGCTTGTTTGGTCATCAGGAAAACAACTAGTAATTAGTGGAAATGAATCAAAAATTTGATGGTTATGATTGAATGGATTTTGGCATTTTGATATGCGAAGAGGTTTTTTCTTTTCTTTGATTTTCCATGCAACTAGGACTGTAATGGGCGTTTTGATTCTTGTATGTGGGTTTTTGAAATAGGTAATGTCCTTCTGTTGAGGAACAATTTGAATTTGAGCCCAGATGTGAGTGAAGTTTCGCAGGAGAAATTGCTATCATTGGTTGCAGAGCGGTTGATTGATTCCAACAGTAATGTTAATGTAATGAATGAGAACTTGGCTTTGTTTATGTAATCCATTGAATTTTGACATAATTTGATTTTGCAGTCTTCTTTTTTTTCCTTCTTGTTTTTTTTTTTTCTGTCCATCTTTTGTCATGCAGAACAGAGATGCAGGGTACGTTGAGAATCAACAACAGAATATTTCTGATGCCATTGATTCCCTTCCAAGACTGGCAACTGGAATTGATGTAAATATAAAGTTTAGGAGGTATGTCACCCCCTTCCCTAATGCAAACACCTATTTTGGTTCTTACTTATCATTAATTATTATGCTTGAATCATGCAGGATAGATGATTTTGAGTTCACCTCAGAATGTGCCATATTTGATCTGCTTGACATTCCTTTGTATCATGGTTGGATAGTTGATCCTCAGGTATGCATCTTACCGATCACAAAATAGCATTTTGAAGCTTCTTTGCCAGAATCAGTTTCCTTTATTTATTTTAATTTTAGCCTATTGACATTGTGAAGTGAAATTGTCTATTATTCTTCACAATTTTCCATTTCATGCTTCACTTTATGCTGTTAAATAATATTTCTCATGATAGGTAATTTAACCTGGCTTAAGTAGGCCCCCATACCACAGTATGTGTATTACCAGACACCTTTTTTTTTTTTTCCCCTTGTAAATAGGAAAAATGAAAAGATGCAATTTGAGGGATCCATGTATCTTATTCTCTCTTTTGAGAAGCCTTGGCTTTCTCTTTATTTGTGACTTTTCATGTTCTTTCAAATTGAAGTTCTGCTCACCATGGCTTGTATTACGTGATTGGAGTCATTTTTGTTTACTTGCATGCAAATCTAATAATCATTGGTGGTCATGTAACCCTGTATTTCTTGTTCTCTTGTCTGCAAGTGATAAAACTCACTCACCCTTGACTAAGACTTGATGGACTCAGTTTGCTTGATTGACTGAAAATTTTATTTCTTCATTTTTTTGAAAGGTATCCCAGTATTTGCATGATTTTTCTTGAAGGATTGGGCATCCTCCAATTTGCCTAGTGTTGCCTATACAAAGGAAATTTATACATGGGCACCTTATGCAGCTGCTCCCCTGTTCTTTGTGTAACTTTTTGTATGTTGCCTCATTCCAACACTTTTTTAATCTTGAAGTTGACACAATTAGTAAAATGTGAAAATTGAGACTGTGCTAAAACTTGTTATCTTGCTGGAAATTCGCTTTAAAAATCTGTTTTTTGTTTTATGGTGTGTCACTTAACCTGATTTTTGGTTGGATGATCAATTTCCCTTAATTGGATGTACTAGGACTCTGACACTGCTGATGCCATTGGGTCAAAGTCCTACAATGCTCTTACTGCAGAGCTTGTTGCTCTGGAAGCACAAAAGATAGAGGGTGGAAGTAAGGATAGCATTGGGGAAGATTGCATTGATTTGGCTGCGGCTACAGCTGCTGCTCTTGGTGTTCCATCTCCTTGTCTTTCAAAATCTATGTCTTCTTATGGTTCTCCACATTCAGTCTCGGACCAACAGAAGGCTAGAAAAGGAGACCTTGAAGAAGAAGCAGAGCTACTGAGGGCCTTAAAAATGTCAGAGGCTGAATTGCTAACTTCAGTAGGTGATTCTCAAGTGGCCAATTTTAATGGAGGGCTTGTGGCTGTTGATTCAGATGGAAGTACATTTTTTAACACTGCTGGGCCTGTAGATTCTGTTGATACATCAAGGGACAATATCAATTTTGAAGATAAAGCCATTTCCTTGAGCAATGATAGTAATAAAGTATCACTTCAAGGGGAAATGCCATGCTCCTCATCACACATTGATCAAGGTCAACATTGTAACCGGTCAACTGATAAAGAATGTGAAGAATTTATTTTGCAAAATGATGCTGTGAATAACACAGAGGCATTGGTCCAGGTTGAGGATGTACAGACCCTCCCTTGTGAAAACATTGCTCCATCTGTGGATGAAATGGATGTTACACAAAGTGTCGCAAAGGTTGAGAATCAGTCTGCTTCAAAGATTGATGTTCATCAACCAGCAGATATTCTGAGTGGGCATGACACAGAAGCACTTTCAGGGTCATCTGCAGTGAATACAGAGTCGGATTCTTCTGGTGTTCCAATGCGGAATGTAGATGCACCTGAAACATTTACTTCGAGTGTTGACGGCAATGAACCCTTATATGAGGGAGAAGAACGCATATTAGACTCAGGAACAGCTGTTTATGAAGACCGAGAACCCATGTACGAAGGTGAGGTGATTCTTGCAGAACAAGCTGATAAAACTGTAAGGTCCGGGGATGAAATCAACCCACCACAAGGTGAGATTTGCAGCATGTAAAAGAGAGGAACTATCACCTGTTTTAGATTGTGGACATTATCATTTTGGGCCTTTGTGTCTCATCTATTTCTACAACATATTGCTATCATGCACAAAATGATATAGCTTGCTTTTTAAAAAAAAATATTTTCTTAACCCATTTCTTCTTCTTCTTCTTCTTCTTCTTCTTCTCTCTCTCTCTCTCTCTCTCTCTCTCTCTCCTGCTCTCTATTTTTTGTCTCATTTTGCATCAGGAAAGCTGGTAAGAAACTTTTTGAACAACAACGCTAGTCAGTTGACCTTTTATGGGTATGGAACTATTTGATTGGAGATAAAATGCTTTGATGTCCCTATATTTCTGTACATGTGCTGGATGCAGGAAAGTTTGTGTAACTGTTTTTATAATTCTCTGCAGCCTTTTTGGCTTACAAGGTGGGCTTAAAGAGCGTGAGCTTTGTGTGTTTTTCCGCAATAATCATTTTAGCACAATGTTCAAGGTTGGTTACTTGGTGGTTGTTGCATACTCATCACTGTTGCTGTCTCTGATTCTTCTATTACATTTGTCTCTGAAGTTCCATTGGATGATGTATATTAGCATTTCATTTGCAGTATGACGGTGAACTTTATCTTTTAGCTACAGACCAAGGTTACTTAAATCAGCCTGATCTGGTTTGGGAGAAACTAAACGAGGTAAAGCTGCCTGCTCAGCCATCTCCTTGTTAAGTAGCATGATATTGAGACAAGGTATTATTCACAAATTGAATGATGTATTGATAAGAACAACAGAAATGACTAGGCTCAATCTGCTTGGTGGAAAGACTTGGGCCAGTTTGCTTCTTGAGTCATTATTGTTAATTTTTTGTACTCAATTGGTTATGTGCTGGAGAAATCTGCCTGTTTTCTTACCTGAGGTTGTGCAGAAATGTAATATCATCTATTGAAAGGAACATGCATTGTGTGCCCATTATTGGCTTTATGAACAGATTAGCAGAGTTTTAATTGTCTCATGCCAATAGTTGTGTCAGGATTGCTACGAATGGGTTGATTTTTCTACCTATGGTATGCTTATAAGATCTTTTTGAACATTTTAAAGTCATGAATGAGTGCAACTTCTGTCTCCATCTCTCTCTTTCTCTCTCTCTCTTTCCCCTTCAACTTCCAAACGAATTTGGGAGACAGAAAAATGATAAATGGAATTGCTCTTGATTGAAAATTTTTTGAAATTTGATAGCCTAATTTTCACCACCGGTGCTTCCCAGGTGAATGGAGATTCATTGTTCATGACAGGCAACTTCAAAGAATTCAAGATGGAAAGTCACACAAATGACACTTGGAATGAGCACAATCCCATGGCGAGTGTTGTGCATGTCTTTTGTTGGTTTAAAAGATTTTATCTATTTTAAAGCATTGATCTTTGTTTCTTTCAAACTAATTGTGATCACATGCTGCAGGATTATCTTGCTGGCATTGAGAGCTCTACACAAGCTGGTTTGCATGTGAAGTAATTTTTCTGACTCGTCTTATTCATGCATTTCTAGAATCTTTAATTGGAAAGCAGACGACGCAGGAGATTGTTGCTTAATGTGATGGTCTGTGTGTGTGCCTATTCTCATGATTGCTAGGTGTCAACTTAGGTTAATGTTGTAAATGCCTTGTTGTGGCAGTTCTGATCTGCAACTGGCAATAGCTCTTCAACAACAGGAATTTGAGCAGCAACAGCCACAACGCCAGAATTTGCAGCAAACATCTGTTAATAGCAGTCCAAGACCAGTGACTGGTTCCCAGGTAAGGACGATATATATATATATTATTGCGGTTCTATGCTTGGTTGTCGTTTTGATTAGTCTGACTCGATCTGTCAATGTTTTGTTGTAGTCTCACTGTCAAAATATAGTTTACTTGCCAGTTCGTCCAGACTTGATAAGTGAGGCGAGGCGTCTGAAAAAAGGGCAATTCTGCATGAATCATAAAGGGAAACAAGGAATAATTTATTTTCCCATTACCAATCAATAATACTCTTAGGCTCTTTGATTCAGCTCATGAATTACGGTCACTATCGTTAACATTTTATTACAAGTTTGGGATTTTATCAGAGCCATTGTACTGGGAAACACTTTTTATAATAAATTTTGCCACTTATCAGAATGATAATAATGATCATGATAACGCTTCTTTTGCTTCCATCATGATCCTTTTAAACGATTTCTTTAGATTATACATATCAATGCCTACAAAATTCTCAGTTTTTTTTTTCATTTACATAGGTGCCAAGAAGCAGTGTGAGAAGCTCTTCATCTTCTAGAACTGAAGCAAAATCAAAAGAAAAGTGTACTGTGATGTGAAAATTTGGCTCTCATCCTTCTTCGGAATGTTCATTGTAAATGGTATGTTGGCCCCAATGTATTAACGATATTTCTAAACCGCTTTAACAGTACATGTGATTTACAAATTTTTTTTTTTTCTTTTTTTCTTGGTGAAAGGCAATTACATATTACCCCAAACCTAGACTTGGCAGTCATCCCATTTTGCCAGAGTTGAAGTAGAGCCACACCCTCAAACTGCCCCTCCGAGGAAAAAGAATAATAAAAATAAAATAAAATAAAAACAAACAACGAAAAAGAGAACACTCAAACAAACAATACAACTCCTTTTTGTATGCAAATTTTTTGGAAGAGCAATCAATTGAGGATAAAATTGGGGGAAATAAAGGATAAAATCAAAGAAAATTTCTTCCTTCTGATTGAATTGGGTACATCAATACTAGATATGGTATTATTAAGTGAAGGGAAAATTAATTAAAGTAATAGTGGGGTTGGTGGTGTGGTGTGATTTTTTATTTATAAACTGTTTCTCCCTTATAAACAGGGATTCAGTATTAAATTTCAAATTTATTAATATAAAAAAATAATTATAAATAAATTTTATTTAATTATAATAATATTCAGATAATAATTTTTTTAATAAAATAAATAAATAAATAAAGGATGTTATGACCAACAAATGTATTTTTTTATTTGGGTTAAAAAAAAAAAGTAATGATAAATAATACAAGGAAAGGGATGAGTCGACACAAATTTGATTTATGAATTACGTGGTAGACTAAATCTCTCCCAAACTAGTGGACTTGGACCCAGAGCTCTGTAAGCGAGCAATTTCAGCGAAAAAAAGAGCTTCCCTGGGTCGACTCTCTTCAAGTCAAAAAAAAAAAAAAAAAAAAAAAAGTGTAGCACACACGCTACAAAAGAGCCACGGGGAGTTAGTTTCTCAAGTTGCAGGTCTGATGTTGATGTAGCACAACGACAAAAGCACATGTGATCATAGAAAATTGGCTTCTGGTTAAGCCCAACCGATTCTTGTATGTAAGGTCAGCATAACGCGGAAATATTGTAATGTCGGCATCAAGCCATTGCTAGACGTCTTCAGAAGATGATAAAAAAGCTACTTCCCAACCAATATGAAAATGTCTCACGATGACCTTTTCTAATATCCTCAAATAATTAATATGATGATTTTCTTTCAAACCCACAAGCAATGTGCCTACAGATTTGCCACTTTGTTTCTTCATCCAAATTTTCTTTTTTTTTTTATATGCCAATTGGTTTATCAAATACATATTTATAATATATATAATTAAATAATCACAAATACGAATAATAATATTATTACAAATGTATAATTACAAATCACAAGCTTTTTTTTTTTTTTTTTGTAATTTCTGTGAAATAGAAAATGAGAAAATAAAAAGTCTAGAAGGGAGCCATGCCAAGATGCTGCCTCAGTCTTAGGGTTTTGGAAAGGTAACAAAAGCTACAGCTGTACTTGGGGCCACCCCGACCCCATCTTTATCCAACGCGGATCGATCTTAGGCCTGATCTCATTCGGACTCACGTTTGTCAGACCATCCGGCTCAGCCTTACTCGGCTCCATACCCCGTCCCTTTTCTTAGTTACAAGTGTCAAGCTCTTCATAGCTGCTGACCTGTGTAGGTATTTGTGTAGGAACTTAGAAGTTTCAATTTCATTTCACAAATTAAATAAAAGAATTTATTTATTAAAATTTACTATATAATTGATCCAATAATTACAATTTTTGATTAATTAATTTTTTTAATATAACACAAATTGCTCTTATTATTTGCATTTAGTTATGAATTTTTGCATGTATATGAGTTTTTTTTTTTTTTTTAGTTAAATGGTTTCTTAATATTATACATAGATTATTATATATATATATATATATATATATATATATATATAAGTACTTAATTAGTCTTAGATTACCTACGTTTCCATTTTTAGGATGACATAAATAATGAGCTAATCAAACTTAAAACCCTTATTTTGAAGAAGAAAGAATAGAAAACCTATAATGGTCCCATGGTAATTTGGATGATTCATGGTTGTCATGAAAAGATAAATGTTCAGATTAGCCTATTTTCATTATTGTAAAAACGTTAATATTTTTGTTCACTTTCTTTATGTAGGGCAATTACGTAGAGAAATTCAATTCTACAAAATTTGGAACAAAAGCAGATTAAATGGCTCAAATGCAAAAGGAAAGCAAGCAAGCTTTTCAAAAAAGAAAAAAAATTAATTGACTTAACTTTAAGAACCCTAAGGAACCACAAAAATAATAAAATTAATTATTTTTTTAATTTTCAATTTTTCTTAAAAATAACTTATCAAAATTGTTGAAAAAACTTTGTTTCTCTTATATTTCTATGTAGTGGTGCTCTCTTTAAAATCACTTTAAGTGTTGTAAATGCTTAGTTGCTAGAAATGATTCATTACTTGCAAAAATGGAATATCATATAGTTAGATAAAAAATGCTAAATTTCTTGCTTGCTACGCAACATTTCCACATGATCCCTTTATTTTATTTTTATCTTATTTTTGGCTAAAGTGTAACTCCACTAATCCAATAAAAATGGATCCACCACCAGTAGAAAACACCAACAAATACCTTTATACGTACCCTTGTATTTTTAGAACTTTTGTCAAGTAATATTATCATAGGAGACAACTTATTTTATATTAATTATATAACGAGTCATTCATGACAAAATAAAATAAAATAAAATAATCATAAGGAGTTATTAATTTCTTTACTGCTCGACTCTAACATTTGAAGGACTTTCAATAATTGAGAACGTGAAAGGACTTTCAACCTCATTAATGTTGTCACAATGTTATTGATGATTAACTAATGTGTGGGTTTGGTCTATGATTAGATTAAGATTTTTTTTTTCTTTTTTGTTTTTTTTTTTTATGTGTGTGTGTGTGTGTGTGCACTTTCTTAGGTGTATTCATACTTGTATTAACCGTTCATTTATAAATAGTCACTACATCTTTGTACCCATCAACATTAACTTTTGAATGTCTATATATTAATCTTCGTTTATTAAAAAAAAAAGAAGAAGATGAAGAAAAAGAAAAAGGGTGCTTGTGGATGTCATTTAAAAAACAGTTGAAGTTATCCCATCTTGCGTAGGTCATGTTTCAAGCTCCTTCTTGTTAACTGAAGTGGGCCCTATCACCCATACTTAGCATCCCCACAACCACCCAACACGGATATATATTTGGTAGTTGGTCACTTGTGTGTCTTAACAAACGGGTATCTTCTAATTTCTCGACTCTTTCTTTGAAACGTAGAAATGGAGAGCAAGAAGTTGAAAACAAAGGATGTGCACCAGCAATCGAGGCCGAACTACTGACAGCTCAACCTGCCTTTGCCAGCCGACTTTCTTGAATAACACAATAGAAAATGGTTACATGGGGTTGGTGACTGAAAAAATCAACCAAATCTCTCAATTTTTCTTGTTTAGTTACTTGGTTGAGACATTGTCCTCGATATTTAATGGTCCTTTTGGTTGTTTTCTACGTCATTTTTTACCTCTTTTTTTTTTTAAAAAAAAAAAAGAAAAAGAAAAAAGAAAAATTAGATCATATGATCCCCCAAAACTCAAAAGCCTGGTGACCACTTGAGCTTCAAGGGGTTTAGATATAACAAGCCTGCAATGTTGTATACCTTCTAGCCCTTGTAAATTGACTTTTGTGTGACACTTTAAGGTTTAAAATGAACAAAAATCCTAAAATTAAATAGAAAAGATAGAAACATTTTGTTCCCGAGATGAGAAAGAAACTGAGCATCCATAGATAGGGACCTGTTACCTTAAAGATGAGCTTTGTACTGCATTTCTCTTCCAACCAAATGGAAATTACTGAAAGTCACCAGAAAAATGTATTGTAATAATCACTTTACTAGTATGCCTATTGCCTAGCCACTATATTATAAGAAAAGAAAGAAAGAAAGAAAAAAAGCATATTAGGGTGGCCAAATCAGGTGAGTTTGGACGATACATTAAGAGATAAAAACAAGAATACATTAGCTCCCTAATAAAGCAAAGATTATCATTAATACACATAAATCAGTTATCTTCTGATAAATCTAGATTAACTTGCCTTGTGACCATAGATTTCAAGGGTTAGAATCAAGAAACTCCAAAGAAAAGAATAAAAAAGAAACAAGAAAAAAGAAAACAATTTAAAAATTGTCAGGCAATGAAAGCAGCTTTTAGATGATCTCCCTTATATCCTTTCATTCATTTCCTGGTATTTATGATTCTGTAGCTCTCTTTTCTCTCTCTCAAACTCATTTTCTCTCAGAGACTTCAATACAAAATAAACTCTCTCTCTCTTTGTATACATAAACTTCTTTCAAAAAGGGTGCAGAAAGCCTTGCGTCTCAGATCCCAATACACTGATTCCCTCTCTATCCGTGTCTCTTCCTCTCTCTCTGCCTGGGACATGGCCTAAAACATCTATAAAATATAGAGTACAGAGAAATTTGGGCATATATAATACAGAAATGCAAGAGCCAAGCTTAGGCATGATGGGCAGTGGAAGTGGGAGCACTGCACTCGGTGGTTTAAGCAGTGGAGAAGTTCTGTCGGTCTCCGGCGACCAGCAGAGCCGGCAACTCAAGGCGGAGATTGCCATTCACCCGCTGTATGAGCAGCTATTGGCAGCACATGCGTCTTGTCTCCGAGTGGCTACCCCAATTGACCAATTGCCACTCATAGATGCCCAGCTTGCACAGTCTCACCAGTTGCTCAGGTCCTACGCTTCACAGCACTGCCAGCATGGAAGTTCTCTCTCTCCCCATGAGAGGCAAGAACTTGACAACTTTTTGGTGGGTTCCCTTGTATTTTGTTGTTCTAACTTTTGTTTAGCTTGTTCGAAGTATTTGAATTTTCTTTTCTTTTCTTTTTTTTTTTTTGTTTGATTGCCACCAGCAGCATGGTCTCGCGATAAAGTAACTGGAACAAGCAGGTTTCAAATCTCGGTATCGAAAGACAAAAAAAAAAAAAAAAAAAAAAAAAAAAAAAAAAAAAAAAAAAAAAAAAAAAAAAGCAAAAAAGAAAAAGATTTTCTGTTTGATCCTTTTAGCCTTTTAGGGGCTTGTTATTTGGCTTTGAATTAGAGGTAGTTCTTGTTTTCTTGACTGATTTTGAGCGTTTGCATTAACATATAGATTATGGTATATATGGTTGTGACATGTGTGTGTTGCAGGCGCAATATGTGATGGTTTTGTGTACTTTCAAAGACCAGCTTCAGCAGCATGTTAGAGTTCACGCCGTTGAAGCTGTCATGGCCTGCTGTGAAATTGAAAACAACCTACGAGCTCTCACTGGTTTGTCCCTCCCTCTCTTTCTCTTCTCAAGCACCTAGACACGAAGGTTAATCTAACAATATTTATGCTAGTTTTTATCCAAAAGCACAGCTTTTTAGAACGATAACCTTTTTTCTCTCTCTTTTTTTATTTATTAAATTTAAGGTCTTGACACCTTCAGTTTTAAAAACATAAAATCTCGAGTTACAGTCTTTCGAAAAAAAAAGAGAGAGAGAGCATAAAGAAATCGATATATTTGTTGGATTAAAAAAATAAGTTCTTTTCTTGCTTTGATTTTTGATGGGTCTAAGAAGGCAAAGTATGCAAGAGGACATGTATATACATAAACGGCAGTTGTACCTGATTCATTTTTCCCTCTTAAGTTTGTGAATAATCCGTACAACAAGCGGATGCAATAGGACCTACTAATGCAAAAACCGTTTTAAACTTCATATTGGGGGCTTGAGGGAGGTGTTGGTTAATTTGTTCGGTGAAGGAGGGGTGCCACCAACACCATCACCACCACCACCATCACCAACTGATAAGGTTGCTTAGATTATATCTGGATGCTCCAGAACCTGTCTTATTCCGCTGATTATATATTGATTGCTTTTGGCTTTGCATAGATATTACATTAGGCTTATTTGTTGGTGTTTCTGTTTTTTTTTTTTTTTAAGTATGTTAGGTATATTGCTGATGTGGGGGGTCACGAATACAAGTATCCAAGCATCATCCCAATAATGAACTTGAGCAATCAGTACTACTTGTAAATGAGTTTAGATGCCCCCATTGATGTGATGATAACCATATTATGCAAGTACACAATTCTTTATTTTTTATTTTTTGGATGACTAGAGAACTCCATTTTCGTAAATAAAGAGCTCATGAGTAGAGTTGTTAATCCCCGGTCAGCATATTCGGATCACTTCGAGTTTGTGTTATTGGGATTTTGGATCATTTCAGTTTCAGGTTATGAGCTTTTTGTTTTTTCAGTCCATGCAAATTGAATCAAGTTAAGTTTCAAATGGATTAATCGGATCAGCTTTTGCCACTCTTTACTATTAATCTCCTGACCAAGTCCATAAATCAGCTAAATCTTTTAGCAGTGGTCCACATTACTCAAGGAGAATCAAACTGACGGCCTCTAAGAAGCACACAACAAGATCAGAAGCTCTTAATTATTTGAGCTTTGAGTTGAAAGAGCACCTTATCTGATTGAATAGGATATTAATAAGCGGCTCAAAATGTTCCTGTCTTGTCTTGGCGAGGAGATTTTTAAGTGAATTTGATCCTAATATGAACTTAAAACTTAAGAGATGAAACTGTAATAAATTTATTTTGGTGTCAGCTGCCAGAAAAGTTTATTTGACAAAATGGCTTAGTAATGATTGCCTCTGCATAATCTCTATCAGGAGTAACTCTAGGAGAAGGGACAGGTGCGACCATGTCTGATGATGAGGATGAGCTGCAAATGGAGTCTTCTATGGATCAATCAGGTGGTGATGGGCTTGACATGATGGGATTTGGTCCTCTGCTTCCCACAGAATCTGAAAGGTCTTTGATGGAGCGAGTTCGCCAGGAACTGAAGATCGAATTAAAGCAGGTTTCTTTTTTGTTGCAATGATCTTACAGCTGTTTCATTCCAACATTAATGAAACAACAACAACATGTGCTTCATGTCAACACTTAGTTCTATATGAAAGAAAGCAACTTTAGCATAGCATGTGATATTGAAAATATATAAGGCAACTGTATAAAAAGTTGATGACTTTTGCTTTGCAGGGTTTTAAATCTAGAATTGAAGATGTAAGGGAGGAAATATTAAGAAAAAGAAGAGCAGGAAAGCTGCCTGGTGACACAACCACAGTACTGAAGAATTGGTGGCAGCAGCACTCAAAGTGGCCTTACCCAACTGTAAGCAAAGCAGCCTATACTTGCTCTGAAAGTCAAAAAATTTAGTTCTCCTGAACTATTTGTGACTGCCTCTTGTTTCTATCAAAACAGAGTTCAACTTCAATTTCAACTTAAAACAAGCACTTTTGCCAGATTTTTCTGCTGGGTTGCATTTCATTCGGCCAATATGTGAAAGACAGTTTTTTCTTTTTTTGAACAATTCTCTCTGACTAGATCTGAAACTCAAGATTTCAGTCTTGGAAATGACTCCAGTACCAGAGAACTAAATCTTATTGGTACAATATATGAAAAGATGGTGATGGTTATGGAAGTGCATAATCCTCCAGAAATTCGGCAATTAAATTTGGTTTCTTGCAGGAAGATGACAAGGAAAAACTCGTGGAGGAAACAGGATTACAACTAAAGCAGATAAACAACTGGTTCATCAATCAAAGGAAGAGAAACTGGCACAGCAACTCTCAGTCTGTGACATCTTTGAAGTCCAAGCGCAAAAGGTAGACCTATCCCAATCTTACTTTGTGTCAAAACAGCAACTGCAAGCAAGCAGGGACATGCTTCCTACTTTGATACAACTATCATGTGACCATTGGGGTTACATAGTGTTTGCTAACATCCTGGTACAGAATGTAACATATTTGGACCCCATTATAGCTCATATATAAGGTTTGAAGATTTTCATGCAAGATCTCAACCAAAAAAAAATAAAAATAAAAAAATCTCATTTTACCTTTTTTTTTTTTTTCCTTTAGAATTTCCTCTATTTTCTGCCTTTTGACTTGTAAATAGATGGGGGTTGCTCCAATTCTAAGTTCTAATTCCTAAACCTTTGAAAGAGACCTAAACAGAAAGAGGCTATGGCATGGCTGTCTCAACCTACAATATGAAATTCACTTGGCTATATATTTCTGCAAAATTTGACTATTGCCAATTCATTCACAAACCAAAATGGTGGATCTATGGGACATTTTATACTCTAGTTTGTCGCTTCCTAGGATTCACATGCACCAACTTTTGTCTTCAAATGTTGGCGATGAACACAATCGTTAATTGGCCATGGCTCTCGCTATAGAAATTGGAGAAGTTGAGTAAAAGAAAAATCAGTAATTGGGTCGTCAAGCTCTGGTCCATTGGAGTCCAACATGACATCTACCCAGAAAAATTAAAAAGCACCCAAGTTAGCCAAGCGGTGCTTCTTTATATTGTGAGAATCTTTGGTAAAACCACCTTATGCTGGCTGCCTTTCTAGTCCCTAAAAAATTAAAAATTCCCAGAGATTTCACAAGAGATACAGACCCAGAGCAAGAAGAATCAGAAGATGTTCGTCTGAGAGAATAAAAAACAAAAAAAAGAGCAAGATTACATGGACGAACAGAGTGGATGAACTTCAAATGATTAGCGAGTTGATGGACATACCATATAATGATTATTATCATCCAAAAAAAAAATAAAAATAAATAAATAAATAATATATATATATATATATAAATAAAGCAAAGTTGAAGAATGTTAAATAACTATCATCGAATGTGCCACCGATCATCTATCAAAAAGTGATAATTACATAACATATGATGATTATTTATATATTTTATCTTACCTATTTATACATTTAATAAATTTTAATTGGTGTAGGAGACCAAAAATTTGGGGAAATTTCACGTCAGCTTATAATAATTGAGAAGTGGGTCCTGCTTAATTGTCTGGCGGATTGAGGTAAGGTGTGCCCTTTCTCACACCACACCGTTTGTTTTTGTTTTTTTTGACAACAAAGGGATTTCGGATCCTGGTAATCATTAAACCATCAATGCAAGTTGGTGCTCCATATAATTCAGTGCCTTGCAGGTCACAGGTACATTGCAACCGCATCCAGAACTTTATCCAAATAAAATAAATATAAAAATACTAAATTTTAATGAATATAAATAATTTTATATTACATTAATTTTATTTATCGTATAATATAAAATAATTTGTGTATAATTATAAAAATATCTTGTATCTGTTTGAATGTAATATTTTTTATATTCATGTAATTAAAAAAATTAATAAACACAAAAATAAAAAAATAATTAAAAAATCAATTATATCAATTATATATATATATATATATATATATATATATATATATATATATATATATATATATTCAATTAGAAACAGCCATCAACTCCAACAAATAATATCTTTGTTCTCAAATCTCAATAAAACATGTTGGAGTGGGAGACATAAACAGGATCTGGTATCTTACCTCAACATTGATGAGCCTAATTCAGTGTCAACTTTTTACGTTGTTCTAATCAAGATTTTAAGGTACGAGAACACTTTGGCAGACACAAAAATTATAAAAATAAATGAATATAATTAATATAATAATATCTATTTCATTGTAATAATGAAAAAGAGTCAAATCAATGAATAGAGAGTAAAACAAATTGATTTTCTTATAATATTTTTTTAATTGCACACGTTGCGTAGTCACTTCTTTGAAAGCAACATATAAAATTATTGTTTTATTAGGCTGTCGGTGAACCAAAAATTACAAAGAGAGAGAGAGAGAGTGACCGACACGTTCGGGCATTAACCTTTACTAGCACTATTTTTTCCAACAAACCAATCAATTGAGTTATCAATAAGTCAAGTTATTTTACCTCATTATTATTTTTTATTGTTACAAATTATTATAACTTTTAACTTTTTATTATGTGGTAGAATTATAAACTTGAATTAAATTTTCATGTCCCATAAATACCATAATTATTGTCCTATATATATAATTTCTTTGTTAACTTTAATTATATCTTAAAAAATTTAAATATATAATTAATAATTATAATAATATAACATATAACTTCGTATTTGAGATGTGTTGAAATTTTAAAGTACATATATATATATATATATAAATATAAAATTTTAGTTATAAAATAAATTATAAAAAGTTATTTTTGCCTAATGGAAGTGTTCACACAACACTCCACGCGGATGCCCATACCGCACCCACTATTTAAGACGCCTACCCAACCTAGTCTTAAAAGGCTTAAAATCGTACTAAATTCTTCAGACAGCTCTCTCTTTCTTTCGTCTCACTTTTGTCTCTCTCTCTCTCTCTCCCTCCCTCCGCAGAACTAAGAAATGGGTTTCTCATCAAACGGCACCGCATCAGGCCACGGTAAGCCACTAAAGTTTCTCGTCTACGGGCGCACCGGCTGGATCGGTGGCCTCCTTGGGAATCTCTGCCAGTCTCAAGGCATCGACTTTACCTACGCCTCCGGCCGCCTCGAGGATCGCGCATCGTTGTTGGCCGACGTAGCTGTCGCCAAACCCACCCACGTCTTCAACGCCGCCGGCGTCACCGGCCGCCCCAACGTCGACTGGTGCGAATCCCATAAGGTCGAGACCATCCGGACTAATGTGGTCGGGACGCTTACGTTGGCTGACGTTTGCAGGGAAAAGGGCTTGGTCTTGATCAACTATGCCACGGGTTGTATATTCGAGTATGATGCGGGTCACCCTCTCGGGTCGGGTGTCGGGTTCAAGGAGGAGGACACCCCCAATTTTACCGGATCTTTCTATTCCAAGACTAAGGCCATGGTATTGAAAATCCTCGATTGCACAGAAATGAGACTGTAAATGTGTTCTTTTAACAATTTTAACTACACTTTTTCATAGACTTGCATCGAAATTTGCATTTATGTAATATTTTATGTACAAATATTGCTTTATTTTATTATTTTGGGTTCAATGGCTAGTTAATTTACGTTATCATTTGTGTCATTCTTGTGTGTCGCGAGATTAGAGGTGTCAAATGAGTCGGATCGGGTGAATTCCGAGTAGGTTCTTTTTAGATCCGGGCTTTTTCTGTGTTCTTACTTGTTTGGGGTTACGGTCGACTTACGAGTTGAACCGTGTTCCTTTTTTTTTTTTTTGGTGTTTGTGGGTGTGGTTGTGTGTTGGGTTTGTTTTGTGTTTTTTTTGTTTGTTTGTTTGTTGTGGGTGTTGTGGTGGTGTGGTGTGTTTGGTTTTTTTTTTTTTCGGGTGTGGTTTTTTTGTTTATTCAAGGGCCTTTGTATTTTGATAGCTTTACATGACACTAATGTTGCATAGCTGTCATATAGTTATCTAGAAAAAAAAAATGCTGATTTATACATTAAACAAGTGGGTTTGCCTTGGATGCCACATTTATGATTGTCTCTACTACTAATTTATTTGTTGAATTTACTGGAGGTTTAGCTAGAGGCCAATGGGGCATGGTGTCTTGTGCTAAGTTGAATCAATTATTTGTTCATAGGTCTAACTATAGTTTACACAAATTATGTGTAATTTAAGGTTTGCAGAAACTTTTAAATGTGCTAGAGATCTTGTGTTTGGTTTTGGATCTGAATAAAATTGTTTTGTTTTGTTTTTTTCTTTTTTGTGTGTAATGTACTGAATGCACAATGATGTTGGCAACTGCAATTCTGAATATGGTTCTCATTTGATATTTTGAAGGTCGAAGAGTTGCTGAAAAATTACGAGAATGTCTGCACCTTGCGAGTCAGAATGCCCATTTCATCCGATTTAAGGAATCCCCGCAACTTCATCACCAAGATCACTCGGTACGAGAAAGTAGTGAATATTCCAAACTCAATGACAATTTTGGATGAGCTCCTCCCCATTTCCATTGAGATGGCAAAGAGGAATCTTACAGGAATCTGGAACTTCACGAACCCTGGGGTGGTCAGTCACAATGAGATCTTAGAGATGTACCGGGACTACATTGACCCCAACTTCACATGGAAGAACTTCACCCTTGAGGAGCAGGCAAAAGTGATTGTTGCCCCAAGAAGCAACAATGAACTTGATGCTACCAAGTTGAAGGAGGAATTTCCCCAACTCTTGTCAATTAAAGAGTCCCTCATCAAGTATGTCTTTGAACCAAATCAGAAGAAGACTGCCGCAGCTTGAAAGGGCATTCCCAGTTTACCATGCTTCCATGCTGTGAGGTAATGCGGCAGCTTAGATTGCACGCCTATACTCTTGTCCATTGAGAGGTCCCTCCTTGATTATGTATTCAAGCCATATGAAAATTCCTAAGGTGCTTGAAAATTTTCATTTGTTCTCAATCTTTTTTTCTAAAAATTTTTTTTTGGCTTCTCTATTGCTGTTTATCAAAATCTTGCTAATGTGGGTTGATTTGGTCTGTCCACCTCCGGGTTTCTATACCAAAATGAGTTGTCTGAGGCACCTAGTTACGGCTGCCTGTTGTACTTGTAGCTTTGATCATGAATAAATTGGCTGAATGAAAGTGAATTATCAAATCATAAAATATTGTTCAGTGTTCCTTGAGCTGCTGAACTTTTGGGGAATAACAGCATTGTGAATTGTTTGTAGTCAGAAGCTAACATAGTAAAATAAGAGTCTCTTTTGTTTTCCTGAGATTGGAGAATCTTGAAGACCTTGCAATGACTTTTGTATTGGTAGATTTTTCTGCAAATCTATTATGATTTTTCTCTATTTTAGATTTCCATAATATAGATAGGGGGATTGAACATAGAGAGTACATGCGAGTTTACATCACTTGAACTCAATTGTTAGTTGTAGTTGGCATACTATTCATCAAAGAGTGTGTCAACTGCTTCGAAGATTAGGATTTAATGACGTAGACATGCATTGATGATGCTCCAACCTCACAACTTCTACCACACACTTATACACAAACAACAAACAAGTGTGTGTTCGGCTTCTCTGACTGAAAACATCTATATAATGAGCTAATGGAGGTGATTTCGCCCCATTTCACCGGCCGCCCCAGTCTCTACCACAACTCTCGGCGACATTACTGGTTTTGGTGAGTTTGGCATCGCCACAATCTGAACCCCTCTGGGTGCTCCGTCTTTGATCCTTAAATTACCCACATCACTTTTCGACCTCCCATCATCGGCGCGCGCTTGACACTCGTTAATGGAGCTACCACCGAGAAATTATTTTCTCAGAAAACAAACAAGGGCAAAGAGAGAGAGCGAGAGAGTTTGAGGATCACATGTTAGATTGCCAAAGAGTTCAAGATAAATCTGCCAAGACGAGCGAGTTGAGTTAATTTAATATTAAATGTGAGTTAAAAGAAGTATTTAAGTAAACATGTGATTTATTGTTAGATCTCAACCCGTGTTTGCAGTCCACAAGCACGGTTCTTTTGGCTCATGAAAAAAACCGCACGTAGAGCACACTCTAAAACCGAAGAAAGACGACCCAAATAACATAAGACAAAATTAAGTGAAAAAGCGACTAGAATGGCAAACATAAGCAATAACATGTTCAAATGCAGTCACACACAGGAAGCCACAGAAAGAGTACATGAATTACAGCATCAGAGTGATCGAATTGTTGATTTAGTTGTATCGATTACGATAAATGGAGGGACCTTCGAATTTTTCTGAGTTGTGAAGTGTGGAGCAGGAAGAATTGATAAAAGCAGGAATAACAGTTGACACCGTTATCGGGCTCGTCACCACATGGTGACCATCTTTCCACACGATCGCACCTGATTGAATTGGCTGCTGAGAAATCTTTGGACCAGTGAGTTTCACTTTGCATGTTTTTTGGTTTCCAATTTTTTGAGAATGACAAGACGGAGGAGGGATCCACTGAAATGCTGACAAAGTTTGGCAAGTTATACCGGCTAGCAGTGTAGGTCGAATTTGGGAGGCCGACGTTGGTAACTATCCTAGTAAAGATTGCATTAATGGGCTTGCCATCTTCTATAGCGAGGAAAATGAAGGGTAGTTGAGATCCCATCCTCATGTAGGATTTGTGTTGTTGCAAATGTTGCTATTGTCCCGGTTACATGTCTGAGGGCGTTATAGCCTTGTTTGCAAAGGAAGTTGATAGAGTCTGCTTAAGAAGCATCATAAACAAGACCAGGATGTACTGCTCCTAGTGTATTAATGTGACCAGACCCACAAGCGAATTCGAGGTTATCTATGCCTTTTAGGTCTATAGAATATTTTATAAAATATTTTGAGGGGTGTATACTATCAACTCCTACATTCTCCTCTTAGATTCTCGAGGAAGAGGGCCTTGAGGCATATATAAGTAGTAGTACTACCCGCATCAATAAACACCTTTTGAAAAGAAATTAATAATCTTGTAACAAATGGTATTAGAAGGTTGCAATTTTGGAGTCTATAATGCTGTTCAAGTCAGTTATGGCAGTTAAAAGAGCTCCAACAAAGTTATGTTCGTTTGCAATCTTTCAGTTCACCATTTCTTACTTTCCGAGTCATTTTGTATGCTTAGTTTGGGTCTAAGTATGGGAACCATATGTTTGGTGTCTCCTATGATAAGTTGTTTACCGAAAATCTCAAGTATGGAGTTAACTTGCAAATTTGGTATTGCTTCTGTTCAAGTACTAATCAAGAACTAAAGGCATAGTGATCGTGTCTTTATGCACTCATCTCTTTAATCTCCAACATATACCAATGGAAATGCAAGGAGTGCAGTTTTTAGCAGCCAATAATTTCTATTTCTTTCCACTGCAATTCTCTTTATTACTTTTTGCGAAGGCATTTGATTTATACCAAAAGCTTGGTTCTCAAGTTTCTTCCTTACATTTACTTGATCATCAACAACAAGAGTGGTAGTAGAGCTCTTATGGATCTTTAAAGAACCTATGAGTGAGCAAAAATTAGAGAAAAACACGAGAATTACAAGGAAACTGTTGAGAACATAAGCCTGCTAAGTTACTGCAATCTTCAAATTTGTCTCGATGGCTTATGTGAATTTCTTTCCTCTTCCTCCACCCAAATTTTATGGAGAAAACTATGTGCAGTAGTTTATCATGATGATGACCTACTTAAAGGCATATGATCTCTAGGAAGTTATTGAGCAGCAAACAGAGATTGTAAATCCAACAATAACTCAATTGAAGAACCACAGTAAGTAAGTGGCCAAGTATTTAAAAGACTTGATTTGTCTTCACTCAGTGGTTACTGAGATAATTTTTAATAGGATCATGGCTTTCAAACTCCCAAAGAAGCTTGGGAGAACCCAAAATCTTGATTTTTCCTACTATTGGAAAATTCATGCAAATAAGTTAGCAAGTGTGAACCTGTGTCCAAAAGACCCATGATGAACTCCGAGTCTAACTTCGCCCATGAAGTCCCATGATCTTGTAGTATGAAGCTCTAGTATGTGGTTTGGGAACCCCGAAACCACACCTTCCATTTCTGCAGCATTATTGATGTCACTTGCTAAATTGTTGGAATGGAAGCGGTTAACAGTACATCTTTATATTGGTTGTCAAAACTCTAATAAACCTGTGATTCTCTCCACCTCTGCATCGGATAAGTTGGCCACAAATCCATTGAAACTGCTTCCGCAACTATAATAACGATTCTTTGGCTGACGAATAACTGCAACTAAGTATATATGTGTGCGTGCACTGTTAAGCTTTACCAGCTATTAGCACAGGATTGCAAGTAGATTCCTGGAACTGGCGTCAAACGGGCTTCTTGTCGTCAGGAGTTCAGGAAATCTTGTAAGCTGTCATATGTCCTTGTCTAGGTGAACCTGTCTGTTGATTTTCTATTTCATGTACGGGCCAGGATTTCAATTAAGTACGGTTTTAATAGTAAAATATGAGTTCTTGGGGGAATCCTTCACTGTAAAGATTATTGGTCCTTGGTTTCCCACAGCAAGATTGTGACTTTGTCAATTGTCAGTTGAAGAATATTCAAGCCTGTAGCTCAATGGTATTCAGTCCACCTGTTTTTGGGTTCCTTCGTGATGTGGCTTGGGCCCATTGATGACCTTCCTGCCCAACCTCTCTCTGCTTAACACAAAGAAATTGTTCTAAGGACAAAAAAAAAAAAAAAAAAAAAAGACGTCTATTGACCAATACCTAATTAGTCTGCTCAACTGTTTCCAGGTAAACATTGCTTTTGTATTTGCATTGAACTAGCGGTTAGGATTAAAAAGCCCCACTCCTGGACGAGAGTGGTCCCACAAGATGGGGGTGGGCACACTTGCCTAACAATGTAGACGGGGACCACCAAAAGAAGTCTCTGCTGTTCAATAGTATAAGGGGCCCACTCTGGTATGCAGTTGCAAAAAGGGGCGGGGGCGCCAACTTTTTTTTGATGCGTTCCAAATCCATCAAAGCCCTCCGGAACGAACCATCCAAAACGAAGAGAGAGAGAGAGAGAATAAATTAGATAACGGCCCCCACAAGACCGACGAGGGACGCGAAGCAGAAGGGCCCCACAAAGCATAGCGTTGCCACTATCTGTCACCATGGACCCCACAGGCCCCCCTCTTGACAGCTTCAATCGGGAACACCCACATTACCAGGATCACATTTTTCATGCATACCTATGATCTCATCTACGCGAACTCCTTCGCGTGCCAAACAACTTAGTGACAGATGAGGGCAAACCGAAAATTGCACTGGGAGCGTGGAGTCTACAAGTCCCGAGCCAGCTTGGAAGTTTGCTCGTTGACCCATCTTTGGGAAGTGGGGCTACACCGTACCACCACCACCGTCGCTGTCCACCACCGCGGCACCACGCTGAAGGACACCACATCCCAGTCACACGAGGGAAAGTCTACGCACGTGTGTAAGTGTCAACGATTGGCCAAACCACCAGCTGGATTTGGAACCTTTTTTTTTTTTTTTTATATCGATTTGCATGCCTCCTCCGTGCAAGCTTGAAATGCGTTTTTATTCGACGCAACATTGGGATTTAATAATAAACATTATGAACTAATAATAATAATAAATAAATTTAATTTTTTTTAAAAAATATTTAATAAAATTAAATATAAATTTTAAAAATAATTAATTTTTTTTGGATAAACATATAGAGTATATTGTTCAAATAATTGTGTGAAATAATTAAACACACTTTATTTTGACAAAATTATATAGTATCGTTTTTATTTTAAAAATTTATATAAATAAAAAAGTGTATTTTATATTTAAATAAATATTTATTTGGATGTATTTTAACAATTAAAGGTTTGATAAATGAGTATTTTCATGAATTTGACTAGTGCTAGAGCAAAATCCAATGTCAATACCAAATTCAAAGTACCAATTCATGGCACGCAAGAAAGAGCTGTTCATCATTAATTAAGCCTCTTCTTGTATCGATTGGCATTCAAGCACTAATCAGATTATCAGCTTGCGTGGTTGTTGCCTTTATTGTTTATATAGCAATTCCACTTTTCTATTTTTATTTCTTAAATCAAAAGTTAATTTTTAACAAAAAATAATGTATCACCTTGACGCATGTATATAATTTTCACCTGTTTTACTATATATATATATACTGCATATATTTGTAAAAATTAGTTATGATAATTTAATTATCCATGGAAATTTTGATTAAGCCAAGAAAAAAAATTAAACATGCAAATTCTAAGCTAAATACTCAACATTTCTAGCCAAAAAAGAACTGATTTAGCAAAGCTGATGTCAAAAAAAAAAAAAAGAGAGAGAAGAAGAAGAAAAGATGATTAACACAAGCAAGGAAAAACCCTAAAAACATGAAAATTTTTGCTCATAAGAGGTCCTAAAAGCTAAAACCCTTTTTTCTGGTCCCAATATCCCTTTAATTAGTTAATTATTATTCAAAAATTACAAATTTTCCAAATTTCCATTGTTACGTGACTTAGAACCTTGGGGCTGTCACTGCTTTGCCGATCCGCCCATGAACTGCAACTCTTTCTTATCGTAAATCTCCAGCGAGAAGTCCCTCAGCATCTGAGCTTTTCCTCCCCCGCCGCCGCTTCCGCTGGTCGTACTTGTAGAGCTCACGCTTGGAGCCATCGTCGACTTCTTGGCAACCTTGGGCCCGACGGACGTGCTCATGGCCAACACGGGGGACGCCGCCGACGCCGTCCCCACCTCCACTCTGCTTGGAATATTGCTGCTGTCGCTGTTTGTCGTTGTGGCCACGAAGGATGATATGGGTTGTGCCGCAGCAGCAGCAGCCACGTTGAAAACTGGCGCTATTGTCGACGGTGATAATGCCCATATCTGCGGATGATGGTTTGACGACTGTCCGGCGGCGGCGGCGGCGACGGGTTGGGGAATCATCCAGAAGGCATTTGCTGGTACCATCATCCCGGCGGCGCTGCCCATGGCGAAGACGGGCACTAATCCTTGCGGGGTTGCTGCTGCGGCACCGATTGGGGCCAGGCCGGAAGTTTGCGAAGAAACGGAAACCGCCGCAGCTTCGCTTATGTCGCAGAACTCCGAGTTCCCTGGACGTTTCCGTTTCTTCATCGTTGTTGTGTCCGTTATTGAATTGTTGTCTGGGGTAGCGGTTGCGGGGATTTTGAGGGTCCCACCTACAGAGACAGCTATGGCCGGGACGGTCCCCGTGCCGGTGGCTTCTATGATGGCTTGTTCAGCGTGTTCCAACAACCATTTAACGGTTTCGCCGTCGGACTTGTGGCCGAGTTCTCGGGTTAATTGGAAGATCCGTGCGGCGCAAGTGGCCGGTATTCGGATCCTACGGCCGCGTCCCTCCACTTTTGTGTGGCGGTCCTTGGTGGACGATCGTCGCACGGGCATGGGGACTGACATTGGCGTCTGCATCGCCACCGGCAGTACTCCAATCGCCGGACGTTGGGTCTTTTGGTCGGTATCGGATGGCGGGTCGGAGTCCACGGGCTCTTCCTTCAATGGGATTACCTGAAACGCCTCCGTTTCATCAATTGTTGAGATCTTCGACACCCCAACGCTATTATTATTATTATTAGTGTCCTCCTCTTGCTCACCGGCGCTGGTGCTAAGGTCGGAGGCGCCACCTTCATCATCCTTGTCCACGTCATGCTCTCGAAACGACGCCATTTCGAGGAGAGGAGATTGGGGTAGTGTTTGTTTACCGAGAAAATGAGATGGGAAAATTTATGCGGGGCCTTTTGAAGGAAAGGATGGTGGTGGGTTGGGGGGGGGGGGAATGAGAAAGCAACGGATCGAACTCAAGAATTCATTGGCTTTTTCTAATGGCGTATTGCTCTTAATTGACTCTTGTTTCAGTGTTTGGAGGAAAAAATGGCAAGTTTTTGGTGGGGGGTGGGAGAGAAACCAGCGGTTGGGATAAGATCATGGAAACTGTGTGTGAATGAACGGGTGACACGTGTTGGATCTCACTTTGTGACCACACTTGTGTGGACCGCACAAGGTAGGGACCGGGTGGTCTCCACCACTCCCCCAAGTGTCTCAACCAATCAGTTTTGTGGAGTGCAAGTCGTGTACAGTATTAACAGCTCAAACTTCTATTTTTCTTATTTCTTTTTCTTTTTTGAAGTGATTTTACTCTTGTAATCAGGATGGGTTTATAAAAATTTAACCCGCATTTTAATAGACAAAAGAAAAATTAAGGCTGGGAAAATTTTTATGTTTGTCCTAAATTCATTAATTGTAAAAAAATCTTAAATGGGGAAAATACATATTTATATTTTACTATGATAATTATTTTATATTATATGTTACATACATACATACATACATATATATATATATATATATATATAGCTCACATCAATTTACTCGTATTTAGGTAACATTTTAGTTAAAGCACCCCTTCTTTTTTCTTTTTTCTTTTTTTCTTTTTCTTTTGGTTAGACGAAATAGATTTATTTTTTATTGGTTTGGTACCGCCTTGCTGGTGGTGGTCCAGGCATTATATAAGAAAGGAAAAGAAAAATAAAATAAATAAAGACAAGATGAGGGAGTAAATAGTAAATGCCATTAATAATTGTTATTTCTCTCACTTGTTTTGACCCTCAGCTTGGATATTTGGCCGGCCTGATTTTAAGTAGATGGCGTTTGTTTATCATATGTTGATTAAGACTCGAATTCTAAAATCCAATCATAAGAACATATGAAAGAGTGGAATCAGGATGATAACATACGACTGCTTTAATATTGGCCCTTTTATTTTCTTCACACATTTTCTTTATGTTTTAATTGGACACTATTTTCCTGTTGATCTCTGTGCATTTACTAGCTAACATTGGCATATAACTGAAAGTCTGAAACCATGCAAAACCGCCGCATGCGGTGGCCGGACATGTAATTTCCATCCTGACGGGTATTATACTTTTCGTTGGAAAATGGGAACTACTATCGCATTACTATAAATGGGAATCATTCGAGAGAGCCAACCGCATACACGCTGGATTGCGGTAACAAAGTAGTTAGAGCACTGTATTCTCAATTTTAACAATTAGAATTTAAATCCCAACACCAGACGGAAGGACGGACGGACGGACGGACAGACAAACAGACAAATAGGGAAAAGGAAATATACATTTGTAGCTGTCACTGGAACAATGTTTTGACAATGGTCCCGCCCACAGTTTTCATTGTTTCTAGCAAAACAACTGTAGCGCCATGGAATACAGATTTTTGTGTTTTCCTTTTATGTTGCATCAGTTTTGTAGGTTCGATTAATTAAATGGGAACTGATGATTTAAGACCTTGGCTCGCACCCACTTTGACTAAATCAAATCAATCCTTTGAATTATGAATATTCCTTTTTATTATTATCGTCTACTTGTTCAGGAATAAAGTAGGAGTTTTTCAATTCCTCCGCCAGTTTCTATAAAATTTCACAAAATATAACTACTGGATTTTGATTGATAGAACGGAGTGACAAGAAGAAGAAAAAAAAAAAAAACAAAAAGTCCCAACTGGTTAGAGTAAAATATTTTCTAGTAGTGTGTTGCTCAACAAATTTGGAACAACCCACCTTCTAATATGGAGACTTTGATTCGTGTAGATATGTTTGGAGTTACTATCTCTCGGAATAGCTAGCTTTTTTGTAGTTCGATTTTTGGTTTTTTTTTTCGTCCTTTCTCACATATTTTTCTAGGCAAAGCAGAAACGTCTAGTAGACACAACTGGTTATGGATTTGGTCCTGTAATTGTGTTAGAAAGATGACTGAGTCGTAAGGGCAACAAGTCCCTGCCGTGTCAATGATTGGATTAGGCACAAGTAGGCAAATATATACCTTTTTCTTCTAAGTCTCTCCCTACGCTTTTGAGGTCCAAATATTCAAAGAAATGGCCAAGTCTTCGGATCAAAAGGTTGGAGAACTTTTGAACTGAAAAGAGGTGATATACCGAAACAACATTTGAGAAGCATTTTATTGAAAGAAAGAGACCAATTACACTGGGTAGGCCTGCTGCTTGACAGACTATTTTGAACTTGAGAGTAAAGAATTAAAGGGAAGCATGGATATTTATCATAGAACTAACAACAACATCTAGTAACATAAAAGCTCTCAATCACGCCCAAAGTTCCGTGACCATCAACGGCCATTGGCTACTGATCCAATCTGAGAGGTATTGTCAACGGGTTTTCTGGCATAGAATCTTCGGTACATGGAGTCGACTTCAGTAAGACAATATGTTCCTGGAGCCAACAGGCTACAATCCTTGCTGGTCACAAAGTCCTTAGCACCATACCTGTGCTCCATTACCTTCATGGTTTCAACAAACTTGTCTGGGGAAATCTGCAAGAGACACACCAGTTCGGTGTCACATGGTTTATGGCATTAAATGTGAATGAGAATTCCTTCGATTCCCAGAGAGCATAATGAAGACCAACTCTTTTTTTTTATGAAGCACTGCACATAAGAAACCATCAGCCTATGGGTGACATACTACTTTTCCCATGGTAGTTGCATCTACACCCTTTAAATCATACAAAATAGGCAATGATCTGCTAACTACACCATACGAGTTGAAAACAGTGAACAAAGACTACTACTAAAGATTTACTGGTTAACATGGCTCCTAGGTTGAATTTTTAAAAGAAATCACATTACCAGCCTTCAATAACAGTCATCATTCGTGATGTGCACAATCAGGTATATATGGTCAAAGACCATCAGCGGAACGAATCATATGAACAGAAACTGATATATAAACTGCTGAAAGATCTGAAAGACATAATTACCTCATGTCTTGACTTCAGCTTTTGTGCAACGTTCATCACAGCCATGATATTTGACAAGCTAAAAGGATGTTGACCTTCACTTAGTTTCAAAGAGAACATTGTGGCTGTCAAACCACTTCCATAGGAGAACAATATAATCCGCTTGCCTGCCTGAAAATTAATAGAAAAATCTTTGTAGTCTGTATCATCCATCATATAGAAGCAACTGTGCTTTAAAGTAACCTTAATGTAGTGGCATTTGACTCCCAAATCTAAGAAATCAAATAAAAAAATGTGAAGATAATTACCAATTCACTGTGTTTGCTGTGAATAAGAGAAGCAAATGCTGCATAGAGAGATGCAGTATACATGTTGCCAACTTGCTTTGGTAACAAAGTGGTCGGTTGCACCTTCTCATCATAAAGTGGCTTGGCAATTTGTTGGGACACCTGATAGTAGCATGAAGACAAGTCATCACCACTATTGACCTCAGCCCAATCTCAACAACTTATAATTAATTCAAGAAAATCTTTGAGCACTCCTAGCATTTGGTTTCAGAGTTTCTTCAGGTTTATGTACCGTTGCAATTCAGTCAATTAAAAATAGGAAGAATGCCAATGAAAGGAATCTCAAAAACTCTAAATTCAAGCAACTTGTAGGAATTATAATCAAGATAGGACACTAATCTAGATCTAAAGCAACAGAAACATCTCCCTAGAAGAGCAGTCCTCCCAGCATCCCTGCTCTCCCCTAGCAACCATTTGGGAAGATTAAAGAAAGGATGTTTATTTCTTCTAATGAACAGGACTGTAAGAAAACCTTTTCAAGATCGCGGTTTCGGTAGCTTTCATCCCCAGACATATTTGAAAATGGTGCCAGCTTTTCTTTAGCAGCCTCATCAATAGAGCTGCAAGGAAAATTAGATAACTAATGACTCAATACATGCGCAGCTGGAGTAATCTAACCTGTCAACCAAAAACTTTAATTGCTTAAGCTATGAAGAGAACACAAGAACCTCGCATTCCTCGCAAAGTCATTGAACACCAACCGGGCAAAGCTTTTCTGTACAAGCTGCAGCAGATATTCTAAGGTTAAAAGTAATAACATATAGGCATAACTCTATATATCTTATGACTTCATTGAATAGATGAAAAGGGATGATATTTGCAAGATCTTAGTAAATAATCTACCTTGTTATAAGGAGAATGAAATACAAAATAGTCGGAGTCAGTAAGAGAGAATTGTTTGTGCTCTGATTTCTCATACCTAGACAATAAAAGATTGAAATGTATTGGAATCACACACTGCCTTAAAAAGTCAAAAGCCTAAACGTAAACTAACTTCAGTACAGAATATATTCTTACTTAGCACAGAAATGCTTATAGCAGGCATCAAGAGCCATGAGGTAACATGTTTGGGATAGCTTGCCGTCCACAACCTACAGCATCATTTGTAAAATCAAGGGAAAAAAAAAATTTCTTAAAAAGTGGTTGTGCTTCCTCCAACAATGACTGGCGAGGCTGATAATTATGTTTATAATATGGAAAAGTTCAGGAGGAAGGAATTATTACTGGGTATTCACTGGCGAGATTGGGCTTATAAAAATCATAGGCATGTGACATATGGCTCCCTCTAAGTTTGCTTTCAAATGCAATAGGCGCATTAGGACCTATTAACATAGCAATGGCTGCAGCTCCTCCAGTTGGACGGGCCGGTCCTTCTGCGTAGACCTGATAAACAAAAAGGATATCCAGTAAACACAAAAGGGCACACACTGAAATAACAGATTGGCATCTGTATATAAGCATCATTCTATGCAAGCAAGATTTTCAACCCAGTGCATTGGAGATGCAAATGCAAATGCATGTCGAAATTCAGATGTCATGCAGCTAGACAGTTTAGGCAAGTTAAAAGTTGCCAGGGCATGTGATCTTACCGCACTGTCGGTGCAAACAACAAGACCATACCGTCCATCCCATGAACTACTTTCGATCCAATTGACGCAGTTGAACAAAGCTGCTGTTCCCCCGTAGCATGCATTAGTCGAGTCAACACCTTCAATGTCAGTGTTTCCACATTTCTGCTCATTTTGCAAGGAACACAACAGTCAATGCATTATGGCAATATAGAAAAAAAAAAAAAAAAAAAAAGGAAAAAGGTGATCATAAGATCTAAATCAAACCATTGCCATGAGAAGTAAATTGCTAGCAGAGCTGTTTAAATAAATCCAGATATGATCTCACAAATACAAAGAATTCTATTTTCCATTAGGATAACTACACGATGCAAATGAGAAAATGAGCTAGACAAAGGGAACCATAGTTCAAGTACCCGTACATATCAAAATTGCAACATAATTTAGGGAGACACTTGGTCATTTAGCATAAATTTTGGTTTATAATAAATCAGATTAAAATATAATAGTACCTCAAAGATTTGCATCAAGAAGGTTTTAATGGATTTGCTCTTGTCAATCACAGTCTCACTGCCGACTTCAAGACGACCAATTTGCTTTGGGTCAATGTTATACTTCTCAAGAAGTGAAGTAACAACTGTCAAACTGAAAAAGCCGAGATTAAAAAAATAATAATAAAAATGAAAGACAGAGTTAGCCATTACCAAAGCTCATACCTACTAAGCATTTTATTAATAATAAATGGGCGGGGATCTTTGATATAGAATTACCAACCTCATTGAAATGACATCTTCAACTTCCGTGCAGAATGCCATGCAATCTTGTCCAAGCCCAATGGTGTATTTCCCTTTACTGGCGCCATCATGAGCCTCCAGTGCTTCCTATTTCAGGTTTAAAAGGAAAATCCCAAATTAAAAAAGACTGGAAATATTTCAGAAAAAGAAACTTGCACAAGTTAAAATCTTTGACGAGTTAAAAAACAGAACCAGAAAATCTAGCATATACCCAGAAAGTACTTTTCTGTGATTGCATCAGGGCACTGAAAATCTTGAATCGTTTACAAATTAAAGAGACACAGAATTGATAAATATGAGTTGAAAAGCTACAAACTTTACAAAACAAAGACCTCATGAAAGGTACAGTTGAAAAAGGAAGAAACAAAATAATAATAATAATAAACGATTCAGAATTACAAATGTAACTTCATTATCCCATTGCTAAAGAATCTGAAATCCAAACCATACCAACATAATTAAAAGCTTGATTGAGCTTATTTTTTCCAATCTCAAACAAACAAACCGAGTATAAACCAAATAAGAGAGAATAAACACAAAGACACAAACACACACACAAAAATCCAAAATACTCCACTTTCCTAGCATTTTCACTAGTTTTCTCAAGAAACAAACAGAGAGGCAGACCTGAAACCAACAAAAACCACATACACAAAGAGGGATCAAATTAAATCACCTGTCGAACGCAGGTAGGAGGGAAGTAGATGTCCAAAGCTAGAATACCCACATTCTTTGCTGCCATTTTCTCACACTTTCCTTTCTCTTCACTTTTCTTGTTTGACTTCACAAAAACAAACCCAGAAGTTTTCCTTTCTTGTTTCTCTGATTTTAAGGAAAGAAAATAAAGCAACGGAGGGACCTCTGTTTTTTGTAAAGGAAAAGAAAAGAGAGGACTGGAGAAGGAGGCGCCTAAAAATTGGCGGAGACAAGAGGGACGTGGAGGATCTCGTTAAACGTTTGCTTGGTTTATATAGAAAATATTTTTATTTTTATTTTTATTTTGTTTAAGACAAATTGGAAAAGCACCTATACATTTATTATTGAATAAACTTTGGCCCTTTTAAGAAGAGAGTCAAATTACGTTTTATTTATTTATTTATTTATTTATTTTACTTTTTATTACTTATTCAATGCTTTAGATCTGAAGTTGTAATCAACCTACTACTTATCTCCTATTTTTATATAATAATTTTTAATTATTACGTAAAATGTTAAGATTTATTTTTATATTTTCGTATTGTAATTCGCGTAGTGTTATAATATATTCAAATTTCTATCACAAATATGTCATGTAAATCATATAAAATTTTCTTTTTATTTTTTATTTTTTTATTATTGTTGTTGTTGTCGAAAGTAAATAAAGATTATAACATCAAAAGAAAATTTAATTATTATATCTGTACTTAATATGATCAAATGCTCCAGCGCATAGTTACGTGCTAAGTTCTTATTCATTACAGCATGTAAAAGCTTCAGACAACTCTTGAAATTTGTATAACTTGGGATAAGTTATTGTCTCAATTAATTCTTAGATAATTGTTCACTTCTATTTACTGATACAGTGACACATATTTTTTTTTATTTAACAAATATTTAATTTTTTGAAGGGACATTTAACTTTACTAAATATATTCTAAACTATGATATTTTGTGATATATATATATATATATATATAATTATAAAATTATCATATTATATGAAAAAAGAAAAAAAATTATATGAAAAGTATATAATATAAGGCTTCCATAATTATTTTTTTTTTTCTTATTGTTCATGGCATTGAAGCTACTAATTATTCACAAAACAATCCAATTAAATAAATTTGAAAACTTAACCCTGCGGATTAGTTTGAAGTGCCACGTGACAGAAAAGAAGTCCGTAAGCGCGGGTCCCACATAATCCTTTAGAGATTACAGACCTCACTTCCCCGTTAATTTCCCTTTTGCCATCACCCAACTTTTCCTTTGAAGGTTTGCTATGGCGCGTATATATCACACGCACTTGTCATCATCCTCGTACAAGTCGCCTTCTTTTTCTTCTTCTTTTTTTTTTTTTTTGTCCGATTGTATAATTTAAATACTATTACTTTTAATTATATTTTATTTTATATTATTAATTTCCAAAATTTACTGAATTTATGTAGAATAAATAAAAGTAACGGAGACATAGCATGCCTTTCCTGACTTGCCTTTTCTCCTCAGTGATTTTGCCAAAATTGACTTACCAACGTTGATTATTATTATTATTATTATTATTATTATTATTATTATTATTTGAATGGAAAAGTTGGTGGCGGGTGGAAGAAAAAGACCGTTGAAAATTTGACCGATTGGACGAACTGTAACAATATTTAATTGAGTTTGTTAAACATTAATGCTTAGACCCCCAACTAGTTATAGTTCTCACTCCACATTAATATTTTTTACGTTTAATATTTTACGTTAATTTAAAAAGAAAATTATATATATATTCGTTGGATATACTTTTTATTAGATTGATCACGTGCAATTCATATGGTCATTTTTTTATTAATAAATAAGAACACTTATTATAATATATAAAAATAAAATATTATTTCTTATCTATAATTCTTAATTTACGTGTTTTTTTATTAGTATTGTATAATGTATTTGATCAAAGATACGTTAATGTTGTTATTATTTACTTTTATTTATCCATTAAAAAATTTATTAAATAGTAAATTATGTAATAAAAAGTACTTTTTTATAAAATTAAAATTTAAAACTTCAAAAATAAAAAACTTTAAAATTTTTTTAATTTAATTATTACCATCACGTTTCGCCTCGCAGACATGGCCCCAACTTGCACGATGGGGGGATTGGTCCGAAAAAACAAATCCTTCTCTGATGTGGGATTCCCAGGACCGTCCGATCATGACACTTGATGTTCGTGATTGATGACCAACATTTGTCACCCATCACGTGAAATTGACATACGAAGAAAACTATTTTGTCAATATCCACCGCTTGATTAATCGCTAACGTAGACGTGGGTACTTGGGCAAGATCAAGATGTTGGAATCCGAGCTTCTTGGACAGAGTAAGTCAATTTTTAAAATAATTAACAATTTTTATTATTTTTTAATTCTTTAAATAAACTAAAGTAGAAAATCTCAATTTCCGAGTAAGGTTACGAATATGCAATGATCGCATGCAACAACAAAATAAAAATAAAAATATATATATATATATATATATATATATATATATTTTCAGAAATCAATTTACACATCATTTTACTTAATAAATTTTTTGCAAAAAAAAAAATGTAAAAAAAATTGGTAGTCCACATGAAACATTTCTTCAGTAATAGTCTTATTTTGTTATTTTTTAGTTTGTAGTTTGCAAATGTTGGATATTTTTCAAGAGATATTTTAATAATTAAATTTTTTAATTATTAATTTTGAGGTTTTTGAAATTAAAAAACATAAAATTTATAGAAATAAAAAATAATAATTGATATTGTATAATTAGGTAATAAAAACAAAAAATAATAATAAAAAAAAGCTTGCAAACTTTGGACAAATCAATTTTGCGATTATGACGCTGGATGAGACCGACAACTACTAGGGGGGTTAGTTGGGTCAAACACGTGTTAGTGTGTTGTTGGTGCTAGTGCACGAGAAATGTAGCCGAACAACAAGCAATTGGAGTTATAAATCTCTTATTACATTGATGTGGTCAATGTAACCCCGCTATATAAATGCTTAATTAGCTTTGGATGAAGCAATAGTGCCATTTAAATGTTTTTTTTTTTTTTTTTTGTCCCAAACGATGTTAACTTGTTAAGGTCTTGTTATTCGAACCAACATGGACAAGTCTAGCCCTACCTAAATTTAAAAAGTCTTTGAAATAAGGCCCACAAGGTTGTCTCAAGCGACTGGTTTCCAGTTAAAATTCAATATTTCTTAGATCATGAACCCCAAGGAGTTGTTTACTCTCAACAAGGACATTGAGTCTCGCTCCCCACACTTCACAAGTTTAATATGTTTAATATATTTGTAACGGATGTATACTTACACAATTTTTATTCTTAAAAATTTTTTTAAATCATATAAATAATAATAGTATACATTTTAATAAGTGTCTCGTATCTCAAAAATAAAATAATAATTCTATTATAAATGATATTGAATCTCTATTTTAGTACAGAATATCAAAAAATTTCGTGTACTTGACGAAAACGTCAATAAATTTAATATAAAAAAATATAACAGTTACACGACACCTAATTTATATATATATTTTTTTAAAAAAATTATTTATATAAATTAATATTATAAACTGAAACGTATATTTTTTATAAAAAGTTAATTAACTCGTGATCTTCTCGTGTGCTTTTAAAGAAAAATTTAAAGATTTAGGAAACCTTGCATTCGATAAGGTTTATTTTATTTTTCACATTTTGCTTTAATTTTTTACATTCATTTAATTTCTTGATCATCATGCATATTGACGCATTCCAAAGTGAGATGTGAATGACGCTGATGTTTTCGGTTGTTAGTTGGGCAGGTTGGTTGGCAAAATGAAAGTCTGATCGGGGGACTGTATCTAGTCACAGCACAATTAATAGTAGGAAAATACTGATCGAACACGTTTTTTTTTTAAAAAAAAAATATAATATATAATTAATAAAATATTTTTTTAATTATTAAATAATAATAGGCGCCGCAATGTATAACAGTAAAATATTATTTTTTTAATTGCAAATCTTTGTTTATGTCTCTCTTTTTTTTTTTTTTCCTCTCTCTCTCTCTCTCTCTCTCTAATTTTTCTTAGTTATTGCTAATTTTGATGCAAATGGGTTTTCATGCCACGAGGATCAAAGCATTGAGTTTCACACATTTCTATTTGAAGTATAATTTGCACTAAATCTAAATGAAATTTCTTGATTTAGTCATCACTAAAAACTTATATTCTTTTATGGTATTATTCATGCGCACAAGGTGCCTTTTGAATTTTCTTTTCCAAAGTTTTTTTTTTTTTGGGGGGGGGGGGGGGGAGGAATTTATTCGGATCTTGTCCAATTATAGAATATATTCCCCACCGCCCCCATTTGACCCTGTATTTCAATATGGGCGAGACCCAAAAATTAATTAATTAATTAATTTTTATTCGTTCATTGCAGTTTGGTGAATGATGGGATATATTTCTTGGTTCAAAACACTAATTTAGAATCTATTCAGCGTTTGATATGTGATCCAATTTTTAGGTTTTATCCAAAAGTTCAAAATTTTAAGTGGGGTATAAAATTTTGAAATATGATTTCGACAAAGATAAAGATATTTCCTTTATTCACCCCAGATGCCCCCATTTGGGCACATCCCCTCAGCAATACATGAACAATTTGAAGACTTGCCTAGACAAGCTATGTATGTTTTTAATTCTCTGCCCCACCTTCCACTCACGGCTGGACTGTTTGCATATAAATATCTATCATACATTTCACCCCATAAGCAAAAACTCTTTGAAATTCGTCATGTGATAAGTCAAAGAATGCCAGCAAATTGCATTGCTCAACCAGTCAACGCTCATCACTTGTATATCATTGATTCACATAACACAATACCACCTGGAAAAAATTTCAGGCCATTGATTATATCCGAATATGAATAATTCGAGAATTTTAGAATTGAATTGTGGTGGACTTCGATGAGTAACTTGAGAATCAAAGAGAAATTTAAATAAAATAAACATTTTCAAAATTATACCGTGCATTAACCATTAAGTGCCACTACCTTATTCGTTTGGTTGTTAGGTGTGAGTTACATATATATATATATATATATTAATGATCATTACATAAGTGTCATGTTACTGATAAAGTGTTACACCAGACACCAGACATTACATTATTGTTCAAAAGCGATTGGTCATCAATTAGACAAATGAGTTGAGTGTATGCTGAAATTTTAAAGTTGATATCTGGGCATCGAAATATGAATTCGACCAGCTTCGAACTGTTTGGCCCCTCACATCAACTGCTAGAACTATAGAAGTATCGATATTCTTTAGGTCAAATCATTTGGGGGGGGGTGGGGTGGGGATGGCCTTATGAAAGGTGTACATGCCTCCACCCTTTTGTTGCTGGGAGTGGCGCTCGGCCCACTCGCAAGTGGCATTTAATTGTCTCCTAGCAATTTGTATTATGTAAAATTATTTGATGCATGCATGATTATAAACAATAAAATTAATTCCAAAAATGCAATCTTTGGCGTTAATTCATTCTCATTTGTCTTGTCTCAAGACAGGTCATGTCCTAGTAATGTATTAAGGTGCATTTGTTACAAAGATATTATAATATAAGTGCATTGCATAGTAATAATATAAGATAAGATAAGGTAAGTAGCTAACCTATTTTATATTTGGAATTATGTTAATATGATAGTTAAAATAAATTTAAATACTAATAATATTTTTATGAATTTTAGAAATTCCTTCTCATGTTTACAAGAGTAAGAATTGCATTGACCTGTTTGAGAGTTTCATGTTTGTCAGCCTAAGGTGGCCCCTCAAAGTTATTTATGGGCCACTCTGACCCTTCTTTGAGTCTAATTTTAAAAGCTCATCTCATCCCAAACCAGCCATCTTTTCCTAGGTTCAAGGCCTGGAGCCCATTTCCTTTGATTTGATTGGCTCAGTCGAGATACATAGGCCCTTTATAATCTTCCCCTGTGGTTTAGCTAATTAGCCTAAGGCATGAGATCAATAGATGTTTGAATGTGCACAAATGTCTCCACAATCTAGGTGTACCTGACTTTTTTTTTTTTTTAATCTTGGTTTATTGGCTCTGCTTAGAGCTCAGAGTCTTTCAGTTCTTACAAATAATTCTAGTACCATTGAGCTAAAATTCATTGGTTGTGGTCAATGCACATAAATTGCATATTCCAAGACTGTAAATTGCATTCCGTGACTTAGCATTAGCATAATCGAAAAATCATTTAGTTTCGTAATTGACTGCAGCCACGATTTTGTGCCAGCAATTTGAGAATTTATATGGTCATATTAATGTAAAAATGAAAGAATTTAAGTTAAGCTAAATTTCAATCATCTGCTGGTTAAGAGCTGTGTACCTCCATTTCTCCTTCTCCACAAAGTCTGCATCCAAGAACTTGGAAACGAATTCCCAGAGCCTGTAAACATCTTTAAAATTTGTCAATAAACCTACAGTAGCTGTGACCACAGAGATTCCAGGACCAAAATCATCTCTGTTCTCATTCATTAAGGTTGTCCCTGCCTCCTCACTTGTGCTTGTCTTCTGTATCTGCTCCCTTTCATCTTCGTACTTGCCTGTGAGCCTAATGTGGTGCAAGAATCCATGGCTCAAAGAAATGTTCTTTCTGTCTGCTAGCTTCTGCACAAGTGGAGGATCAATCTTCTCCCCTTTCCAATCAAAAACATTGAATGCCACTGCTGGTCCTCTGTTGAACTTTACCTTTGGTCCATAGATTCTGACTGGACTAACCCCATTTGGATGTTGAAGACTTGTCAATGCATTTACCAACCAGTTGATCAGGAACCTTGTTCTGGCAGTGATCAGTATCAGGCCTAATGAATCCGCATGATCTAAGCCCCTGCATTCAAGTTCCAAGTCCCCATCCATACTGCTTTTAATAGTCTTGGATTGGCTTGATTCTGGTGGCGTCTCTAACTCCTCAATTTCAGGTGCTTTCTGTTTTCTTTTACTCTCTTGATTCTCATAAAGTTCAAATTTCTGGCCTGAGGATGTGTTTCCTTCAGTCTCTATATTTTCTGTAGCTGATTCCTCAACCTGTTGAGATGGTCCTGAGGGGGGCACAAGCCTGATTATACCTATGCTTGTAGCAGCATTAGCCGAATCTTTAAAGATTGAGGCACTTGATTTCTTCACAAACAGACATCCAAACCCAGAAGGATTTTCACCAAAAACCTTGAAAAAAGAACAAATGAGAAAGTCAGGCCTGAAGAGGGATAGTCCCAGTGTCTCCATGTCCTTAGGTCCTAATGCACATGCATCAAGCAAAACATGCCACCCATTTTCCTGAGCCATCCTCATCCACAGATAGGGATAACTTGCTCCTGTCATCCTTGACTGTAGTGGGAAAACAAATAGCCCTCCTTTCTTATTCTTCCTCTTTCTTACTACCTTTTTCAGCAATTTTCCTGGCTGGATTTCCAAAGAAGGCCACGAGAATTCAGCTGACATGGGTCTTGCTCCTTTTTTCTTGGATGCTTTGATCATCGCTTCCACTGCCTCACATTTGTGGTCATAAACTGTAAGAAGATTTGTGTTAGATTCAAATGGATAAGATTCTGCAAGAAGCTTAAATGCAGAGGACCGGTTGGCTGTGAAAACCACGATGTAATCATCTTCTGACATATTCATGAATTCTATAATTCTTTTCCTGATCTTGTATTCCAGCTCAGACTCTTGGCCACCATATTGCAACTGAGAATTCAAGCCCACTGCCTTGTAACAAATATCAAAAAAGGAGGATGTTGTCATTCCAATTGGCGCAGCACGACAATGACTCTGTTGCTGAGAGTAGGAGAACAGACCATGACCATTGTAATCAAGACAAACATGGTTGGAAATGGACAGGTGACAATATTCTTGTTCTCGAATTAGGTCGGTCCGCTCAGTCTCATAATATTGAGGGAATACCTTGGTGAAATTTAAGTAGGATTCGCGCAACGAAGGGAGGGACTCGTGATTTGTGAACAATGAATTTGGATTGAAAGCAGAAGCCACGGCAACCTCAAATCCATGGCGGGTCAAAGCAGCAGTGGTTGTGGAAGTTGGTGTTTTGTGCTCAGGAAGGCCACAAAGTGGAGTTGGACAGCAACCGTGGCAGCAGGCTTGTGAGGCCTGCCTGCTGAATGGTGAATACATATATATATTTTTTTTAAGCTCCTTTTTTCCTCCCTTCTCTTTGATTCCGTCCAACCTGTCAAACTTGTTCTATTGGTATTTGCTAGTTCATTGTTTAAGAGAAGTCTAATTCTCTCCAGGAAAGCTTTTCAATTGCAAATGCGCCTTTAATAGGGACATTTTCTTTTCGAAACAATACCCTTCCCATCCAGAATTTGACGAACTTTTTATTTTATTTTATTTTAATGACAAAATCATTTCATGCAAATCCTGAATTGGACCCCACCATCATGACACTCTTATGAAAAACGAAAAACAATTTCGGATCTATTTAAAGTGTTGTTCCGTAATGAAACTTACTATTTCGTTTATAATGTATAGAGAGTGACCTTAAAATATGTGAAATAATGTAATACCCTCTTAAAATGAAGTCGCTTTGGTGCTTCTCCAATGGACAAAAGGCTATTTAGCTTACGATGAAATATTTGTCTTCCTCTATTTGTAAATGGAATCCGCCAAGCAGAAAGGCCGAAGCAACTTTCGGCAGTGGCCAGCAATAATGATGCAGGACATAAAATCTCATTACCAATGAGATATTGCTGCCTTATGTCAGGTCGTTTTCAATTTCATACGCTTGCCCCCGCCAAGAGGTCATTCATTCTTGTGACCTGTGTGTCGCATTGTAAAAGAACGCGTTTAGTCAAGTCTGTCACGCCACGTTCTTACTGAATTATTTGGGAACTATAATTCTAAGTTTTTTTTTTTTTTTTTTTGGTTCATACTTGTGTGGAGAAATACTTGGCAATCAACTTTTTTGTTTTTTTTTTTGTTTACACATATCTTGAAAATCAAGATATACAAAGAAAGCTCTTTCTCAGTTATTGTCCTTAAGGGTTGATTACAAGTTTTTTTTTTTTTTAAAAAAGAAAAAAATTTATTACATAAACCTAATTAATTTAACATACTTCACATTAAAGTTCACATTATATTATATTATATGTTGTCAAATATATATTTATAATTTTTATCATTAATTATTATAAAATATCATAATATATAAGTGTAAATCTGAGTTGTCAAGCATTCATTCAGGTGACATGTACATTTTTTCCATGCTAAGTGTCAATAATGGCCGAGACTTGACAGGGAAGGGAAGGCACTATACATCTATGTCCCTGTCTCACAACATATTTATGTACGGCAGTCCATGTGAATCCTATTTTATTCCTTGCCCTCTAGGGAACCAGGGAAGTTTCAAATTTACGATTCGGGATGTGCATGGGTTGCTTAATAATTGAGGCTTGAGTGAAGAAAGTTCCAGGAAATGGGCACAAGGCCACAAGAAGCAGAACTCCAAACAAAGAAAGACCCATAAATAGGAAGTCTTCTTTCTTGTTTTCTTCTTCGTCTCCTTTCTTGGTTAAGTATTTGTCTTCTCTTTCTGTTGATGCTCCTGGAAGAAAGTAGTAGGAAAACTCGGACGTTGAGAGTTTGATTTGAACCGACGCCCTTTGGAATAGTGTAATGTAGCACCCTGATGCCGAATTTCAATAGAATACGCTTAAATGTAAGATATGATTCATAATAGGCTTGAATTTAATATATGATTTATATTATAAACTTTAGTTAATAATTTAAATTTTTAAGTAAAATTATTTCTTAACATGTTGATCTTAACGTTGTTATTTTTATTTTCCTTTTTTTTTTCTGTTGAAAAAAGAAAGTTAGCATTTTTTTGGATAATATATCAAAATTCATGTGGTCTAAAGCTGAGAGTGCAAACGGGTCTATATTTCGAAACCCTTGATATGTAATTCGAGCACTCTCTTGTCTAAGAACGTTCTCATGGATTAGGATTTTATATACTAATAATAAAGCTGAGATTTTTTAGTCTTAAAAAATAACCCAAAAAAAAAAAAATGTATTTACTGTTCCAAAAATTTGCATGTTGCCAATCTTCTCGTTAACTATAGAAAAGATTATCCTAAAGCGTCAAAACACACACACACACACACACACACACACACACAACAATAAAAGATTAACCTCAAGTAGACTGTGTAAAATAAGGTTTCATATTCTCGACTGCATTCAAGCATTGAAGGAGAAAATTTAACTTCCTTGTTTTTTTTTTTTAATTTCTTTTTTGATATTAAAGGAAGAAGAAACAAGACAAAAGTAAATCAAAACCAGATTACATGATAGTCTGCTTCCTCTATGTTGGCCACCACCGATCACATCAGCAACAAGCAGAGGCCAAATGACAAGCGGTGGTGCGTCCCAAACTGTCTCAACATCGATCATATTATGTCCAAATTATTGTAGGAGAATATATTTTCACCAAAATGCAATACTTGCGAGAAACTCGTGCTACACAATGAATTAAGTATGAGAAAACCCCTCCAACAGTCATTTATTTCTTTATTATTATTATTATTATTATTACTATTTTTAAAGGAATCTTTGAGAAATTCATTGTTGAAATTATTAAGGGGATTCCAGAATTACGACTGCGTCCAAAATTACGAACCCTTTTTTTTATTTTTTTATTTACGGTTATTAGGGTAAAACACTGATCAAATTTAGAGAATTTAATGGTATTCCTTAGCAGACCAGAAACAAATTAACCTGTAATCATCTTTATCCACTTCAAGACTCATCACTCTACTTTGCTTTGTATTGCAACGTACCATTTCTATGATTGAGCGTCTCTTTTTTAGCCATTCAGAGGCTACATGAGTCTCCGTGACTTGGATTCAAATGTTCAAGGTGCTCATGAACACGATTAATAGAATTTCATGGAAGAAATGTTTCTACTCTTCTGCAAGCACGTACCTGAAGGAAATGCTTAGTCATAGATCTTCTATTCATCCCGATATTTGCTAGCTTTACTTTTTACCTAGGTGTTTATAACATGCATCACCAAACCAAGACTAGTGCAACAAGGAAAAACATGACATTACCGTACTTGAAATTCTGCGGAGTCCTTTGGCATGAGAATGAGATGAAAGCTATAGCATTGGCTAGCTTGGTTCCTTTTGTATTAAGTTGAAGTAGTTAAAGGGCAACTCTCCTTTGGCAGGTCATGAGACTTGAACATCTAATTTCCAACATCACATCACCTTTCCTGCCAATGGAGAGAAGCCCTATGACTAGTTCACTTATTGGAGAGAAGCCCTATGACTAGTTCACTTTTTGGAGAGACGCCCTAAGCCCTGTCTCTTATACACATCTCCTTTGGCATGAGAATGAGATGAAAGCTATAGCATTGGCTAGCTTGGTTCCTTTTGTATTAATTTGAAGTAGTTAAAGGGCATCTCTCCTTTGGCAGGTCATGAGACTTGAACATCTCCTTTCCAACATCACATCACCTTTCCTGCCAATGGAGAGAAGCCCTATGACTAGTTCACTTATTGGAGAGAAGCCCTATGACTAGTTCACTTATTGGAGAGACGCCCTAAGCCATGCGGCTGGTTCACATTTTGATCTTAGACACTGTTTTTTTTTTTTTTTTTGTTTGTTTGTTTTTTACAAGTTGTTTGTAAGGCAATAATACACAAAGCTTTATAGAGGTCTGACCACGAGGGCTCTAGCTAGCAAAGGAATAAGATGATGTAGAAATAGCATATGCAATGGATATCCTCTTTAGGTGCCTGCTTTCTACACATTCCTTCCATGCAATGACCAAAGGCACCCAACCCCCTTTTACCTGAAAAGGCCACAGCAAAGGCTTTGGTAGATTCTTATGGGGCATGATTGAGACCCATTTATGGTTTCTTCCCATCTCTCTCTTTCCCTCTCTCTTGATTGTATGTCTATCCATGAAAATTTGGAGGTGAATGGGAAGTAGGGGAAAAAGCAGTAGAGAAAGAAAGGAGATGCTTTCTTTTGCAGGAGGAAGGTGACAGGGATCTGAGTTTAGGGTATATCCTATGTCATATTCTTTCTTCTTCTTTTTGTTTTTCTTTATAGCTTGTTTGATTGGAATGATAAGAGTTTGTCTTTTTTTTTTTTGTTTCTCAAAAACCAGAAAAGCTAGGATATAAAAACTTTAGTGACTCTAAGACATTGGCTTACAGTGATTTGGCTCTAGTCTGGTCGATTGTTTCTTGTCAGAGAAGTCTTGATGCTCATTTATCTTAAGTACTTTGGTCCTTGAGAATTCTGGAGTGTTAAGTTTGGGTTACGATTTGATTTAATGGAGAAAAATATTATATAAATACAGGTGAGTTGCCAAGGATACATGCTATACTATTATAATTGTTAGATAGTATATTCTTAATTTTTTTTTTGGTTATATGATAGTAATTAATAATAACAACTACAAATTGCAATATGGATTTGTGTTTATCGTTCACCAAATTGTATACATCCGGATCTTTTTAATGAAATGCACCTACCATTTGCAAAGTAGCTTTGTGATATCACAAAATGCACTTGATTTTTGGACTTCAAAGGTCAATTATCTGCTGGCTTTAGAATGATAACATGCCTTCCACTCTCCAACATCACCAAATGTCGAGTCCTTTTATGCTGGTTTTAGAAATGTTTGGGAGTTGTACGGTTTTAGCAGCTGAAATTGGGGGCAACTGGCTCCTCTGTGCATGAAGTCCTTGCAATTTTCATGGAGTATATGCGTGGAGTGGCCTTTCCAAGAGCTATATAAATTACTTTATTCTTCTGGGTTTTACCCTCCTCCCCCAACCAAAAATAATATCACCAGTCATGGTGTCTAGTAATAAAATTGTTAGATTTTAGGTCAACTCTATGATACAAACCTCGGACTTGATGAACCAAAAAACACCATATATGTAATACAAACGAGAGACTACAGTTTAACCGAAATTCTCTCCATTAATGATTTTTTTAATTATAAAAAAATATATATTTTTATAAATTTCAATTTTTTTTAAAAAAAAAATCTAAAATTTTAATTATTGAACTGTGTCCTTAAAAAGCCCCTTCCATTGATTTTCCCCGACAGAGCTTGGTACCCGCCTAATTTTCTAATCCACTCCATTAATTACGAGAAATTCATTGAAGACAGAGAAATACCCCTTGGCTTAACAGGAAGTCAGGAATTTGTAAAGAAAATAGCTAACTTAATCTCCTTTCAACAGTCAAGTACAGGATGTGTCACCTCATAAGGGCTCATCGTGCTGAAAATTGCGTGGCTATGATGCACGCTTGTAACAACCTTCTCAGGGATTCCAACGGTCCCAGAACATGTCATTAATTACCATTTGACTCCATATCACAGAAGGATTTGAGACATCAGCACAAACCTTGATAATCACTACTTGTCAAAAATGGTCCCACCATCCGCACCCACACAGAAAAAGAGACTCCTTACACGTATATGGTCAATTTTACAGGTTTCAAACACTAATTTATATTACATTATCATGACTATTTAATGTATATTTATATATTTTTTTTTATTAAATGTAGCTATATACCAAAAGACAGAAAATGTATAGTCAATGATTATAATTGTATAATGTATGTATCTCCGTTAAAAGGGCATCAAATTGATAGCTTCTATATAACTTTACTTTGACAATATGCAGAAAGAGAATCTGGACATGATTTTTATTAATACTCGATTCAAACCAATGAGCTAGTTTCTTACAATTTACAACTACAATTCGTCAAAAGACTTACGAAAATTTGAAGAGGGAACAAAAAAAAAAAAAAAAAAAAAGAAAGGAGGAAAGAATTGAAAGCTTGAGGTGCTAATCAAATGGCTACCTGCAGTATGTCTGGCATATCAGTAAAGAGAATTGTAGGTAAAGCTGGTGGCCACAATGGAGGCTATGCATATGAACAATGAAGGAAGAAGTGTGACATTCAAGAGCTCACTCTCACCCAAGTACCCAGCTAGTGTAATTGTGCCATCTGCGATCACACGGGCTATCGTACCGGCTTCGGTTGAGAGTAGTCCGCCATTGTAGGTTCCGCGGGAGAGCCTGGATGACATAACTCGAGAGAGCAGTGACAAGTTTACTCCTGGTCAACAATTTATCATTCATGTCAGAACCAGAGAACCTCACTGGTCTAAAAACCAATGCCTTAATGATCAAAAATGAAGCTGCAGCATTTATACATAGACATTATGCCCTAATTTGTTCGGTTGGTGTGTGTTTTTATCCATAGCAACAACAGTGGCCAGAGTATGTCCTCACTGTACTGTGTTGGACAAACTACAACTTTTCTATACTTTCCTTTATTTCCCCTTCCTCTTCCTAATGAGACCATCTTTCCATTTTTTTTTACACAAATAAGACAAAGAATTCATCGTAATAAGTATTTTTAATTGAAATAGCTACTCACCTTCAAGTACTTCAGCAGAGACAAACATAACGAGTCCAGAGAAGACATATTGTGGTACTGTGTATGGAAATATTACGTTAAAGCTCAGCAGTATGCCAATGCAAACCACTATTTCTGATGCCAATAAAATTTGCCTGCAGTCATATCAACAGGAAATAATGGCATCATTTCAGATATAACAATCAATTCCAAAAGCATGGAACAGCATAACAAAATGATAAAGATGAAGTAGAAATTCCAATTCTTGCTCCCTGTATGGAGATTACCTGTCTTCGAACATGTTAGTGATGTAGCTTCCAACAATGAGGTTTACTGGTAGAACTGTTAGGCCTAGACAGGCAAGGAATGTTGCAACTGCACTAGTAGACCAACTGAAGTAGTATGTTGTAATGACACTAGATTCTGAGAGTAAAATCTCCATTACATATTTCAGCATGAAATATATCAACAGTTGAACCTGATGAAAAAATTTTGGAAAAAAAAAGTTGAGGAAGCATCATATATCAGCTGTAAATAAATTGCATAATTACAGAGATGGTAGTAAGTTAACGGATTTTGAAAATCAATTACATACCTTTACAGAAGGTGTAAGCAGCCTATATGCTGATCTAATGGAAGTGGCTGGTTGCCAAGATTCCTCAGGAACCTCATCACTGCCATCACATTCTCCATCACCATCTTCATCCTCTTGCTTGTCTTCTGAACTTATTAGTAACGGTTGTGTAAGACCTTTCTCGAGTGCATCATTTTCTACTAGTCCTGTCATTTGCAAGGGGTCAAATGCATCTACTCACTGATACAAACTTTGTTTGTGCATTAGATGCTTATGAAAGCACCAAATGGAGCCCAAAGTTTGTTTTAAGGTCTCTCTACAGTAAGCTTATAAAAACGTCTATAATTTCTAGTCCCAAATCTAGCCAGAATTGGCAGATATCCATACACGTGTCCGATCCTTTTCCACACTAGACCAGACCACTTTTAAGAATGCTCAGAATATTCATCATTTACAGAAACCACATTTTCCTTTTGTTTATTTTCACTGCTCTCTGCAATCCTCAATCTTCCAATAAAGTACATCAACAAGAAGACATTATAATTAATTTTTAGCATCTTAAGGCCCTCTCACAGGCATCTTTTAGCCGATGCTCCTTGCAAGTGTGGAACAGAGAGCTCTACCACATGGACATGAAAATTCAATACATTATTGACATGAGTGAGACAACTGGATACAAAAAAGCATTCTAGTGAAATAAATATGCATCCAATTAATAGTGTCTCACACATGTCAAAAAAAAGTGTCAAATTTCCACATCCCAGTAATAGAGTTCTATATTTGCATCTAGCAGAAATGTTTTGCTGTACTCACTTTGAGCTATCTACATCACAAGCTTATGTCCAACCTATCTTTCTACACATATGAGTAACCTCCACCACCATCCAAAGGGAAAACCCAAAGTAGCAAGGAAACAATGAAACTACAAGAAGTAACAACCTGATCATCAAAAGCAAGAAGTTTTACTTGGCTATGGTAAACATAGGATTCAGACAATCATTAGCTGAACAGGGATACCTGCATTAGATTCTTGTCCTGCGTTGCTCTCTTCAGTCTCACGAGATGGTTCTCTAAATGAGAACCACAACCAAATTAGATATATAAGCCAAGCTACAGCCATCACCCAACCTGGCAAAGTGTCTTGATTGAATGTAAGCTTGTAAACTTTAAATCTAGTCTGCAATAAGCCAGCAAGAGCGGGACCACAAGCCATTCCAAGAGCACTGGCACTAACAAAAGCTGCTGAAGCTTGCATGCGAATTTTAAGTGGTACGCAATCACTGATGTAACGCCTATTAACAGCCCTAGCAGAACCTAACCTGCATTGCCATAAAGGATAACCAGATCAACCAATTTGACAAAATAAATTAATGCTTAGAACCTCCCATCATGTGGCCTAAACATTGATGAAGAACCTCTTAGTCATAATTGTCTTGTCGTACTAGGCTTGACTACAACAAATTTGAGCTTCAAGTTATATATTATACAGTGCTGTATATGTTTCTTTCAAATCTCAGTTCAGCATTAAGTTCCTAATAACATTAAATGACTCAACTGTGGTGATTACCTAGGAAATTAGAGAGGGTAGCTATTATCTCTCAGTGAAATCAATTAGAAACCAAATAGTGGAAGCTGTTCTTGTCATGCAATGAGGCATGAAAAGAAAACTAAAGGGAAAAATATGCTTACCCACAGAAAAGACGGCCGAGTAGAAGAATTGTTATTGAATGAAAATCATATGCCAATGCATACATGGCATTTCCCACTAGAAGAACAACACTGCTGAATACAAGAGGTCTGAAATATGACTTATTTGACCAGGCACTAAAATACACTGATGAAAACACCTGTGCAACAGCCATTGCCCCAATCACAATACCACAAACAGTTGCAGGGGCTCCAAGGCTCATGGAGTAGTCATCTGCTGTTGGGACAACAATATATGTATTGACCATATAAAGAAACGTATTTGCTAAGTTCAAGAAAAGGGATATAAAATGGTATTTCTCCTCATCAACATGTTCCTCAATAGGAGTCGGCAGGTCTTCTTGCATAATGAGTGCATGTTGTGCCAGGAAGTTAAGGAAGTTCGTTGAGTGGGTTAACCTTTCAACTGCAGCTTTCATTGAATTAATGATAGGATCCTGCAGATTGATTCGAGAAGAAAAATAAAATAAAATATACTACTGCTTGCCCAAACATAAAACTAGAATAAGATTCAGGAATCTGTCAGAAGGAAATAGACAAATTAAAGTTAGATAGAGCAGACTAAAAAGAACCTGGAGTGGAAGAGCAGGCTGATCATAAAGGGATAAGTAGCTTCCCTGATGTTCCTGAAGTTCATGAAGATTGCGAGATATTGCTCCAACAACAGCCCCTACACCCTGCAATTTGAAAATTGTTCTTTAAGTAGAGTGTATTTATCGTCCTTTCAGGAACTGACAACGATAAGAATGGTAAAGGCATATAAAGATCTTTCAGTTACTGAACTGGGGGCAAACAACAACAAATGCCTTCAGCATATTACCACATGCTTGAATACTTGCTGCAGCTGTGAGTAAGGGTGATTGGCACGTGTTTTTACATAGTAATCAGTAAATCTGTATCCAAAGCGTTTATCAAACTTCTTCAGTATCTTGCGCAAACCAATAGCATTGATCTCAACAAAAAAGAGAAGCTTTAGAAGATCTCGTGCCACTTCTCGGTAAGCTTCTCTTAGTTCAGATATTTGATAAAGATCAGCATTCTGCTGCTGAAGAGCTTCCTGCTGTTCATTCAGCTTTGCTATCCTGCTTGCAAGTAGCCCTTGTTGTTCCAACAGAAAAAGGACAATCTTCTCAATCTGTAATTATTATTACCCGAGGAAATAGGAATAAATCTCAAAGTATCAAAAGCATCATGTTGCAATTTTCAACAGAGGTAATAGCTATGATGATCAGGAGACAAAAAAAAAAAAAGGGGAACAAAGGTTATGGCTATGATGCCCACCCGCACACCTGCCCACAAGCATATTCAGGGCTCATAAGTACAGAGATACCATAGCATGCAAGCCATTGCAACTTCACACAAAAACCATGTATTAATTCATCTCATCATGGTTTTTGTCAGGAAACTAATTAGCTTCATCTCATTTCTATTGATAAAGGATAAAACAAGCAAAATTTTCCCCCAGCATGATTTAAGATTGGATCCTGATCTGTAAGTATTTAGATTCCTGTGTCCCAGCACTTCACTAAAATCAACATATTTTTCCAGCCTATGTGCTTACTTCTGGAAAGCTTCACAAGCTCTCTCCCTGGAATTTTCCAAAACAGAAGATGAGCAATTATGATTGAGTTACCCATCAGCTAATCACTTAAAAAATGTGGCTCATGTATTTACATACATTATATGAAATAGAATGTGGTTCTTGCATAATAAGTAATGCACTCAAACTTCTTACATAGATACCAAACAACATACACTCTACATATTTATTTCTATGAGAAGCATCTGTGTCTGTCTGTCCGCTACAGTATACCTGATTATCCAGCATTCTGGAGAAATCCTTGAGAAAATGCCTGCGATCTTGTATTCCACCTTCAATTTGTTGACAATATTGTCTAACCCTCTTCTTCATTAACTTGTAGTTGATATAGTATCTGAACAAAACCACATTTACCAGCAAACTGAACAGCTATCAAAAGGAACACTATAAAAAGAATAACCACTTAACAGCGAAGAAGAATAATCGATGTAAAAGATCTTTGTTAGAAAAGTATAGCCCAGTTATAGAGCAATGTGCATTAAAATGTGTTTAATTGGTGTCAAACATACCCTTCCCATTCTTCAATCTGTCTTTCCTTCAACTTTTTCCCAAAGGCAACCATCTCTCACACACTCAAAAATTTCAAAAATTCACCTGAAAATTAAAAAAATAAAATAAAATTGCAACATTTCCCTATAATTAACAATCAATAATGAACCAGAACTCACTATCCAAAACCCAAAAAAAAAAAAAAACATTAATCCTTCAGCAGCAAGCTTCTTTACACCACTTTTCACTTACAAAGCTTTACAAAATAGACCATCAACTAAGCAACCAGTCAGTCAGTTTCAATCAATTATCAGCAGCATATCAACTAAATATCACTATTAATTTATTCTTTATGCACACAAATTTTAAATAATAATAATAAAAAAAAAAAGACGCCTCTACTGTCGCCGAATCCAAAACGACGGTGGCTTATTATAATAAGCCAAACAAACGTATAGCAACTTCTTTAGCAAAGCATAGCCACCACAACTATTCAATTCTGGCTTTGCTCGGCTGCCTAGAAAGTTCGAGAAAACAGAGCAAGAAAGCAGAACTTCGTCCTGCTTAAAAAAAAAAAAAAACCCAAAAATAAAATTTAAAAATAATAATAATAAAAGGCAGGAAAATCCGAAACTTTCTTTCCATCCTTTCTCGGTAACCAAACAGATTAATATTAATACAGTTATTTACACAAAGAAGCTGGAAAATCTGCAAATATACTTTTAAAAAAAAGAAAAGAAAAGAAAAGGCACGAGAGAAAATTGGCTTTGGCAAACGGTTGTTACCTGTTTGGCAAAAATGAATCTGGACAGAAAAAGAAAGAGAAAAAAAAAAAGCTGTAACACGTGGAGAGGCAGCTTTTTGGCTGGTTGGCTCACAGAGAAAGCGGATCTTACACGTTCTCTGTCAAACAGCTCGTCTGCTCGTATAAACGCAAACAAGCAAACAATACGTTCAGGGATGATAGTTAGTGGTTTCGGCTGCCTGCTAGGGATTGGAGGAACCTAAACGGGTGATTCAAATGCTGGCCGCCCGCCTGGAGGCCGTTGCTCATGAGAATTTTTTTGTAGAGAGAGAGAGAGAGAGAGAGATCATAGCAATATAACAACAAAATGAATATAAGTCACGCTTTTAAATTAATATTTATTTATTTATAAATTTGAAATTTTCCAATAATAAAAAATTTAAAATTTTATTTACTATAATATACATTTCTGATCAATTTGGACAGTTGAAATTTTAGTCACCAATTTTTCAATTTTTTTAATAGCTAAAAATTCATGACCTCAGAGTAGGACAAAAAATAATTTAAAAAGTTGATAAAAGAATAGATGGAACTTTTGACGCCCCAAAAATAAATAAATAAAAATAAATAAATAATAATTCAAAAGTAACAAATGATTGAAACTTGGAAAATCCCAATATAGAAGTTGAGAAGTTGTGGGTCTGACTGGAAAGAGCACTTTGGTAGTCAATGTTTCCATCTAATCTAATATGTTCTTTCAGTGTAAAGAATGTGCTTATTAAAATATATGCTACATTAATTTAATTTTATTTTATTTTAATAAAAAATATATATTTTTAAGATATAAATAATTATTTATAAAATAATATTATCATATTTCCAAACCTCACCATTTCAGTTTATTATTGTAGAAATATTTGATCTTATCTTTAATATTAAAAACGAATAGAATTGTGCGTATATAAGATTCTCAGACATATTAAAAAAAAAAAAGAGTGTATGTTGGGAATTATGAACCATTAATGGGCTACCGACAAACCGTTTATGCTGAAACAAGGACGTAACGACAACAACGAAGTTTTTTTTTTTTTTTTAATTTTCTTTTATTTTTTACAAGGAAGAGAATCAGAACATTAAATTAACAAATAAATTTTTATAAAAATGTTGTAATAATAAGTTTTATTAAAAGTACGGGACAATGACAAGGAAGAGAAGGCTGTCAAAGAACAAAGCGCCCCCACAATCCACCATGACAATCTCAACGTCAATGGCTGCCATACATTGTGATTGCGATCACGTTCGCACTCCTTGTGGTTATTATTACGGCTTTAAATGAAAAAAAGTCGTATTTGAACCCCCCCCCCCTCTTTTTTTTTTTTCTTTTTCTTTTTATCAAATTAAAAAATTTGTGAATTATAATTTGTTTTATTTTTGTTTTGAAAAATTAGGAAAATTCAAGTTATAAAAAAAAAAGAAAGAAGAAAAGCACTAGATTGAGAAATATACGTGCAGATTCAATTTTGGAGAATCTAAAATAACCTCACTACTGTTTTTTTTTTCCGACTTATCAAATATTATGTTAATTTTATTACGTGACTAATTTTTATTAAATAAAATTCAATATCTGTAGTATTAACATTTAAAATTTTAACACAAAAGACATTTGGGTTCGTGGGTTCTAATGACATGGAGATTGATTATAAATTCTGTTTTACATCTATTAGGACAATCAGTTTTCGATTCATCTTAATTTTTTATTATCATTAATATATTATTTAAAAAATTTAAAGTTAATTTTACTGCAACAAAAAAAAAAGAAAAAAAGAATTGTGATTCACATGTCTTCACACTTTTACAACACTTGTAGTACAGAAGCTGGTTATGAATTACTGCTCATTACAGTTAGTTGTCAAAAAAAAAAAAAAAATTCTTTCTATCATTTTAAAATAATGAGTTGAATTCTTATTAAAATTTTAAGTAAAATTAAATATAAATATAAATTTATATTATTTTGAGAATGATTAGTAATATGAATATTATAGAATTTATTCTTTCATAAATTTTATATAGCGGTCGAATTCATTGTATAGTACCAACCATCAATGGCTATCCTCAACTGCCGAATGAACATGATAAAAATAACCTAACTCTTTCAATATCAGCCCACAAAATCATACACAATCCACTTCCCCCCTGTTCAGCTTCAAATTTCAGCAATAATAAAGCACGAATGCCATAACTGATCATCATCCCCAACACATTTTTCTTCCAAAATCACAAATCATGGTATAATGAAATACCAAGTACCAATCAAAAAAAAGAAAAGAAAAAGAAAAACAGACAACTATCGTGGACATGTATGTTTACTTTTGATCAGTTGCAAACAAATGGATGAATCGACAATTCAATTGTGTCTTATTAGCATCGGCAACCAAACTTAAGGGACCACCGCCATTACTCACTCAGCAATCAATCAATTATAAGACACAGAAAAATAATTGTAAACCCCCTTCCCCCCCCTTCCAACCCCACCCCATCTCGCAAACAAAGTTCAAATGCAAAAACAAGACATCTCCCCAATCACCCCATAAAGACAACACTATTTTAAAAGATCCAAGAAAAAGCACAGAACACCAAGAGACACGGTGCACGATCAAAAATTGCCCAAAAAAAGAAAAAAAAAAAAAAAGAACTCCTAAATCCATAACTTTGAAGCTCTAGAAACCCATAACATTTGCAATTAAGTTATCATGGTAATTTGGTATAATCACTTTGCCAAATTATGTGACCAAAAACCATATGAACTCATTAAGTTTGCACAATGCAAGGCACTATAGAGATTTGTGATCAAAAGGACAATCACATCATAATTTGTTTTCTTGTATATCGTGTCATTACCGTTACTAATGGAGCGTAATCGATATTACTACGAGGCTACTCAGTTCATACCAAAAAAATTGTTCAGTTGTACTTAGGCAAATATTAGCCTAGTAACCATGAAACTACCTCTTTGAGTAAGCCACATGCTGTATTAACACACAATTTGTGGTACCATTTGCCAAAAAGAATGGCAATGAAGGTAAAGTGAACTCATTTTTTATGAACTTAAAGAGATATTCTCTCGTCTAGATTTGAGTTTATCTAATGTTGGGATCAGCATCACAAGAAAATTTTACATATCCAATTACTTCATAATTAGATCTTAATGTTTAAGAACATGAATATCTATTTTTGAGAATCACATTACTTTGTGTTCACTCATGAAATGGAGCAAAAAACAGCAACCCACATTCAATCATGAATTATAAATAACATATAATTATCTTTTGATACAAGCAAAAATACAATTGACTTCACGGGGGTCCAAAGCATGGAACTTGACCCCCCCCAGCAATTTTTGATTGTCAAAACAAGCTGCTTCGCTTCTATGAAGCCAATCGCTACAAAATTTATCATGTCAGCAATCGTTGTTCTTATGATGCAGGAGCATATTCTTGGATTTCCGTAGCTAGCTTATTTCGATCTTCCTCTGTTTTTGTCCTAAGCAAGAATGTACGGGCCACAACACTGCCATCATTGATGCTATCATCCTGAAAAAGCCAAAGGCAGCACAAGTTGCATGATATAGAAAAAGAATACAAAACAGATGACCCAAAGAACTTTAATGAAAAAATATTTACAACACTACTTTCCCAAGCACATATGGGTATTTGATCCTATCATGTATTTGGTAACAACATGGTGGTAAACACTGAAGCAAGTTGCAGCAGGGACATAAAGCTATGCTGCAATTTTTTCAAAAATTCATGACTCTGGAACCATTAAATGTGGATTACCGTGGTATGAAATATTGAAACAATGGAATTCTTTTGTAAATTTGTCTTGATTCCTGGGTATAGCAAAGCATTTAGTAACACTTTTCCCACCTGGCATGAGCAAAACACCACAGAAAATAAGTCCACAATACATCAGCATAAATTGTATTTATTTGCAACATGCATATGGATATCGGGATCGTTATGCTTTGTCTACCAACAAGAGTAATTGCCTAGAAATAAAGTATGACGGGACAAAAAGAAAAGCTGGTTAATCACTAAACCACGAACTAAGGACCAAAAAGTCATTAGAATGAAAATAATTCAATAACAGAGCATACATCATTTCGGATGATAATTGTGGGTTTTGATTCCTTGGTACCCTTGCCAACACCCTCTTTGCATTTGATGGAAAGGTGTCCCATGCCTTTATCTTTCCAAGCATCTTTGTCGGCTGGATCACTTGACTGGGCTTATTAAGAGAAAAACATTGAGAGAATATAACCATTAAGAATGCTGAATAAACATGACAGAACAAGCCATTACTGGACAATAGATCATTACAGTTGAATAAATTTCATAAGGGGAATCCATCCAACCAACAGCCAAGATACTGAACAAGTGTTAAGAGTAAAAGTCATACAACTTGAACAAAGGATGACAACAGCCCTGTCAAACCCATCTTTTCCATCAATGACAATGGAAAAAGGGATGAGGATGTAACACAGAACACACTATAGTAATTCTGTCTCATCAAGCAGTACAAAATTCTACCATGCTCAAAATAGGCCATCAAGTACAAAGTTTGATGCAATCCTGTCTCAGCAAGTATAATTCAATATAACAATTACCTTGACGTATAGCTTGCATTTGACTTCATGGACAACAACAATACCCTTTTCTTCAGACTTTTTCACAGATGGGCTGCTAGGTCGCTGCAATTCATTTTCTGACAAAAAGAAAGGTAATTCAATATCTCCTATCATAGAGATCCTCTGGTTGACAAACAAATCATGAAAAGATATCAAACCATCAAATAAGTGAACTTAATACAATTAATCTTTTCCCGAGCAATGAGACATAAGAGTCAATAAAGGTGTCACACTCTATATATCATAAGTTGTAAAGTGCCCAGTTCCAACAGGAATAGGCAACTGATATTCTATCATGAACTTCCTCATTTGAATTCAAATATTTAAATGTTCATGCCAGTAAGATATGATATGATCTTCCACTAATGCACTCATGAACTACAGTTCATATGTTATGCATTTAAGAAGATAAACTGAAATAAATGAAATCAAACGAAAAGGAAAAAGACCATGACCATAAATTGCATGAAAGTTTATCTCCAAATAAGTGACAGCTTCAAGAGACTATTAGCTGGTGAAAAGAAAGGTAATAGTTAAATCATCTCACCATTGTCAACCACATAATCTGAGGTGTCCCAGTTTGTTGGAACTTTGCTTAGACCTGCTAATCCTAAAATTACACACAAAAAAAAGGAAGAAAACTCAGATATCAAATCAGTAATGTAAAGAAAAATTTCAACAGGAAATGCAACAGTTGGCACAATTAATAAGGCTTTGGTTTTAATCTGCTAAGCCTGGGTCTCCTAGCATTGAAGTGAAGTGCTGCACCTAGTCCTTAAATATAGTGGTGGATGTCTTGTCAGTTGGAGGTAATAGGGACATTTCATCACAATAAGATAAATCTTGCTTACTCTCTCCCTCATCTAGTTTAGTTTAGTTTAAACCTATCTAAAAACATGTAAAAGGATAAAAAAAAAATTACATCCCATTTTCTTAGTTACACATGTTTTCATGAGTCTTTTTACTTTTGATTTACATAATAAAAAAATGTTAATTTAAAAAGTATTATTGACTTTGCATGACAGCTTTTATCCTATAAAAATGATTAGACAGTTAATGTTATGTCTTAAAGTATAATCAGAAATCTAAATTAATCTTTTTAGCTAATATGTCTCCTCACACGACCATATTTTGCTGAAATTAATAATAAGTGCATAAATTTGCCCAGGTATGCAAATTTTTTGTGCCTCTTGTCAGGTGTCCTCGCCTCTCACATTTGACAACCCTCTACTCTTCAGCTTTAATTATAATTTGCAATATCCAACTAATTATGGTGTTAATTTCTCATGCATATACTGTACACCTTACTAATGTACAAGGCATGACCAACATGACACTGAAGTAATGAAGAGTAGCACCTACCAAACAAGCTAGAGGCTTGAGCATTGGAAGATCCCCCTAAGCTTTGGCTGATGGAGAATGCCCCAGAGCTTTGGTTAGTTGAGAAAACTCCAGAATTTGGTCTATTTGAAAATGCTCCAGAACTTTCACTGTTGGAGAACAATCCTGAGCTTTGACTATTGGAGAATAAGACAGAGCTATGACTGTTGGACAATTCTGTCAAGCTTTGGCTGTTGGAAACTGCTCCAGAACTTTGATTAGTAGAAAATAATCCAGAGGCTTGGCCATTTGAAGATAACCCAGAGCTTTGACTGCTGGAAAACAATCCAAAGCTTTGAGCTTTTGAGAATAAGCCAGAGCTTTGACTGCCAGCAAGTACATTAATGTTTTGACTACCAGAGAATACTCCCCCAGAACTTGGACTTTTGGACAATACACTTGAGCTCCAGCAGGTTGTAAAGCTTGTGTTTAGACTTGCTGAAGCACCCCCGATTCTCTCTTGAAACAATCTGTTGTTACTATCCTTTAATTCAGGGGCTAATTTCTTTTCAGATAGAGATTCAGCGGCAGGTCTTTCTTTCATGGCACGTGCCTCGAGCCAATTTACCACATCACTGAACTTCTTCTGCAATAAGAAATTGATAAAATAATAGCTGTTATGATAAAAAGATTGGAACAACATGAATTGACTGTATATTATATCTACAGATATTATAGTCTACCGTTATTTTTGAAGCATGAGAAAGGTAATCTCTAACTCCATCTTCCCAAAGTTCATCAGGGTGGTCCTTAAGTTGTTTTTGCACCCAACTGCTAAAAAAAAAACAGGAAACTATAAATGTTTAATAAAACCAAACCAATAAAATCAAGAAACAATAAGCACTTTGGCAGGAATGGAAATTAAAACAAATTTTCAAGAGGAAATAGAAAATACCACAATAGACAATACAAACTTGTCCAGTTAAAGACAAGATTAGAACAGACAAATCAAACTGTTTGATTGGTATAAATTATAAAGAATAAAGTAGCACTAGTGAGATAACAGATCCTAATGTCAAAGTTGTCACAATGCTAAGAGAAATATGGACCTTGCAAATTGGGTATTGAGAGCTCTCACATGCTGTCGAGAAGACTCAGCCCGGTCCATATCCAAAGGTGGCATCACAGTCGATTGCTGCCAATATGGTTGTGCTCTAGGAACATCAAAAGTTGATCCCCCAATAAATCTTTTATTCTGAAACTCCAACACAATCAAAATTGAAAAAATAATACCCCAAAAGACAATAATGCCATTAAGAAAGAAAAAAGAAGGCAAAAACACACATAATAACATCAACAACAGGTTAAAGACCATCGCTTTCTATGACAGCCAAAGCACAATGAATTCAGCTCTTTTCTAGCATTATGACCAGGTTAAGACATGTCATTTTACTCCAAACTCCAAACCTGTAATGTTACCAGTTGAGAATAAAAACACAAATGTGGCATGGCATTGAAAAATAAAGCAAAAATAACAGATTCACCACTACCATGCTTTAGCAGAGCATCTAAAAAGTTCATTCAATACATTGAATAAAGCAAAATTTCTAAGAGCTTCTTCCCCAAATTTCCCAAACTATTTCACAATCTAAAAGTCAAAGCAGAAGACATTAAAAAGAAACCCAAGATTTTGTGATTCTAAGAAGCAACCAATTAAAGCCTAGCCTATCTCACTTCAATACACAATGACATCAGTACCCCACAATAAAAAAATAAAATAAAATGCATATTACAACTTCATCTTTAAAAAAATAATAATAAAAATAAAAAACAAATATATCCCAGTGTACGAAGCTCCCTCGGTGTGGGGTTCAGGGTATAGATATCCACACTCTTTATTTTCCCAACTCAGGGACAATGAAAGAAAGTTTACGGTTATACAAAACTTGGTCTTCTATAATTTCAACTTCATCTACCATTCAGCTCAATCAAGTATCAATCCCAGTTCAAGAATCCAACTTTATTAGCCGTTGATCGATACCAAAACGTAAATTAAAAAATCTTGAACGAATATTTGATGAATGCTATGAAACAGGCCCGAGGGAACCAAATTAGGGTTTTCAGAACACCACAACAAAAAAATTTCAAAAAAAAAAAAAATCACCACAGTTACATCGCTTGTGTCAGAAGCCGGGTCCGATACGGCGAAACGTTTCGCTCCTTTCATTGTTCTGTTTCTTCTGTTTGAATTATGGGGGCTTCGTTTGAAAATTGAGGAGCAGCAGCTGCAAGAAGAAAAGAGACTGAAAATAGGGTCTTCTTCTCTTTCTTTCTTTTTTTTTTTTACCCTTTTTTGTTTTTTCTCTTCTCTCTCTCTCTCTCTCTCTCTCTCTCTGTGTGTTCTTTTTTTGGAAAATATTTTTGTCTTTTTAAAACAAAAAACTTCTTAAGATGGGTGGTTTTGACCGTACCATCAGGTGGGGAACTCAAATTCAATTTAGACCCTGTCTCTTATACACATCTAGATGTGTATAAGAGACAGCTCTCTCTCTCTCTCTCTCTCTCTCTCTCTCTCTCTCTCTCTCTGTATGTTCTTTTTTTGGAAAATATTTTTGTCTTTTAAAAACAAAAAACTTCTGAAGATGGGTGGTTTTGACCGTACCATCAGGTGGGGAACTCAAATTCAATTTAGACCGTTGGAGTTTTTCCTCAATTAGGGCCCGCCATTTAGACCTTTCTACGGTCACAGACATGTGGGTGACGTGGTTTAAGGATCATCAAGGGGGCCGCCATTAGAGTCACTGGGTAGACTGGATTTGGGTGCTGGGCTGAGCTCAAATATATGAGAGAAAGACCCGATGTGAAAATAAATAAATAAATTGAAATTCAGATTGTGACATTGGACGCGGACACTTCTACTTGACAATGGGGTAAATCCAGAGGCAAGCTCTCGTTAGTCACCGTCTTATCCTATCCCGCTTTCCGTGAGGCTGAGGTTACTTCTACTCAGATCAAAACAAAAAATGTGAAATGAAATGTCCGAATAGTCGTACAAGTAAAACAGCTGCAAGCCGCTGGAACACACTAAAAATATAATACAGCTACAGACAATTAGAAGACATTTGTAACAATGTATCACCGCGAGAATGTCAAAATGAACACATACCATTGCAGTTGTGGCGGCACCAAAAGTGGCTACGAGAGACAGAACAGGCACTTGCCCAATGAACGCGGGCATGGCTTCAAAGACTAACACCCCGTATAGATATGGATGCTGCAATTGACATAAAATTACATAAACAAGGCCCTCTCTCTAGGTTAGCAAGAAAATTAGGAATTGAAAGTCCAAGAAATGGCAATAAGGAGACCTGAATGAAGTAGTAAGGAAAGGAAAGTCAACTGTCACTTATGAACCTGTTAAAATTTAATTGTCAAAATTTATAAAGATTTATTACTATTGTTGTGTATACTTCCAAAAAAACTCTCGGTCGGTATCTTTTTGTCCGGGAAGCACTTTTGTTTATACAGGTCGTTTTGATACTATTCAAAAGACAACGAAAGTGGCCAACATCGGCAGATGAAAGGCCTGATGTCGCTGAACCTTGTGGGTTAAGGGACTCTGCTCCTCGACGATCCAACCTTTGAATTGAAAATGCATTGAGACCGCCTTCCATATCTATACCATATGAAATTTCTACAGCCTTGAGACTGACTGTGTGCGGCTTCGTTGAACTTTCCATTGAAGAAAACTTTTCTCTGTGTATCTTTTGGTCAGGGAAGCACTTTTGTTTATATAGGTCCCATTTGGAGCAGAGTTTTTTGACAATTGTAGGCTTGTAGCCAAGATAATCTTTGACCATCATTGGCTTTCGCAAGATCAAAAAACGGTTTTTTTTTTTTTTTTTTACTACATGCAGAGAACATATAAGCAACAGAGAGCTGCAGTGTTCCAGAGATATATGCAAGATGAGAAGAAGAAACTTGGATGCTTGTTGCGGGTATCGCGCTAACGGTATCGACCAGCCGGTAAGTGTAGTTCTATGAATCTCAAGTTCAATTATTTTATTGTTTTATTATGCGTCGTTTTTTTCTTTTCTGGTTTTTTTCTGTGAATTTGTATGACCTGGCGATGAATCTGAATCGACTGTTTTTATTACCATGTAGAAAGAAAACAATATATTGTCTGTGCACATGCTTTTTCGTTAGCTAATATTTTTGGTGTAAAAAGTCTCAAATTCAGGATCTTCCGCTGCACGGATTTCCTGCTAAACGAAGTCATAGGCACGTAAGTTCAGAGCCAGACCGACTACTCCAAGCGCACTCATCCATAAACCAGTTACTGGTACAAATAACATAAAGAAATGTAACCAACGTTTATTGGAAAACGCAACCCCAAATATTTGGGACCAAAAACGGTTAGCGGTGACCATTGAATAAGTTTCTTCAGCTTGAGTTGGGTTAAAGGCACGGAATGTATTTGCGCCATCACCATCTTCAAATAAGGTATTTTCTACAGTAGCGCCATGAATAGCGCATAGCAGAGCAGCGCCCAATACACCGGCAACTCCCATCATATGAAATGGGTTCAATGTCCAATTATGAAACCCTTGGAAAAAGAGGATGAATCGAAATATAGCTGCTACACCAAAACTAGGCGCAAAGAACCAACCAGACTGACCTAGTGGATAAATCAAGAATACAGAAACAAAAACAGCAATTGGAGCAGAGAATGCGATTGCATTATAAGGTCGCAATTGCACGGATCGAGCAAGTTCGAATTGACGTAACATAAAACCTATTAGCCCGAAAGCGCCGTGGAGAGCAACAAAAGTCCACAGACCGCCTAATTGACACCAACGAGTAAAATCTCCTTGTGCTTCAGGACCCCATAGTAACAATAAAGAATGTGCTAAACTATTAGCAGGAGTAGAAACTGCGGCGGTTAAGAAGTTGCAACCTTCCAAATAGGAACTGGCCAACCCATGGGTATACCATGAAGTTACAAAGGTTGTACCTGTGAACCAACCCCCTAAGGCGAAATAGGCACAAGGAAAGAGCAATAGGCCAGACCAACCTACAAAAACGAAACGGTCCCTCCGTAACCAGTCATCCATAATATCAAATAAATCATTTTCGTCTTTGGTAAATTTCCCAAGGGCTATAGTCATAGTGATCCTCCTATTCAACTACTTTAATCATTTCCGGACACTTCATAGCATTTTCAGGGCCTTTGAAGTTTCGATCATTTATGTATGATTTGGTTTCGTGTACATTGCATTCCCCTTCTAATTTATAAGGGATTTCGAAGAAAAAAACTCTTTATTGGTTTAGAACCTGACTTAAGTAATAGGTAAAGTCATGAACTCAATTTGGTTATTCCTTCTTAGTCTTAATAATCCTATAAACCATGAATTTTTTTTAAGACTCATCAATCAGATATATAGATCGATGCATTTTTTGCATTTTGAAAGAACTGTTCAAAGAACAAGTGATCCCTTTCTTGTTACCAGTTGATTCGCAGACTTTCTTCGCCCATTTTATTAAACTAATCTTATTCTTGGATCTTGCTCGTAAGATTTATACAAAGAAACATTTTTATGTATGCTTATAATTTTTATGTGCATTAAATTATTAAATTAGTAAAGTTAAAGTATCATATATTTTATTATTATATTTTATTATTTTAATACTTAATTCTTTTATTATTTTAATACTTAATTCTTTTTTATTGTCATCTTTGTTATATTTCTTTTTTTTTTCAGATGAATATAAAAGACCAGAGTATGTCTTTTAACAGATCAAAGTAAGAAAGGAACTTTGAATATTTTCTATTGACTTTATATTTTCTATTGACTTTATATCTGTCAGAAAAGAAAACGAATAAGGGGAATGAATTTTCCTATTATTGACTTCACTACAATATTAAAGAATAAATAATATCAATACAATATTAAATAATAGGAAACTTGAAATGAAAGTATTTTTCTTACACCTATTCTACATTACAAGTACATTGTCGGAATAAATATATTGTATGCATCGATATGGAAATATTTGGTCCATGAAACCAGGATCTAATAGTCTAATAGATATATAAATCTTGTTTATTATATATAAATCTTATATAAATATAGATATCAATAAATATAGATATCAATATAAATTTATCTTGTGGTCTGGAATCAAAGAAAGATATTTTTAATCTCTCTTATATATCTTATATATTATATGTCTTATGGTATGACTTCAACTAAACTTTTCTGGGGAGGAAAGAAATATTAATTTATTCTTATAGAATAACTAGGAACAAGAAGATTTAATCAGAAATATCGACAGATTTTTTCGGAGTCCAAAGAAAAAGAAATATAAAAATGAAAGAAAAAGCGGATCTACTGTTCGAATTTCATCTATATCGAATTTGAATATCAGAATAGTGGATATAGTAATGACTCAATGGGTTAGGTCCACTTACTTTTCTTTTATTAATTTCGAATTTAATCTTTATAATTGATTAGATTAGAATAATATAAAATAGAAAAATTTGGAGATTTAAGAATCACCTTATCATTAACTTATTAGATTCTTATTTATTAGATTCTTATTTATTAGAGTAAAATATTTAAAATATTTTATAATTTAAATACTTTTTTATAATTTAAATACTTTATAAATACTTTATAATGTATTATTATTTTAATATAAATTTAATATAACAATAACAACTTAATACATAATTTAATACATTTTAATACATAATATAATAAATATAATAAAATATAATAAATATAATAAAATGCTTTTCTAATTTATATTATTTTTTCTAATTTATTTATATTATTTAATTTATATTATATAAATTAATTATATTAATTATATAAATTATATATTAATTATATAAATTAAATATTAATTATATAAATTAAATAATATAAATTATTTATAATTTTATAATTTAAATTTTATAATTTAATTTATATAATTTAATAATTAATTAAAATTTAATAATTAATTAATAATTAATTCTAATGTAATAATGTAATAATTTCTTATTATAATTATGTAATAATTTCTTATATGTAATAATTTCTTATTATAATTTATATTTATTATAATTATTTTTATATTTATTATAATTAAATTAATTTATTATTATTATAATTATTTATTATAATTATTTTTATATTTATTATAATTAAATTAATTTATTATTATTATAATTATTTATTATAATTATTTTTATATTTATTATAATTAAATTAATTTATTATTATTATAATTATTTATTATAATTATTTTTATATTTATTATAATTAAATTAATTTATTATTATTATAATTATTTATTATAATTATTTTTATATTTATTATAATTAAATTAATTTATTATAATTATTTTTATATTTATTATAAATAAATTATATAATTACTAGAATTTTATTTTATTTTAATATTTTAATAATTGAATAATTGAATTTTAGAAAATTTTAAAATTAATTGTAGATATATTATAGATTATAGAATATAGAATGTCTTACTTTTTTTATTACAAATTATTCCAAATATCAACAATATTTCTATTCTCCTTGCAAATAGAAATACTACCACTGGAGTTTTATCAAAAAAATGAAAAAAGAGGTAAAGCCCCTTATCGGATTTGAACCGATGACTTATGCCTTACCATAGCATTACTCTACCACTGAGTTAAAAGGGCCTCTTTGATTCAATTCCTGAATCAGCCATTATGCCGATAGGATATATCTATGGTGATTAGAAATCAAATCTATAGAAAGTAAAGTAAGTATAGTAAATGAAATAGATTAGGAAATAGATTAGAATAAATCTAAATATAATTAAGTATACGGAGTAGATTTGGATTCATACATAGTAGCTTCGTCATAAACGATAAATGTGATTTACCTGATGAGTAGAGTATAGGCTAAATTAGTAAATAAAATATAGGTAAAAAAAAAAAAAATGGTTTATTGAATTTGATAAATATCAATTTGATGAATATCAATGCAATGAATTGTTTTAAGGCCGAACCTAATTGAATTGACTCCCATCCTAACAAAAAATCCATTTGATCGATATATGTACATGTACTTACCACTTCAACATAGATCCAAGATATTTCAGCGAATCACGGATGAAGAGATTCTATTTGTCCTCTGGACTTCTTAGAAAAAAAAAATGGCAAAAGCGTCATTGGCCTAGTCCAACTTAATATAGTCACTTTCGAAAGCAACTTTTCGTGCAATTTGTGATTATGATACAAGGTTTGTCTGTTTTGTTTGTTTGTTTGTTTTTTTCTCTTTTTATCTTGCAGTTTGTTCGTGCTACGAAAGCTTTGAATTTGGCTCCATTTAGGTAGTGTAACCAAAGATAATTTTTATATTTTTTATTATCTCATATTAAAAATAAAAATAAAAATAAAGATTCCAATAAAGTCTCGTACAATAAAATCCTAGCCAGACCAACGCGCTTAGCCTGACCATTAACATGTCGGCAACCTCATTCTATAAGAGTCTTCAATTACTGGTGCCCCCCACTTGAATTGAGCTCAAATATTTTCCAATTTTAGCTCAACTACATTGGTGCAAATGGCGCTCATACTTCTCTGCCAAAAGGAGGTGCGAAAAACTGATCTTATTCATCAGCTTACTTTTCCAACATCTGCCCTTTCCGCCTTTGATCTTCCCGCAGGAGTTCGTGGGGTAGAATTCCAAGCATTCGATGAAGACAACGTTCCGTGGACGTTCCATCTGACCACCCGTTCTGGTGAACACCCAAAACCAGTGATTCTGAAATCATCTTGGAATCCATTCGTTGTTAATAAGCAACTTCGTGAGAATGATACAGTCATGTTTTTCACTGAAGAAACTGATCACGGGTTGAGGTTTCACGTTAGAGCTTGCAGGAAATGCATCAACATATTTGGTGATGTTGAGGAAGTTTATGTTGATGTGGAGCGTCTCCACAACACCAATCCGTTCTTTAGTGTCATTTGGCGATGGTAATTTCTGGAATGTGAATTTTAATGTTTTCATAATATATATATATATAGAAAGAAAATGGAGAAGGAGAAAGCTTGGATGAAGAAATTATGATTTCTTTCTCCTGTGCTTTGTTTTGTACATAAATAAGTGCCTTTGCAGTGATGAGTGCATGGATTGGAAAAAGAAAAAAAAAACTAAAGTAGAGAGAATAAATTTGTATAATAAAATTTAGTAAAATTTAAAATTAAAATGTTGCTATAGTATCGATGATTATTTTCATATTCAAGCAATCGAACTTCATGCAATTTCCTTAGCTGTCTTAATTGGATTAAAAGTTTATTATATTATATAATTTCGACTAAACCGTGCTGGCTGCAGCCCAACATTAGAAAGAAAGTGAACTTGGCTTCTCCTACTTGGTACAGAATGTCTGTTAAGACTTTCTCTGTTGTTTAGATCATTGAGGATAGGATTAATATTTAAATAGAAATTAAAGTAATTGAGTGAAGTTTAATATAATTTTAATATTTAAGTATAATTAAATATTTTTGTATTATATGAAAAATTGATCGTTTCATTTTATTGCATAATTAGTAAATAAAATTTTATATTTATATTATTTGTGTGTACATTTTTAAATTAATAAAATATAAAATATTTATATAATTATATAATCATCTAACATAACCATTTGAACCGTTGGGGTGAGGAGAGCGACAGATGTGGACTTTTGGGGCTAAGTCTGAACGCCTGATACTGTCAAGATTACAAGGTAGGAAACTGAGTGGTCTATGATTGCTCGCATCTGAGCTTCAAAACAATTGAAATCCTTAAATTGACTTGTTTGACAATTACGAACTTCTGATGCTCAATGGCGAGTGCACTCGACTTCTTTCTTATCTTTCTTCTTCGGCCTTAGCCTATGGAGGATGAAGATTTTTGTTAGGTCTCAAAAATACTCGTGAAAGAAGTGAATTGAATTAATAAAAGACATAAGATTATAACGTGTGCAATCCAACAACTAAAATGATAATTATTGCAATAAATGAAAAAATATAATGAATTATATTAATGAATTAATATAATTTTTATAATATTAATATTAATTAATATAAAAATTAAATTAAAAAAATTTAAATTAATGATCAATTTGTATAAAATAAAAATAATATATATTATAATAAAAAATTTATTGAGTGCATGAACTTGTAAAAACAAATTAAATTAAGAAAAGTAAAATATCATAGTTTATAGAAATTCAAAACTATTATTCCTATGTTCTCTTTTAAAGATTATTGTCTTAATAATTTTGAATTTACTAAAAAACTTCCTAACAAAGAAGAAAATAAATCTAACAAGAGTGTAATCCTCCTCAACCACAACTACACTAAGATTAACCTTTTTATAATACATTCGCACAAATATATTTTTTGAGTTGTTAATTTCTCAATTTTTAAAAAATAAAAAGTTCATAAATTTTTCTTACTCTTAATAAATATATTTTTATAATAATAACTTGATATAAACATTTTGATATATATTGCTTGTACTATATTTTTTTTTCTTATACTATAAATTTTTTTTATTATTAAGAAATACACTCTTATAATAATAACTCAATATAAATTCTCAAGTGCATATTGCTTCTATTACTTTTTTTTTTCTTATACTATAGATAGGTTTATATAGGCCAAAAAGAAGTCATTTGAATTTATGGTTATTATAAATATCATTATTACTAGATAAATTTATTTATATAATTTTTATTAATATTTTATTATAAATAAATATATTATAATAACTTATAAATTTGAACTATTATATTATTAGGAAAAAATTATGATAATTAAATATATTATAATTATATTAGTATTATTTACTTTTTTTTTTAATCATAAATTTTTATTTTGATTATGATTTTAAAGGTAATGAAAAGATTATAAAGAAAATTTAACTCTAATATTAAAGTAAACTAAATATGTTAAAAATTTGTTGTTCCTTTTCTAAGCCTGATTCTGAATTATGAATCAAGTGGCCGCTTGGTCTGGTGTGCTGTATTTATTGAAAGTAAAAAAAAAAATTAAGATAAAACACTAGTTGGACTCACTCAGAGGAAGACATAATAAGTACATTGAAGATACAAGAGACATGAATCAATTAGACCTCTCTTGTTGTCACCAATATCTGAAGACAGAAACTCAAAAATTTACTTTGATATGTTAACTATCATATGACCTAATAAGTATGACCATGTAGTGCTGTTCAAAAATTAAGTGAGAGCGTATAGGGATTTAATAACTATGATCTTAAGAGTAGTTGGGGCCATCAACAGTTGAGTCAGCCGATTCAATGACTGTAATCCTATGAATTGCTGGGCTCATCAACTGCTGGGTTGGCCCTTGTGAGCCTTGGGGGTGCCCACTTATCCAATGTTGCACTATCTTTAACTCTTCCTCATGTACTTGCGGTCCTATAATTACCATATTTGCATTCGCTTTGTTTTCCATCATTTTTTTCTCTAAAAAAAAAAATTATAGCATTTTGAGTATTAATGTGTGCCTTGGACAACAAGCTATTTGACAGCGTAACTGCCTTGAAAAGCTCGAGTGACTCCTCCACATCCTTTTTCTCTTGCATTTTCATCCTCAAAGTTTAGTTGACCTCATGTTGTAGTTTCCGTGGACGGCAATTGAACTGGGTTGTGCGGAGGAATCAAGCGGTTGTTCATCCAGTTCTAATGTCAAGGTAATTCTCTTTTCCAAGTCTAATGGTTCAAGTTGAGCCATGGTCCCAAATCTTCTGAGCTTTTGCATAAGCTTCTGCTTATTTCCTCTTGTAACATATTTAGAATATTGTTAAAAAGCGAATCCTACCATTGCAAGATCGAAGGAAGACAAACAAAAGAGGAAAAAGGAAACCTTCCAATTGAACAAGACTGCTCTGGAAAGGCCAGTCAATCTCCTCCTCTTCTTCTTCTTCTTCTTCTTCTTCTTTATTGCAAGAAAATCCACCTCTACTAATCTTTGCGATTGCAGTAATGGGATGGGAGGGCGAATACTAAGCGAAATGTAACACTCGGAATAATTATCACTGTTATAATTATCGTTACTGTCACTGTTACCGCTTGAACTTGTTGACTGTTGTTCAGACGGTTCGAGGAGAAATCGGACGGTGGTCCAGCATTGTAGGCCCGTGGGGGGAAAGGATTTGAAGTCGTTGGATGAGCAAGAGCTCAGATCATCTAGAAGATCATCTTTGAGCATCAATGGCTTTCGGTTCACCAAAACAAACTTTTTTTTTTTTTTTTTGACTACATGCAGACGCCACCCGGCAAACGTGATTACGTGGAAGATTTTATTATTACAATGTACAAAGAAAACAATGTAGTGCGTGTTAACGTGCGTTTTTGTGTATGCTCTCACCGTGATACTGGAAAAACATTAGTGTTCTACTTTACGTAATTTTAGCATAAACTGGTGTGCCTAGGAGTCAACCTATCCAAATAAATGAACTCATTGGTTTGAGGACACCTCTCTCAAATCATTCCTATAACAAAAAATGAGCCAACAACAACAACGTTAAATGACTTTCTTTTTGGGGACGTGGCCAATAATAGGGCATGTGCACAATTAATATACAAGATCTTCACTAGCTCCTTGATTCAATGATTGACATAGCTCCAGTACAAAAAAATAAAAAAATCCCCATCTGTCAGAGTACATGTTTCAAAAAATGTTTGGGTGAAATCTTCAGTATTTTGTGGTGATGGATACTAAAATCCCACTTACACATCTCTTCAAAATGCATATGATCATTTATTTCTTTTCATAAACTTTGGATCAATTGCTAAATCAAATTCAATTGAATTTTATTGTTAGATTTCAGTTCAATCAGAGTTCTATCATAAAATTGATCCCAAAAGGGTTCTCAAGTAACAAACTTTTGGGGGCATAAACATACAAATAAGTAAAATGCAAAATTTAAACTGTTATCTTTTAAACCACCGCATAAGAATTGATCCAATGGACAGTCGAGGTGAATATTCCAAAGGTGGATTCTCGCAAACTTGGGCTGCTTCAGTTGGATCAATACCAAGGTCCAACTTGTGGCCTCTAAAGGCTCGCTTCCTTTTTTTTTTTTTTTCTCATTATTATTTATTATGATATATATTAGAAAAATAAATATCACATTTAGCTCTGTAAAGTTGACGAGTGATAGGTAATCTTTGTTGAAAAACACAAGATTTGCACTCTTTGGATTCAGTCTAGCAGCATGATTTACCTTGTAGTATACCGAACGTAACTTTTTTCATAAAATTATAGAGTCTTACACTATTTACTCAGTTAAAAAAAAAAAAAAACTGTCACGAGGCATATTGCCCACATAGTTCTTCTCAAGCAGTCCATGGGAGAAAAGTGTTTTTTTAAAAAATAAAAAATAAAAAAAAATTAAAGGCCACGTAGTTCTCGTGCTCCAATAGGTCAACTATGTCCTTCACAAAGTAGAGAAAAACAAGAGCGAGGTTGTTAATGTTCTTGCTATTTTGTTAAAAGAAAATGGGTAGAAAGATAACGAAAAGAAAAGAGAAAAAAAAAAGAAAAAAAAAAGAAAAGAAGAAATTTTTTTTTCCTTTATTTGTTTGGATGACGGTAGTACAAAGAAAACAAAAATTATTTAGAAAATATGTGAAACATAAAAATGAAGAAAATAATATCTATTATAACGATGTTATCCTTATACTAAATCTGGCCTTCCACGATGAATGACACAATTTATTTTGTGTTTATTATTTAGTTCACTTTGTAGAATATAAAAGCCATGGTCATTGATGACATCATGCTTCTTTTTGAATCTTCCCCTCCTCAAAGCAAAGCATGCTTATGTTTACGGAATAAAACGTGACCTTCACTGTATAAATGGAAAGCTCCACTCGTGTTACACGAGCATAGGACAATGAATTGGAAGTGATGATGTGATCTTGATTTCCTTGTCAGTTAACGAAGACTATTTCTTGGTGTAATCATAGTTGATAATGATTCCAAACTTTACAGAGTAGCAATTAATCAAACAAACAAAATATTAGCGCAATACATAAATAAACCAAAAGATACCATGGACACAAACACTAGGGCTCTTCAATGTTAAATTTAATGTGCATATTTTAATAGTCGTACTGAGATTGTTGATTTTTAACTAAAAAAAAAAGGGGGGGGTAATTGATTCTTCCAAACATTTAATGATTAAATCATTGAATTTCAATGGTTCATGTTTAATGAAAAAAAAGTAACAAACATTTGAAGTTTTATTATATGCAAGTGAGTTTTTCTTGACACGGTTTAAAATCAAGCAACATTATAATATCATAATTGATGATTGTGTAATTATAATTTTTTATTAATCATTAATATTTATTAACAAATTATTATAAATAACAATTAGGTCTGCGCCTTCACCCAAGAAATGTAATCTCGAGCAAGGAAACACGATAAGGGAGCCATTAAGGTTATGAAAGTGACTTGACAAACGTAGCAATAAGAAGACTTGTCAAAAAAAAAAAAAAAAAAGAGAAGTATAGTAATAAAAAAGTACGCAAAATAACAATCAGATGCCGCGGACCGTGCACCTAACATCACCGTCTGGCATGGCAAGCAAATACCAAGTTGATTACCCAATAAATTTCCGAAGTTCAAAGCCTATATATATCCATCTCACTCCGTTTCTCTACTCAAAGAACAAGACAGTCTGGAACCCCAAACCTGAAAAATCTTGAAAAAATTCCCCTTCAATTCGCACGCTCTGTTGAAGTAATTCAATACCCTTTTGCTTGAAATCACTGTCTCTCAGTATTTGTATTGGATCAAGTATGGACAAGCAGGAAAGCTCGTGGTTGTCTGATTCCAGCACTAGTGGTCCTTCAACCTCGTCAGGTAAGACCGACCCGGAAGTTTTGCTGGCGACAAGTCTTCCGAAGAAGCGAGCAGGCCGTAGGATATTCAAAGAGACTCGGCATCCGGTGTTTAGAGGCGTCAGGAGGAGGAATGGGAACAAGTGGGTGTGCGAACTGCGGGAACCGAACAAGAAGTCCCGCGTATGGTTAGGCACCTACCCTACCCCTGAAATGGCGGCGCGGGCACATGACGTTGCTGTATTGGCCCTCAAAGGCAAGTCTGCTTGCCTTAATTTCGCTGACTCTCCCTGGAGATTGCCTGTGCCAGCTTCGACAGATGCCAGGGACATCAGGAGGGCGGCTATTGGGGCTGCAGAGTTGTTTAGGCCTGCAGAATTTGGTGGTAAAGCAAGGCAGGAGGACGATGTTGTGGACGACTCGAGCGAAGTTTGCAGTGATGAGTGGATGGATTGGAAAAAGAAAATTGAGCAGATGTTTATGGATGAAGAAGCGGTGTTTGACATGCCAAAGTTGCTTGCAGAAATGGCAGAAGGTCTTCTTTTGTCTCCTCCTCCGCATTATTGGGGTGGAAGTACTGGTTGGGATAACGTGGAAAACCTTGCTGATTTTTCATTGTGGAACTATTAGAAAAGCAGATATATATATATCATTATAGGATTTTAGAGTATTTTCTTCTCATATTTGTTTGATCCAATCAATCAACTTGCTATATAGCCGATGCCAAATTTTCCTAATGGCATAGTATTGGCAATTATTTGTAATAGAATGAAATGATAATTAACATAATAGGACGGAGTGGTAAGAATAAGTTCATGTAACCGAGTATAGTTAAATTTAAAATTAAGATATTGTTGTTATGGATGGTTGTTGTAGTATCAATGATTAATTTCATATTGCAAAAAATTGAACTTCATGGAATTTGCTATGCTGTCTCAACTGGATTAAAAGTTTAACATATTATATACTTTCGACTAAACTTATACTGGCTGAAGCCAAACTTTAGAAATAAGTTGAACTTGATTCCCCATACTCGTAAGAATTAAGTTCCTACAGAAATCTTATAGAAAGGAAGTCTTTTGAGCCATTTGCTGCTATTTGGACCATTGGGGTGAGGTTCAAGTTATAGGTTATTGCCTTTTTTTTTTTTCAATTAATATAAACTGAGTTTAATTTAATTTTGGACAAATTAAGTTAGATCATTTAAGTGTGATTCAATCAAGTTAAATTTTAAACAAATCGACTCAATTTTTGTTACTTTCTAGAATAAAAAGTGCATGTTTTCGATTTTGTGGGCAAGTTGGTACAATATATATATATATATATATTTTATTTTGTTTTAAGAAAGACTAAGGGGAATGAGTTGCCAAACTACAGATCATTTTCTTACCATTTTTCATAGTTGGGTTCTGAAAGAATTTTTAAATCTTAGAATTTCATATCAAAATTAAAAATACAGTTATAAATTAAGGATGAGTATAAGTTTAAGTATACCTTTTATTTTTATATTGTAAAAATAGATTATAAATGTACATTACAATATTACACATATCAACAAATATATAAAAATCAACGTATCTTAATTATATTTTTATTTTAATTTTACATAAACATAGAATATGAGATAAATATACTTCGTTAGATAATTTTATGATATTTAAGCCTACAACTAAGCTATATATTTGATTAAATTTTAATAACAATTCAAAATAATATATATATATATATATATATATATATTCTTACAAGTTTAACTGCGAAGTGGTCACGGATCTCCACTGAGGTTAGTTAACTTTGCTCTCCTTCGCTGTTCATGACCTTCGTTAGGGCCGGTCTAGTCCAGTCAGCTAGCTACTAAACTCAGAAATTGAGGTGTTTTTCACGTCTCACTCTAGGGTTGGATAATTATCTTCCTGGTCAGCGGAGGCAGGAGGTGGGAAAGCTTTTGTGCATGTTTAAAAACTATTTTTTGACTGTGACGTGGTAGGCCAATTCGGCTATCTGTCCTCTCATGTTGCTTAATTGTCAAAAAAAGAAAAAGAAAAGTAATGTTAGGTACTTAAAATTATACTAAAACTTTTTTATTAAATGATACCATATATGGTATGTACTAAGAAATTGACTGCCTGTTTTGATTTACTTGTTATTAATTATTATTATTATTATTATTATTATTTATTATAGATTACTGCTATTAATTCTTATTATTTATGAATAAAATAAAATTATAGTATTTAATTATATTGATATTATTTATTGCTGAAATAGGAAAAATCCAACTACACATCAACTATCCAACACGGCAAGGGATCAATCACACTTCATTGACATCAAGGCCAGATGCCACTACAAATCATTGATGTTGTGGTTATTGAACAAAACCTTGATAAATATAATTGGCAGAAATCCCATGAGCACTTCAATATCAAGAAAAGGAAAAGAAAAGTCAGATTCAAAGGAAGGAAAATAGAAAGAAAACCCAGAAGAAGCAAAACAGAAAAAAGAAAACCCCAAATAAAGCACGCAAAGCACTGAACCTGAAAGTAAAGGTGGGGCATTGGTCTATTGGTGGTGATAGGGATGGAGGCGTTGTGTGGAGAGAGGAAGACGTGGTCCAAGGGTAAGTAATAATTTTAGGGGTATTTAGGATTATAAAATATCAATCAGCTATTGTTTCATAATAATAATAATAATAATAAAACTCATATTTACATTTTTATCAATTATTTTCAAGTTTATTTATCAACAAACATAAATTATTATTATTGTTTTTTAAAAATAATAATTATCAAAGGCTATCTTAATTCTTCTTGATAAACTGAACAATAATAGCGAACCCCAAAAGTTCAAACAAACACTCTCTTAGTATCCAAGAGGTTTAATATGCATCGAGTTAAAATACAACACATTATTTAGTAATTTTTTCAAAATTCATATTAAAACAAATATATATATATATATATAACATATTCGTAGAACTTTTAATATTACTTACATCGAAAAGAAAGGGCCCCACCCAATCTTTCAGTTGCCATACTTGCGGTCTGACTCGGACACTATACGTTTCTACAGAGGGTTATCTTGGTGTTGAATAATTAGGCACTTGAGATTTTCACCTTTTTTTTTTTTTTTTTCTTTTTCAAGAAAAATGGCTATGACTTTCTAACAAATGTTTTCTTTCCCATCAAATTCTATTTTACGATAGTACTCATTCAATTGACATCATTTTCTCCGCGTTGGTGGGGGGTCCCCTAAACCCTTTTTTGGAGATGAAGTGCCCTCATAAAAAGTGACTTGAAAAAAAATAATTATTTAGTGAGATCATGGTCGGCGGTGGAACCACATATTTTAGTAAAATAATTAGAATAAATATCAAATAAAAATTTAAATATATATTTTTTTTCATATCTGCTGTTTGCTTTGTTTATATCTGTTTGGTTTTCCTACTAACTAAAATTTCTAACTCTACAGTGGTTATGGTCTTGTAGGAAACCCATTCATTTACATGAATTGCGAGTTAGGTTAAGAATCAATATGTCATTAACTAAAAATTTAAATGATTATCTTCAAAATTTTGGGTATGATATTTTTAACTAGCAAATGAAAATGATAAAACAGATTTTATTTTTTTTAGTAATTAAAAAAAAAAAAAAAAACGTGTTATGATTGTTTTCCACGTGCACATCATGGACTTTTTTTTTTGTTCTTTTCTTATTTTAAAATAATTGACTTAGACGTAGACATCTTCAACCTTGAAAAGTCGATTTGAAAAGAAAAGACTTGCGACTCTGACGGTCGGTCTTCCTTGGTTAATCTGGGAAGCAATAAGTCCATGAGCCCATTGGCAGTAAGTGGTTTCTATTGGGCTGAAGTAGTTTTTATGACAGTCGTAGAAGTTACGGTGGGCTCCAAGTATAATCGGCCCAAAAATTCCTAATGGACTCTAGGAAAGAACTGGTTCTCAGGTCCAAAACTTTTGATAGTAGCCCATTTGTGTGAATGGACCAGAAGATAGCATTTAGATTTTGGAACCAGGGGGGAGATTGAACTCATATAGAGTGAAAGAAAAACATTTGGTCAAGTGAGGGAATCGGACTGAATGCCTATAAAATATATATAAAATCAAAATTAAATATTACGGAAAAAAATTTTCAGGAAATATTATGAAAATACTATATCTATTGAGGTAAATAAATTTTTATCAATAAAATTATTCGAAAAAATATTTTAAAAAATTATTAATTTTAGTAAAAATAATGTTTTATCATGAATTGAGAATTTTTTTTTCGTAATATTTAGTATTACTTGAAAAAAAAAATAATGCAAAAAGAATGCTTGCTTGCATGTTAACATGCTATTGTGTGAACAAAAAATTATGATCAAAAGTCCAAAAAACGCAGGGAGCAAATTAGGGTATATCATGATGATGAATAACTAGAACTTCAAGTAAAATTTGGGGACCAGAATGCCCTGTTGGTTGATTTATTTATTAACACTTGGAGTTAGATTTTTGGAATAGAAACGTATTTGGGAGAGTGTCTCCTCCCATCATGATCTTTTCATCGATCTGAATTATAATGCAACATTATATAATGGAATATCATAATGCACACAAGTGACTTGGGGCCGCACAAGATTTATTAAAAAATTACCACTTTAATAGACATTGTTATATAAAGAATAAGTATTCACATAAGATAAAAAGCACCACTTTTTGTGTCTTGGTTCCCCACAAGATTTATTAAAAATCGCTGGTGTATTAAGATAACAAACACTCTTTTTTTTTAATTATTATTATTATTTTGGCTATAAATAGTTGGTACCGCTTCTACCACGTTACCCAAAATGGAAGTGGCAGTGTTATAATGTGCTTTGTCTTTTTACTATAATCAATCAATCAGTCACCTGTAGACTATATATTAAAATAGGATGATTAGATTGAAGTTAAAATGATTCCCCTATCTCTGACTAGGTCTTTTAACCTAAATCCAGAGGTTGATCATACAATATTAATAGAATAATAGATCTTACACGAGGCCTTTGAACTCAAATCCACGTGCATACATACATACATGTAAACACACACAGACGCACGCACATATATGCACTCTGATTGTTTTTTTTTTTTAAAAAAAAAAAAACAAATTTGGAAAGGAAAACGCATCATTATAATAATGTAAAAAAAAAAAAGAGTTAATAAAAAAAGTGAAAGATAAAATTTTATATTATTTTATTAGTAATGTTCAGCTATTTACATCATTTTTATGTGGGTGTAATTGTTTCTTTTGGAAGTACATGTACACGGTCGATCTAGTGGTTGTTATCTATGTGTGTCGTTGTATATTCTATGTGCAAGATAATGGTAAATTGAAAGAGAAAGCGAGAGAGAGAGAGAGAGAGAGAGAGAGAGAGACTGACCACCAACCTGGGAAACGGAGGACACGAGAAAAGAAAAAGAGGGCAATGTCGGCCATGTCTTGTCCTTGAAATGGTCAAATCTTTCGCACATTCAAAGCTTTCAGGGGGAATTTCGGCTACTAAAAGATCTTTTGCATCACGCAAAGGCCCACAAACAGTACCTCTCCCTTGTAATTTCACTGGATGAAAGGGTACCCATAGCAAGACTAGAAACACCTTTTTCAAACATTTGAAGGTACATTTTTGTATTCTCATGGCCGACTTTGTAGCCTGGCCTTTTCAGCCACTAACTAGAATTGCACAAGAGACCCATTTTACTGATTATACAAAATGAGATCAATGTTCTATATAAATTTACCTCCCTCGAATGTTGCTTGTATGCCGAAAGTGATCAGTTAACCATTTTGGGCCTAAATTATCATCAAAGCTACTAATGGAAATGAAGAGTCTACCCGTCATTATATAGAAAGAAAAAAAAAAGGATCTATACCATGTGAATCTTATTATAACCACTTTCTATAGGTATAAAAGGCAAATAATATTAATTTTTCAAGTATAATTTAGGAACATTAAGCAATTATGAATTTATTTGGTAATAATCTTTAGCTTGTGCACTTATTGGTCATCCAAATATGAATTAACTTCATGGTTTTGACTAAAAGAATTGATTTTTTTGGGGGGGGAAAAATTTTCCAAAAGAACAAAGATTTTGAGAGGAATCTGGTACATATTTCTCACAATTTAATGCCTAAAGAATGGGACTTACAATTAACCCTCATGGCTTGCAGTCTAAGCTCAAAATTCTGTACGAATTCCAGTTATGAGGGACTTTGGATGACCCTAATACATGGAAGTGAGATTCAGACCGATCCAACTTCAACAAGCCTTCAAAGGAAAGATATATACACTGAATAGCTCTTTTGACATATATATCATCACACTTTTTGTCACAGATGTCGAGATGTTTTTGTCCCCATAAAGAGATGAAAATTTTGTAGGCCACATTCATCCCAAAAAAGAAAGATTCTTGTAGGCCGCGATCATTAATGATTAAAAAGACAAATCACAAAAAAAAAAAGAAAAAAAAAAGAGTACGCGGCATCTGTAATGGGAATAATTGAAGCAAGCAGCATCTAAATCATCAGTTGCAACAGTTCAGATTCTATCTAGTATACTCTGTCTACCAATCTCGTATCAATGTAGCAAAACCCTAATTATGATTATGCAGTTAAGCTCAGTTCTTTCTCTTCAACCTTGCATAATTTGAGAGTAAAAATGTCCTGTCTTTTGGCACGACAACATGGGCCCAAATTTTTCATAAAGAAAGAAAGGAAAAATATTTCTCTTCTTATTTTTGTTCTAACTTGCACTTCTGATTTTTTTTTTAACACTTCTAAATTCTAGTAAAATTTTCATAACTTGCAAAATAAATAAATAAAAAGAAGGAGATTTACATGCTTTTATGGGGTTTGTTTTTTTTTTTTTTTTTTTTTGGTTGGAGGATTTGGGGATTGGGAAGCAGGAGCTCCCTAGCTATGAGTGACTAGGACTTGAACCTGATTGCCTACCGTATTTGCTACACGCCAATAGGTAATATGAGAGAAACTATTATTTAATCTTAACCACTGATTCTCAAATGTGTGGTTTACATTCCATGGGTTGAAGCAATTTCGAAATTCAAATGGATTATTTTATTTTATCTCTTTTATACGCTCCCTCTTCCTTCAATGTCTTAACCATCATGCTCAACAGAATAAAATAAAATAAATCTTAACCATCCATTTCGAAAGTGATGACTTTGATTAACTCAACGTCACATTTCTTGATAATACATTAACATGAGAAGAACTTCATTTACCTTATCCATGATCATCAATTATGAATTTATGAAGCCACTTCCAATTGACGTTATCCAAAAAGTAGAGTGAATTAAGAGGCATACGTTAAAGGCACAATCTTGAAATCAATCGCCTGAGATCAAATTCCAGGATCCTCTTCTCAATTTCTGAAATGGAGGAATTGTGATTTCTGACACGTTGGTGCGTGGAGGATTCAAACGTTGTAGTTCCCCGAATCCTATGCAAACCATTAACCTAAAAATTATATATATATATAAGTGCAATCACTCATAAGCGAGAAAAAAGCCAACCATGGTTCACTATTTCAGTCTCTCAAAAACCCATAAGCCCTAACTTATTTCAATAGTTTACAAGTGATAAAAGTGTGCACACAAAAGAAAAAAAGAAAAAAAAAAAAGAAGAAAACAATAGAATTAGAACATGCTGTCATGTCTGTGCTCTTTCTTTAATGTTTTCTCCTTTTCCTTCAAATCATATTTGATAGATATTCTTAAACATAGCTCCATAGACTTTCTCCATCAGAGTTCCCCGGTGAGATATCATGTGGCAGCGGCGGCGGCGACATTATTCTTGGCGGTGAAAGCAACATTCCCTCTGCCATGTCCACAAGCAAATTTGGCATATCAAACAGCGCCTCCTCATCTACAAATTCTTCTCCGTTTGTTGCTAAATCGGAACCAATAGTTTTGCCACTTCTAGGATTTTCTAATGCTTGATTATCATTCATTTCAGCCCATTTCAATGCAGCAGCAGCTGTAGCCGCATTGCGAATGTCAGTTGCCGAGGTGGAAGGAGGCAGAGGATAAGACCCAACGGAATCTGGGAAGTTAAGAGCTGCATCGCCACCTTTTAGGGCTAGCACCGCCACGTCGTAGGCGGTGGCTGCCATCTCTGGTGTTGGGAATGTGCCAAGCCATATACGGGTGGTTTTGCGTGGCTCCCGGATTTCTGACACCCATTTGCCACTCCGACACCGTATGCCGCGGTATATTGGGTGCCTTTTGGCACTTGAGGACGTCGTGGTGGTGGCCATGGTGGCTGCAGCGGTGTTGGTGAACTTCGAAGATTGAGGGGTCTCTTATGGAGAGTGTGCTACTTAGTTGGAATTGATTTTGACAACATTAGCTCAAGTGGGTTTGCTGTAGGAGGACAATTGGGATCAAACGTTAATGGTGTCTGAAGAGTCTGGTCTGCTTATGGCACATTCGTGGGCTTGCTAGGGTCAGCCATATTTTCAAATAGGATATATGGTGTTGACGAAAAGGGCTGCAGGAAGATATAATGAAAGGTTAATGTAGGTATCTAGCACAGGGAGTTATTGATTTATACGCGTGATTTTGTGCATATATTTGGTGATTTGGTGAAAGCGTGGGGACTTCGCGGGGGTCGACTTAAAAATCATGGTCGCCAGTTGTATAATATGTAGTGATTGATATGTAGTGATTGATGTGGGACTTTAGTAGAAAATTGGTATTTGATGTTAGTGCTGATTGCCTTTCTTGTTCGTGGCCTCTCTTGGGGCATCTTTGTTTTTTTTTTTTTTCTTTTTGGCGCTGCATGTCTAGCACTGTGCTGATGTGATATCTCCGGCACACTCTTTTGACACGCATGTTTGTTTCTTAGGTGCCAATACTCAAGACAGTCAGTCATTGCACCAATGTACTATATACTGCACAGCTATTCAATCTGTGATGCTTTTTATAATGAATTTATTTTTGGACAAAAATAATACTTTGATTGTTACATTGATTATATCAGATGAAAAATGGTATTAAATTTTTAATTAACAATATATATATACAAGTCAATCTAATTGTGTTTATAGAAGATGAATTTACTTTGTCCAAGAACAAAGTTATCATATAAAATTTCAATATGGAACTCGCGCTTCAGAACTGCCAATTTGCATGTGTGCTATCGATTTAATATATCGTATACTCCATTCTTCTAGGCTCCACGTGACTCCAATATGTTCAAGCACTAGAAGTTAGACTATCATGGTTGTCAAATATGGAAGTGTTGGGTGCGACCTGCAGCCAAACCCTAGTCGTTGTTTGTAAAATATATCAAATTAGTGATAATTGGTGTTTTAAGCATGTCAGCAGGACATCTAATTTTATTTTAGATAGCTTAGCATACTAATAAGATGTCACTAGTCAAATAAATCTCATTGTCTGATTGTAACTTTAGCTTTAAACGACTTTTTCTTCTGTCTTGACCTTGTATTATAAATCACCCTTTAATTATCCTTTAATAAAATTGATTTGAATTATCCAATATACATACATATATATATATATATATATATATATATATCGACACTGATTTGGGTAGTGGAATGTGAGATTTGTGTTGTTTGTTTTGTGGAATATCGAGACTTGAAAACTTAATGGAAGTAGAAGCTTAAAAGGTTACAGCCTTCAACAACTTGATTTCCATTGTCATAACCACCTATTAATGCCGAAAACCCATGGGGTTGAACGTTAAGAGTTTTAAAACGCGTTTGCCAATTAAAAGCATAGGAGGGAGCCGCCGCGGTAGGGCGTGGGGCCAAATTCCGGAATTTAACAAAAAAAAAAAAGTGTAAATTTTATTTTAAAAAATAAAAGAATTATCTTATTTATATAATAATAATCAAATCAGCCGAATGCTGTCAATAGATATATATATATATATATATATATATATATATATATATAATGAATTTGCATCCGATGCAGTTTCCTAACCTAATATATATATTAGAATCATTCATTCATAACTCAGAAGCACCGAAATACTATCAGTAAAATAGGCTACTGGGGCAGTCAAGAACTGCAATATATAGGCCGAAGCATCATACATCACAATAGTCATTGCTAAACGCTCGAGACCACATGTTCTCATGAACTGTTTTTTTTTTTTTTTTAGGTCAAGTCTCATGAACTGATAGCAATGGCATAATCAATCAAAGTTCACCCTGGACCCAGTGTTCATGTGGGTCCTAACTAAAAAGTGTAAGGGTCCACACACAAGAGCCGACATGTTTTTTCTTTTCAGTTGTGGATTTTGGTTGGCTAAGCGGCGGATCTAAGTCCCCTTGACAAAATGAGGCCAACAACCCAGTCCACAAGCATGGCCATGAGCCCCCCTCCCCCAAAAGAAGATCTTTTATATACGACACAAGTTTTCGCTGTCCAATTTTTAAGTCACTTCAAATCAGAAAATCTTGAGGAGGATCGATTGTCCCTCGATTGGCTTTTTGTATCGTAGCTTTTTGGACATTTTAAAAGCTTTCAGCTTTGACGAAGTTCAGATTTTGAGCATTCTGTAGACTCGTTTGATAACTTTTGGTAGAGTTGTAATTGGTATTTAGTGATTAAGAATTTTTATTTTTATTTTTAAGATTTTAAATTATAATTTTATGTTTAAAAAAAAAAAAAGGGAAGGTCTGCAATGCTCGGTCATGTTTTTAGGGGTCGGTGAGTCCTCTGAACCATTATTATTCCCGACATCATCATTATTTGTCATTGAAAAAAAGTATTTTTTTTTTCTAAATTCGGATTGATCTTAGTTCTTGGATTCAAAATAAAGGGTATGATTTGAAAAATAGTTAACTAGATAAATCGCAAAATTTTAAAATATTTAACTTGATGAATGTCAGCGTAGTTAGAGGTTATCTCATACAATATTTTAACTAAACACTATTGAGACAATTTCACTTGAGGGATTTCATTATTATTTAGCATGGCCGCCTTTTATATATATATGTGTGTGTGTGTGTGTGTGTGTGTGTGTGTGTGTGTGTGTGTGTATGGACTGAATTATTTACAGGTGAGATTATTTCAGCAAAGTCATTAGGATTTTCTCTTTCTTTTTTTTTTTTTTTGGGGGGGGGTATCGCACCAGACCTATTTCTCAGCCCAACTTTATCGGCCTGCTAGAGGAGTAAAACTCAACCCAAACTCGAACACAACCTAACCTACGAAGTAATTCGACTTAAAATAACCCCAAAACGAAGTGATTCAAACCTGAAACCTGACACCTGACACTTTTGTACCTCTATGCCCTGCCATATGTTTGCTCAATTTTCTTCCCCAACCTACCTTTGTGCACTGAGTTCCGACCAGTACATGAGTAATGAAAAAACCCAGTGGTTTCCAGTCTTGCTATTACTTCGCAGTGTTTTCTTTCTCCTCTATGGGGTGGTACTTCCCATCCTCCTTGACCCAAAAAATTGTTCCAAAAATAAAAAAAAATAAAAAGAGCAGTGTCTTCAAATGCTTCCTCATACCATAAATTATTATATATATATATATATAAAAACATGTGCATGCAAAAATATTGATCACCAAATCCAATGACCTGCCAAGACTAATCAAAATAATATCCAATGTGATATTGGAAATAGCTTAAAGTAATTTTTTCAGCATAATTTATCTTTTGATGGAACCCGTCATGAGCTTTCGTTTACAATTTTTTATTTTTTTGTTTGTCCAATAGCTTTTAAAAAAATCAAGTCAAGGTTGCTTTAAAATGAATCGAATAGATACAAAGGAATATCATTACTGACAAGTTCATTATTTGTTATTTCTTATAGATTATAAAAGAAATATTATCTTTTTTCTACCTACAATAATTTAAAATTCTGTATATATATTAATTCAAAGTACTGTTATGATTTGGATAAACTCTTATCCCAACTTAAAAACTCAAATCTCGGAGGTGTTTACAGTTACGATATTATTAGTTTGTTGTACATATCAAAATCCATATATTATCTTTACAACTATCCCTTCTTCCACTATAAAACTCACTTAACATATTACTTTTATCTATTTAGCTACTCCGGCTAACTATCTAAGTTTCTTCATATTTTCTCAAGCCAAAAAAATATTTTCTTTAAAAAAAAAATAATAATAACAATGGCCGGGGGAGGCATTGCTGTAGCTGGCGGGAAGAGTTACCCCGCAAAGTTCACTGGTCAGGTCTTTGTAACCTGCCTTGCCGCAGCTATTGGTGGTCTTATTTTTGGCTATGATCTTGGTATTTCAGGTATATAGTTTAATTGCTTCCGTTTATTATTTTGTTCTCGTATAATGCATGCCTCTACATCCTTCAGGGAATAATGGAGATGAGTATATTGTTGTTCTTTACTCGCAAACTTTGACTCGATGATACTAAAGTTAGTTGTTTTCTTAATTAAAAGTCTTGAATTTTAGAGTGTATTTCTGGTTTTGATTTCTATTTATTCGAATGTCAATATGGGGTTCTGAAAAAAGTTGAGATGAGTATATTTTTATTCATTACAACCAACTTTATCTCAAAGCTACTAGATTTTTTTTTTGGTGTGGTTTTTAGGTCGTATTTTTATATAATAATAATATAAAAAAAATCTAATATGGGGGTTTGGAAAACAATGTAAATATTGCAGGTGGTGTGACGTCCATGGATTCTTTTTTGGAAAAGTTCTTTCCATCTGTGTATAAGAAAGAGATCTCGACAAAGCAATCCGACGATCAGTACTGCACATTCGATGACGAGGTATTGACATTGTTTACCTCGTCGCTGTATCTGTCTGCTCTTCTCTCTTGCTTGGTATCATCCTGGGTAACTCGTGCCATGGGCCGCCGGATTACGTACTTGTTTGGCGGCATACTTTTCGCCGCCGGTGCAATCATCAATGCTGCTGCTCAGAATATCGCCATGCTTATTGCAGGCCGCTTGTTGCTTGGTTCTGGTATTGGATGCGTCAATCAGGTATACATTCAAAACCTCTAAATCGCATACGCTTTTACTTCAAGCTTCAAGCTTATAGTTAACGGAAGATTACTACATTATAACGTGAAGGTCACACGGACTCCAACTGTTTCAATTGTGGAGACAAACTCTTTGTAACACACACACACGCACACACATACATATATGTTAACTTTAGGCATATAATTATGTGTTTTTGATAAGTAATTATGGATTCAACTTTTGTGCTTTGTGAGTCCAGTCCGTGCCAATTTACATATCTGAAGTGGCTCCATACAAATTTCGAGGTGCTCTCAATATGATGTTCCAGCTGATGATCACTGTTGGAATCCTAGTTGCAAATGTCTTGAATTACTTTTTTGCTGGTATCAACGGGGGCTGGGGATGGCGATTGAGTTTGGGAGGTGCTGTAGTACCTGCTCTCATGATTATACTTTCGAGCTGCTGCCTTCCTGAGACACCCAATTCTTTGATTGAGCGTGGCCATATGGAGGAGGCCAAGCAACAGCTCATTCGTCTCCGAGGAATTCCCGACGTGGATGAAGAGTTCAATGAGATTGTAACAGCCAGTGAGAACTCCAAGCTGGTTAAACACCCGTGGAGGAACATTTTCAGGAGAAGGTACAGGCCTCAACTTGTGATGGCAATCGCCATTCCTGCGTTCCAGCAACTTACTGGCATGAATGTTATCGTTTTTTACGCCCCGGTTCTGTTCAAGACCATTGGTTTTGGTAGCACTGCTTCCCTCATGTCCGCCGCAATTACGGGCGTTGTTAATGCTGTGGCGACCTTGGTTTCCATCAGCACTGTTGATAAGTTTGGTAGGAGGACTCTTTTCCTTGAGGGTGGTGTTCAAATGCTCATTTGTCAGGTACTCTTTTGTTCTTTCCCCTCCCCCCCTTCATATTTGGTATTGAATTTAACTTGATTTTGCTAAAAAGAGAGCCAAATTATATGTTTTTCTAATGTTAAATTCCTTGTCTGTGATTGATCCAATCCATAGATTATTGTGGCAACCGCAATTGGGATGAAGTTTGGGATCCATGGCAATCCAGGTGAAATTTCCAAATTGTATGCTTCTTTTGTGGTTGGTGCTATATGTGTTTATGTTGCTGGCTTTGCTTGGTCCTGGGGTCCTCTGGGATGGTTGGTGCCTAGTGAAATCTTCCCCTTGGAGATCCGGTCTGCCGCTCAAAGTATCAATGTCTCCGTTAACATGATCTTCACCTTTGCCATTGCGCAAGTCTTCACGGCAATGCTTTGCCACTTGAAGTTCGGTTTGTTCATTGTCTTTGCCGTCTTTGTGGTGTTAATGAGCACATTCATTTACAAGTGCTTGCCTGAGACTAAGGGTATCCCAATAGAAGAAATGAACAGGGTGTGGGAGAATCATCCAATTTGGAAAAAGTACTATGATGGCGCAACAGATGAAAGTGCTGCTGGCTTCGAAATGAAGAAAGATGTGTCTGCTTAGGTTCTTTCCTTTTTATTTTTTTATTTGGCAAAAAGATGTCTATGGTGGAATGTGAAAATTGCTCTCTTTTTTTGTTTGTTTTATGTGTTTTTGGTTTTCCATTTGAACAAATTTTGGTATGGTTAACTTGTTTTATATTTTTTGTTGGAACTTTTATTTGTGCTAGTTTTGGATGCAACTTGCATCGATTTTATGCTCTCTTTTTTTGACAATTTTCATCGTGGGTTTTCGTTTCTGGTTCAAAAGCAGGAGGGGCATTCCCAAATGCCAAATTGAATGGAAATGAACCAAATTGGGTCTCCTCATTGCCAGGTGAATTGGGCCCCGTTCGCTAGGGAAACAGATTTCGATATTCAATAGTGAAACAAAATGAAAGGAGATGTACAAATTGTTAATGGATTATGTGTATCAAACTATGGTAACATTGGCTTCTTCAATGAAATTTGAATTTTTTTTTTTCCTTGGAAATGACTATAATACCATGAGTAGTGATACTTGGAAGGTATGGAAAATGAGAAGGGAAGATCAAATGTACCTACCCTTGTTTCCCTAATTACTTGCTACCGTAGCCAATACTTTCTAGCTAATTACACGTTTGGAGGCTGAAATTCCCTTTTAGTGAAGACAAAATTTCCTACCTACGGTAGACTTGTTAAATACCAACAGGACTTTATGCATGGGACATTGCTTTTCCTTCATGCCCTAGATACTAATGCTTCAATATTAAGAAAGAAGAAACGGTCCATTGGTTAGGGATTACAGTGGATGAAACCCTTTTTAAAAAAAAAAAAAATATCCACATTTATAGTTGCAATTCCACCCCCTTTTCAGGATTGACATGTTTCTTGTTACTTGATGAAAAAGAAAACATATTTTTTTTTTCCTTAGCACCTTTGTGTGACTTAAGTCTTCTTCCAGTAATCTACGCCACTCCTCAATTTTCTGGTTTCCACAACTCTTTTGAAGTGATAACTGGAATTGGAAGTAATCTGATTTAAGAAATACCAATAACCTCACAGTTGTAGGATCGATAAGTTAGTAAGATTCTCCATGAAAAGTGGGGTCTTGACTATTTAAAAAAGAAAAATTGCAATGAATAAGAAAGAATTCTACAATTCCCTAATGCAACAGCTCCCTGTTGTAAATTCAAAGCTTCAAACCCAAATCTCGTATCAATTGGGAAGATTGCCGGTATACTAATACTAGATAGAAGATAATTAAATAAGATATCGGGTCTTCAAACGGAAGATAATGAAGTTTATATTATCAAATTGCAAGAGGAACACCTCATTAATACCAAAATTCCTGTTTACGTGGCAAGGGATTTGAGGAGGAGAGAGAAATAGAATAGAGAGAGAGAGACACAAATAGAGGAGCATTGGTTGAGAGAGGAAGGAGAGTGGCAGAAGATAGAAAGTAACATTGACTACGTAAGTTTTAAGAGCTGATTAGGATAAATGAGTGTCACCACCTCAAAGTAAGCTTTTGAACTTTTTCTTCTAACAGTTGCACTCAAGCTAAACATTTTTCTTCTTCTTCTTCTTCTTCTTCTTCTTCTTCTTTTTTAAAGTTAGTGACTGAAATTTGAACTTACCCCATAACCATGCATCTTGATTCAATAATTTTTAATCCACGAAAGTCATTTAGTGAAAAGTAATTCAAGTCATGCTTCATATTACATTAAAATAAATCTTATATGTGATGTCAAACGATTTTTGTCAACAAAGCTTGTAAATTGATCGAAAATATCATAGTTCTTTCATTCCTCTCAATGATTCGAACCAAAACCCACTAAAAGAAAATATCTGGCCGACCAACCAACGGTCGTTATGGTAGCCCTTAGGTTATTGTCATATTGATTGAACCTTTCTTATAAGAAGAAGACAAGCAATGGAACCCCACAAGGCGGTGGTCGGTGGCAGTTACCGACGGGCATTCAATGCATCATCTAATCATACATCAATAGGACGTTCGTGGATATTATAGTTATTTAATCTCCTCAAGGCAAATGTCGGTGCTCTTTGCCGACTTACCAACTTCTGATTTGGTCTTCTGTTATGCAAACTTTGAACATAGTCATTGTATAATTTAATTCTTTTAAATGACTTCAAAATCATAATAGAGTTACTTATTATTACACAAAAAAAAAAACAGTTGGGAAACTCACTTCTTGTAAATTAAAAATATTAATATTAATTTTTGCTAACAAAGATGGGCTTAAGTGGATATTATATAAAAGTATCAAAATTTGACTAAATCTAGTTGAATATGTACGAAAAAATTTAATCCGAAAATAACTTAAAAGTAACTAGATTCAAAATTGATCCAAACTCAAAATGACTCAAAAATTTAAAGTCAAATATAAAAAAATATGAGTAACTTGATTTTTTTTTTCTTAAAAGAATTAAAAAATAAAATAAAAGATTATAATTTTTTTTCTTCATTTGTAATAATAAGAAATTGAACTTTAAATTTAGAACTAATATTAAATTTGAATCATAGATTTTTTATTTAGAAAAACAAGTTTTTACTATTTTTACCATGAATTTTATAAACCTTTATTTGTAAAAATAATAATAATAATAATTTTATAATTTAATATTTTTATTGATATATACACACAAGTATATACATTTAACACATAGAGACTAATTTATTTTTACATATTATACACATATATATTGTATTTATATAATTTTAAATTTATCATGCATATTTAATTATTTTATATTAATATTGAATCATTTATTTTATATAATTATTTATTTTTATTTTTTATATTTAGAATATTTTAATATATATTAAAATAATAAATAATTATTAATATATTTTTATCTATTTTAATCTATATAAAAGTAGTAGGTAAATATGCAACGTACTTAAATAATAAAGTAAAAAATTAATATATAAAATTATAAATAATAAATAATAATATGTACAAATATTTTAATATCTAATTTTGAAAAGGAAAGGGTGTAGAGTTTATAAGGATAGAAAGAGTCATCTAATTACACACTATTTACTATTTATTACATTTTTTAATAAATAAAAAATAATAAAAATTAAAATATTTATAAAATAATAATTTGAATCTTAACTAACTCCACACCACAACTACTTTCGACACCTCTAAATGCACGGTGGATTTTAAACAAGGGCCCAAGATAAGCCCGACGGATACATGTGACAAATGGATTGGGCCTTATTCTACAGACCAAAAGCTAAACCCCATTTTAACTTGAACCATGTCCTTTCCATTGCGACGTTGCTGATTGCTCAGTAATCTAATTTGCTCAGCTAAATTGAAATTGAAGGCACACCGACAAAAGTATTCACGTTTGTAATCGGAAAAGCCAACACAGATTGATGCAAAAACTGACTGGTCCTAGATTCAACCCTTATCTATCTCATCTTAAGCCATCTACCAATACCATTCTTTTCTCTGTTTTTTTTTTTTTTCTTTTTTTCTTGGTCAAGATTCACATATCACAAGCTCAAGATTATTTCTTTGTCCCATGTTAGATAATAATGTAGCGTGACATGTGCTTGAAAATGGCCACTGCCTTTTTGGCTGGTCGGTCCCACAAGTTGTGAGTTGTTTTATCGGAGCTATGCATAATTCTTACATCTTTATCACATTTTACCCGTAAGACTGACTACTGCGTGACGCTCTGCTTGATCACATCAGAGAAAGCATCGAACAATTAAACAGTAGGACCCCTTGAATCGCTGACCCAAAAACTTTGTAGGAAAGGGACTAGAATTTCCTGTTTTCCCATTTGGCCTAATCTGCTAACAATATCGAAGTTGGTCAAATTTAACTTATATAAAACTCGACTTAGTCTAATTCGTATTAATTAAGAATGAATGATCTGTAACACGAAATTCTACTGATTTAAAATATAATTAAATAAAATTCTACGTAAGCAAATTCAAAAACAAAATGATTATAACCTGAGGAACTCGAAACTCGAATCAACAAAACTCAAAAATATGTGACCCAAGTCTGCCCCCAACTCATTTGTTTGCGCTCTCTGTCACAAACTTCACAGGTTCAAATTCCCTTTTATTGCAATAACAGGGCCTGCTTTTTGCTGATAACAGTTCACGTCCTAAGATGTCAACATCAAAGTTTATTTACTTTTCCCTTATTGTGACAAGGAGTTAGAAAAGGCAAGTTACGTCCCTTCACAGAGATGACAACTCCAAAGGCAAATGAAATGGGATCAGCCCCGGGAGAAACAGAAGAAGGTGAAAAAAAAAAAAAAGTGATATACAGAATGGTCCCATCATCGTTGCGTTCCTTTACTCCAAAGCTAGTGAACAGGTAAAAAGAAGTATATGGCATGTTTTGAGAACCTTGTGCTATAATGCAGACACTTTTTAGGCTCCGCATGCATGCCGAAACAAATATCAGATGTCGATTGTTCTTCCCTGTCAGTCATGTTGACTCTGACATGCCTAGATTGTCGGTGGTGAACCAATTCAGAATACATTGAAAAGAATCTAAGATTTGGCTTTTGAGGCAACCTCACCGTTACTTTTTGCATCCTCTGCTAAACTCTTTCCCCTATTTGATAAAATTTGTAGCTTTTAGTTATCTTTTATCGCTGACATACATTTCCTCCCTGTTGCTTCGGCTGTTTTCCAAAATCACTATGGTGTGGAGGAAAAAAAAGGGGGGGGGGATGTAATGCTAGCATAATTATAGTCAGATTCTTTAATTAATGTTTCGTATATCATTATTTTCCGTAAGACCGAACATGGTTTAACGAAAATGGAGAAAAAATCTTTTTTTTTTTTTTTTTTTTTGCAATTAGGACAATGTCATCGTTAGTTTGGGTCATGAAAACATTATCTTTGTAAAAATAAAGGTAAGAATTGTACAAAGTGAGAATGGTATATCTAATCCTTTTCCAGGTTCAAATTTCAGGATAATGTAAATTGTGCAATTAAAGATGTGCGTCTCTCTTTCTCTGCATTTAATACTGCAATGTTTTTTTTTTTTTATATCTATAAAACCCATTATTGTTATGGTGACCCTCACAACATAAAAAAAATATCTTTGTGGGCAGAGCGGACAGACAGACAACTATAATGGACATTTTTCAAGGCTTATCTGGCTGGTTGTTATCAAGGCTTATGGACATGGTAATTAATCCTCGAAAGGGTCAGTTTAGCTCTCAAATGACTCTCCCCTCCCTCCTTCTAAATTCAAACCTACTTTTCTATCATCTTAGCATGATTGATTTCCTGTTAGCTTCTAGCATCTAACAAAATATTATCACCTAATCTTCTCTCCCTTTTATTTTCATGTCCCCAGCAGAAACATAGGAATCTTTAAGATCAAAATCGGTAAATGGTTACTTCTGCATTGTTCACAACTGCATATAATAATAATATCCCATAGGAAATAAATGATTAAAGACTTGATTTGATTGGCATGATGGTCCCAAGCCAGACAATAGCAATTTATTACACCATTAATTAACAATGACATATGCTATATGAGCACAAAATTAGCTGGCCTGTGGTCCCAGGCCACATTCAGAGTCAACAGTAGAATCTGCTGCAACAACTCTTAAATAAAATTCAACAAACCCCCAATTCATAACCAACCCTTAATATATATGCAATAACATAAATATATATAAAAAAAATCCCTCTTTTTATCCACCATATACACGATATAGTATATACAATTTTGAAGAGCCAATTTTTCCCAACAAGGAAAAGAAAAGCAAAGATGTATACTTGCAAGTCAATGACAAGATGCAATAAAACAAAACGAGAACAAAGCAGACGAGTAAATTAAAACAAGAAGACGAAATGAGCCCAGTTGAGTTTGGCATTGACATAAGGGTTGCAGGAAGCTTATTTGGAAGAGAGAAGCAAAGGACATTAGGCTAAATATTAATCAAAAGTTACCCACTTTTTTGTGACCACAACCGACTCAGAATGCCTTAATGGCTGCTGCACTGGCATTGGCTCTGTGACATTTCGAGTCTTGGCTTGAACTGGATGCTTTTGCCTTGGTATTGGCACTTCCCCAATTGACTTCTTTTGTTGCTGCAATGGCAATTTGCCTCCAATGCTACTGGAAGTGGCATCGTTTAACTTCAACACATCAAGTGTTTCAATACACTTTTGGACTCTCCGTTCCTTCAGAAATTGAGACAGTAAGAAAAAGAAGAAAACTCAAAATAAATGGACTTCTGGGGAGAAATTATGTGAAAAAATAAAATAAAATAAAAAACAATGTTAATTGACAAATTCGACCTTCAAAAGTACCTGCATCCTCTTTTGCAACTTTAACTCTCCATTAATATCAATTCCATCCAATGCTACCAATTTTGTCATCAAGATTTCAGTCAACTTATCTACATCTTTCTCCGCAATTTTCATGCCTCTGGAACTTGCTGCTTCCAAGGCTTTCACCTGCCAAATTACATTAAAACAAAGTCATCATATATTCAAAGACTCCATTACAAGAGTCAATCATGTTCAAGTAAACTATACATCTCTGTCTAGCCTGTCAACTTCCAAGCTGATCTGTTGCAATGACTTTGAAGCCTTTTCTGTCCTGGCAGATTTAAGCATTTCAAGGCACCGTCTTTCCCGGCTTGTAATGTCTTCAATTAACACGATCTTGGATCCATCTTTTACACCTGCAACATCTAGGAATGCTTTCGAATCTCTTTCTTTCTTTTTGTATATCAGCTTCTGATCCTGATGGTGTACTCCAGTTTGTTCAGCAAGCATTTTCTTCAATTCCCCTGCAACCCAGAAACCAGCTCCCATCAAGAAAACCATACATAAAACCAAAATATTATAGAGAATTGGAGCTCAAAATTTGAGATTTAAGAGTTCAAAATACCAAAGCTTGCTCGAGAACTGATGCGGATTTCACGATACAAAGAACCAAATTTGACCCTAACTTTGATTGTGGGAATTGTAACAGAAATCTGATTAGACTCAGAAGTACTCCTCCTTTGCACTATCATGCCTCCAGGCCTAACTTCCAAGTCCTCAACTTTGACATCCTCTCTGCCACTAAAAGAACCCCTTTTCACAAATATCCCTTCTTTAATCTTTGGTTTCATTGGCTCCATTTATCCGTAATCCTGATAGTCCTAAGATTACCTGAAACTGCCACTGATGGAATCAAATGTTAAAGCAAAAGTACTTCAGTGGTTCTCCCATTGAAATAAATGAGACCCAGAATATAGCAAAGAACTTTGGATCTCTCACAATGGTTTTTTTCACTTTCACCAATTCCATTTAGATATAAGATTTTGGTGTGTCATTCTGTCAGACTTCTTGGTTTAGAATTGAACTAAGACCCAAAAAAACAGGCAAGTAGCTTAGTGCAAGGCGTTTGGTTATGGAGACAACATCAAAAGAAACCAAAAGCAATGGTGATGATGGAAACAATGATCAGAAAAGCAAATCAAGACTGAATGAATTAAACAAAGCTCATAAACAAGAAGAATAGCAAAGCAAGACTAAACCTTTATTATTTTTTATCATTAAAAAAAAAAACGAAAACATTAGCGAGAGAGATTTTCTCAGGAAAGCAACGAGAAGAGATGGGGGAGAAAGAGAAGGGAAAGAAAACGAATGGCCGGTGAAGGAACAGAGTTAGCGAATGAAGAGAAGCATCTATACCCGGAAAGAAAGACAGAAAGACAAAAAACTTCTCTCTCTCTTTTTTTTTTTTTCTGGAATTTATTTAATTTCTAGTGCAGAGGCAGCGTAGAAAGCAATTGGCAACCTCATTTTTTCCCATTTTTAGCTTTTAGCACGTCTCCATGGGCTTAGGAGGCAATAAGTTCAGTATTGGTTCGGTAATTATTTAATTTTTCAATGCTAGGAATGTCAATACCAAAATCACAAGAGGAGCAAAAGTGTTTTTGTCTTTTTGGGAATTTGCCATTAAATGCTGACATAGGCTCTGAAGTGGCATGGCTAGTCAGCAATGCGATCCAGCATTACAAATTTTTTTCTCTCTCTCATTTTGACAAAATCCCTTCTCTCTCATCTGCCCATCTTGTGAACTTTTTTTTTTTTATATATACTTACTGATATAAATTTAAATACTTAAATAATTATTGACTCAATACTGAAGTTATCTGGAACTTAAAAGCATATATTTTCAACATCTCAAGTAAGACTGAGTACATAAGTAAAAAATTTCAGTACATTGAGCAAGCATTTCAGTATATTTATGTCTGGAATAAAAATTTAAGTATATTTTATCAATTTTTTTAGTCTTATAAGTTAGAATTTAAATCTGGTATTTTTAACATAATTAATTGAAAATGCTTATTTATTTGGTGTTAGAATGTTAGTAATTCTTTACATTTTTCTTGACTCTTGCATCTTCTTAGTGACCAAAAAATAGGGAGGGACCGACTCCTCCTCTTTTTGGTTATCAAAATAATAATTCAATTTGTTCTAAATGCAATAAATTTTAGTTATTTATACTCTTAACTGAGCCGTCCCACCTCTTTGATCCTTGTAGGCAATCATTAGCAATACTTTGTGTTTGGAGTTTTTTTATATATATATATATATATAATATTTTTATTTTTTTTTGAGTTACTGACAAATTGCTTTTATCACAGTAAAGTAAATGTGAAATGGGATCTTTTATTTTACTTCCATTTTCTCAAATTTCTAGAAGCATGGCAAAAATTCAGTGGGCTACAAAATGTCAGAGTCCAACGCAAAATGCCTAAAGGATCAGTCACAACCAAAGGAGAAGGAAAAATATATTATTATGTACAATCTAAAGAAAGAAAACAAAACCAAACTCAAACTCGGTCAGAACCGTTTTTCTGGTTTTTTTTTTTTTTTGTTCCAAGTCAGCTCGATTGATTGGAAAGAATAATTTTAATTATAATTAATTAATAATGTTGGGGATACCTGAAATTTTAAATTTTGTATCCACTAAACTATATTTAATGGTTAACGAGACCTTTTCTTTAAAGTAGATGGCAATCAAAAGAAAGTTTTGGATCTACACGAGAAAAATGTCTGCAGCCAGTTGGCACTTGTCTGCTTGCCTAATTTTCTGGTTTAGAATAAAACGGCCGCCATTATTCTTATTTGAAGAAAAATACACATCAACAAACCAATATGTTACTGCCACACACCTACAATTCCCACTTGATTTTAGTTGAAATTTAATCGTAACTAAGGCACCCTTTTGAGATAAAAGATAAAGAATAACAATTTTCTGCCCAAATTCTAGCATATCTGAAAATCGTCCAAGTCATTGACTTTGTGAGTCCTATAGTAAAACCCACAAAATCAATGATCCTTGCACATTTGGGCATGATATCATTTTTCAGAAGAAAGTGTTGTTTATATTATAGTATTTTAGACACAATTGACAAAATCACATTTTTTTATGGTGACTTAATATTCGAATGTTGAAAAATACAATAAACCAATAACTTTACGTCTACGGGTATATTAGTATACTTTGCAATATGTGTTGTTGCTATGAAAGCAATGTCTTTATGAAAGCAATGAGGTAATATTCCTTTCTTTTGGAACAATGTAAGATGATATTCCCCAAATCATTTCTTGAACTTGTGTGTCTTTCTTGACGTCCAGAGCGATCCCTCCACGGATAATTAGAGAAAAAACTTTCACATAATTTTATAACTTTGTTTTTTCTTATTTTTATTTTACTATTTCTATTTAGAGACAGCAACAACACGTTGAGGTTGAGGCATGACCTTAAAAACCTTAAAATGCGTAAGACTCAGTGCACTGAAATGCTTATTTGTTTTTTTTCCAATGTAAAAGAAGATAATGTATATAAAGGAGTACAATTTCTTTTAAACTCCCCTTTTTTGAGGAGAAAAAAATGAAAAAAAAAAAAAAAAAACTACCTGTAACATTGCAGCAAGCTCCGCTGGATTCTAGTAAACATATTTTAAGAACGGACGTTATGTCAAAGTATGCAACAGAAGGTAAGGCATAACAATGTCAGAGACCAGTGAAATGACTGCAAAGAAAGTTGGTGCTGATGGCGGAAGTTCTCCGCAATTCTCTTGTCCCCATCTCAACGACTCCATAAAAACTGCAGTTCTTATGTCACTGTTCCTTGTGAGCTTTAGATCTGGCAGGCCTTGCTGGTTTAATTATGTAGCTAAGAAGGATGAGTACCATGGGAACAATGGTCCCCACGAAATGTACACTGCTGTATGCAGCAAGTGTTTCATGCAAGCTTAATACCTGTGCCACGGACCAAAGTAAGTATAAGCAATTGTTTTATGGTTGTTAGACTTCATCATCTATAAATAGATGGTTCCCAGAAAAGGTGACAAAGCTAACCATGAAGCCAATGCAAGAGCAGTTGAGGACCAGAAGGGTGTAAACAAGGTTCATGAACGTCAACAGTTTCTTCACCAGAGCCCTATTCTGGGGTATAGCTTGTTGCCATCTGTATAGAACTGCTCCAGACAAGAACAAAGGTCAATAATGTTCTTGAGTTTCTACTGCAGGGTCAGTGCATCAAGACAGAAGATAAGAGCATGGCACATTAGTTAATACCTCTGGAACCAGCAATCATCAATGCTGACTGCACAAAGAATATGATATACCCAGGATATAACCCCTGCAATTTATGAGAAAGGCAAAGTTAAACTGTTAGATAAAGTTGATGAAGAGGTTAATAGAGTCATAACAAGGAAAACCACGGGCCACCAATACTTCTGATTCCAAAAGCTTAAGAAGCAAGGAAAATTAAATAAATAAAAAGTGATAAGGGAAGAGAGTTGGCTACAGAAAAAAACAGTTGACCATGATAAACGAAGAGAAGATTAAAAAAACAGGTGAAATATGTAACCATAGAAACCATACTCACATGCCAAACAGCACTGGTGGTCTGTGTGGCCAACAGCTGAAAGAAACCAGGTTTCTTCCCCTTCTGTATAAGTCTCTCATAGACATCTACATTAGATCATATGTCAAACAAGTTAGTATTTCAGACAATCATTTGTTGATTCAGATGTGGATATCTATATCTCAATCAGATGTTTCAAGGAAAAGTTACCATATTCACTGAAAAATTCAATACATCAGTTGAACTAGTTTCATTACTTTCCAAACATGGCTCCAAACTTCCAATTGGTAACAATTCAAAGTACCAAATTCAGTGGGTTTCATCATGGCAATGATCAGCATTTAGCCAAAGAATCTAAAATATTGAGTTATAAAGTTCCAGAAAGAAAAGAAAATAAATAAATAAATAAATAAATAGTGAAAAAGTAAGACACAACCACTGTGCATGTCAAAGTCCTATGTATTTTAGGCAAGCCTAATTACAATCACGGCTCAAGATTCAAATAAAATCCAATTTCAATTTTTTAGAATTTTTTTTTCTATTATAGGAATGGTTCAACAAATGCTGCCCCTTTAAGATATAAACCCCCCTTAAACAACTTAATTTAGAACTGGATAAAAAAGACTTTGGTTTAAAGTCTCATAAACTCACAATGACGAAGCCAAGTGCTGACTTGAATGTTCCACACCAGAGGCAACTCAACTGCACTCTTTGCTAACTCAACACCAAGGATGTCAACATTCTTAGCACGATCCCATCGGGGCTCTGGTGGAGAAGTGTCTGTCCAGCCACTGAAACCTAGGCCGCAGATAATGATAGAGGCCTCTGATATTGACCAGATGAAATAGTACTTCCATCGCGCTGTGAAACCTGACATGTACTGGTAGCTCAACCGTTTCCAGAAGCCCCATTCTTGGTATAAAGGATCACTAAACCAGGATAAGGGATACTTGGGTGACAGGTACAGATACAAGGCCATGCAAAATGCTGCTTGTAGAAGTGCTCGAATGGTAGCCCTATGAGGTGATGGTGATGGCCCTTTCTCTGTATGGGCCCAAATCTGCAGCATCATATATAGAAAACTAAGCAACAACATCCATCAAGGGCAAGAATCTAGAAGCACAAACTAAATATAATAAGCCTACCTCCTTCCTCTCAGTCCAGTCAAGATAGTCCTTCATTTCGTAAACTGGACCAGCAAAGTGGCTACCACAGCAGAGGCAATAACCAAGGTATTCAATCACTGAGGGAAGCTCAATCAATCGGTTTTTCTTTTGAGACTCCCGGAGATCCTCCTCTTTTAACAATCTGTCATTGTAATTTACCGCACATGATATGACTTTCAATGTCAACACCATTAATGCCCCTAATAGCACAAGACAACTCAGGATTAAACAACATGAAGATAGCACAGATAAACAGCATCCACAGGGCATACTAATTCCCATTACTCATTTCCTCCTATGTTTGGAATACCATTCCCATTATCATCAATTGCAACAGGTACTGCGGCTCTTTCACTAGTGGAATTCAAAGCAATTAGGAAAGCCAAGATTGTGCTTACCAGTGGCATCAATGCCTCCTTCCTTCCATGCATCTCCGCTCATGTAATAGACATGGCTACACACACACACTAACAGTCAACAATTCCAATATAGAAAGGCATATTTGCACAAATAGATTTTCATAGTCATATTCAATAAAAATTACAAACATCCTTCAAAATTTTTAAAAAGAAAACATCAAGGAATCTCCTGACAGGGGGCAGGACGGAGTGAAAGAAGCAACCGTATTACTGAGAATTTCCAGTAAAATAACTTGCAGAGACTAAAGAGCAATATGAAGCAATGGCTTAGTATGCCTTATCTGGCTAAAACTAAAAATTTAAAGAGAGAGAGAGAGAGATAACTTTTTACCATTTGAGTGCAAAACAGAAGATAACAAAATGCAGAATCAATGAAGGGTGACAGTAAAGGTTACTCCATTGTGACCTTGCACAAAAACATCTTACCCTTCCGCAAACATCACATTATCGGAGCCTCGTGCATGAAAGTTTCTTCTTTTTTTAATCTTTTTTTAATCTTCTTTTAAGAATCAAAAGAATTGAAAGTTGAGTATTATTTGTCAGTCGCTTATAACAAAGACATACAAACTGGAATTCCCAAAACACAGACGACTTAAAAACGTAAACTTTAAGAACTTAATCCATGTTTTTGGGTTAAATCTGCAATAAATACTTAAAAATTTTAAAAATAGAAATAAATAAGGAAAAAAAATTCAATCATGTATAGCAAACAACTCCAGTTCGTGGAATTAACAAGACAAGTCGATGCAACGAAACAGAAATCACAGCATGAAACCAACTAAAGAACATAAAAATTACAAATTATTATTATTATTATTATATGAATTGAAATGAAAATACGTACCAGCCAATGAGATAACCGAAACCCGAAACGAACGTTATGAGGCCACAAAAGGGCCGAAACAGGAGCATCGAAGCGTAACCCATTAACATGGGAACCAAGAAGTGGAGATTCGAAGAGACCCCAAATGAAAGATACGAGAGCAGAGCCCCTGAACCGGCTGAGTATACGTGCCTGCCGAGTCGACTCGGAATGAATCGATGGAAAAATCCCACTGGAATTGTGGCCACGAAGCAGAGAAGGAACCGTATCACCGGGACCGACAAGCCGATTGCTGCCGCCATCGATTCCATGTTTAAACTCATGGTGTTTCTTTTTGAGTCGTCCGGTGAGAGGGGCGGGAGATGGAGTTGGATCAACTCGTACGAGTTGACTCGGCGGCTTTCAAGCCGGAAGAGAAACAAGTTTGGTCGTTGATTTTGTTGTCCTTTTTTAATAACCTTTTCTTTTCTCTCTGTTTACTTTTCCATGAATTTACTATTTTAACCTTCAAAATGTGAATTCTTAAATTTTTTAGTGCAATTAAAACATTATTTATAAAAAGAGGAAAAAAAATTATATTGACAAATAAACTTATACATGCATTATCCGTAAATCTACATATTATATTGTTATTATTATTATTTATTTCACTTTTTAATCTTTTCATATATATATATATATTTATAATTGTACTTTAATAATAACAATTATAAATATACATATAATAATAATAATAATAATAATAATAATAATATGCATGTAAATTTTGAATTTAGAATGTATTTAGTTGACCTTCTTAACGTAATAAATTTGTTAATAAAAATGCAACCAATCTCTTAATAAGATAATTCTTTGTAAGAATAATCTTAGTTAACTGGAGAAAGAGTTTCAGAGCTTGAGTTTAACACACAACCTAAACCGCTAATAGTCATTGTCATCTTGCACTAGAGAATTGTTATAGCTTTGTTTTATGTATCACTCAACTCAATTAAGGAATGATTAGCTACTTTGTTTGCATAATCTTCTCCTCCATTATTGTTCAGTCAACTTCAGGCTTTTAGTTTAAAATCTTAAATTCTCAATTATTAAAAGGGTCCTCTCAAATATTTTATTTCACTGTCATGCGCCAATGATTCAGTGCCCGTGGAGAAAACGACAAAAAAGAGAGTGCCCCCCCTAAGTCCAAGGAGAGAAGTTGTGAATTGCCTGCCGACGGTGAATAGTCGTAAATATACATTATTTTATTATAATTATTAATTACATATTTTTAATTTTGTATACATAATTATAATAAATATAAAAAATGAATTAACTGTATTATGGAAGCAAAAATTTCATTATCTACGTGGCTTTGGTGGCTAATGATGATGAACTTTTTATAATTTTCGTTATTAATTATGATTATCTATCCAAAAATTAAAGATACATCCAAGCTTGCTTCGAGTCAACTCATTCATTGGCATTCATGAATCAAGAAAATGTTTTAGGTCCCAAGTCTTCAACTAAAAAACAAAGAGCCACTGCCTAAAAGCAAAACTTACCATATACACATTGGTTGAATACATATGATACACAGCCTAAAAATAACCGACCACGGTTGTCTTCCACTCTATCTTGATGGATTGCAGATGTCCTACCTAGCTACAGAGCAGAATATGCTTCCTGCAATGGTTAAAATGCAGTTCAAAATGGCTTTAGCCTTTCTCTCTATATTTACATGGATACAGGAACACAGAATCCAGAGAAAGGCCGCCTTTGGTGTGGGTGCAATCAATCTGCCTCATGGAAAATTTAAGCTTCGTGGATACATTAGGACTTTGAACAACAATGTCCCCAATGTGGTAGAAATTCCATCTTCCGGGATTGTTCAGGTAACACTTGGCTGAAGCATACTGACCGTCTGAAGTCCACAGCTGAAAGTGCACCGGTTTTACTTCCCAGCCATGGACATGCTCGGTGTTGCAAATCCTGCGGCCATACTTCCTGGCAGGCCGCCCCAATTGCAGCCTGAAGAACATGCTGTAACTTCCCACTGGAAGCGGGAACTCTAACTGCCCATCAACCTCAAACCACCAGATTTGCTGAAGATATGCAATAGAATAAAATCTACATGCAAAGAAGGGAGCCCCAGATAAAATCCAGTAGCAAATTTAAGACATGCCTAGATGGAAAACAAAACGCATCGAATCATCGGAAGAAAGAAATATATTTCAGTATCTTAACAAAAGGATGGAAACATATACATCTAGTCTTCCATTAGTTGATCCAATAATACATATTTTGATTTTATATTTCTTGATCATTCTTAAATCACTCCTTTATTCATTAGCCTTTTTGCTCATTACCCATAGAATTCGCATAAACATGGAAGGAAAATAACAAAGAACATACACTGAAGAGTTTCAGCAACAAAATGCCCCAATCAACTCAACCAATTTAACAAACACATAATAAAAAGCTAACAATCTTTCAAGTTTTCCCAAGATATCTCAATATATACAAGAGAAAAAGGCCTACACAATCCTCACCTAGATTCTTCAGTTGAAATGTAATTCCAATATCTTCGATCATCAATCCCTGTTATCGATAATCCCTTGGAAGAGATGGATAAGCAGACATCACCTGTACTCTTATCTAGCCACACTTTCTGCCCAAAACCACAAGTATTGAACCAATCAGCCAAATGACCAATGCAGGAATCTCAACAAATAGGCTTATCAAATTCAAATCTAAGCTCCACTTCGTCTATTCATTTCTACGTGAGTGAGTCAACCCCAAAAGCCAAAAAGGCCTAATCTTTACACCTCTGAATGGTAGACAAAGTAGAAATTTGTTCTCTTTTTGTTATTTTCACGCATTAATTTTTCCTTTTCATAAAAAATAAAATACAATTCCCCAGATCTCAATTTATAAAAAAAAAAAAAACTGAATGAATTGGAAAGAGGCAAAACAGGAAAAACTCTGGAAAAGTGCCATTTTCTTACCTCTTCTTTCCCATCAACCAAACAGATCAAATCCTCCTCCAGTTAAAATTATTCTAGAATAACATTCCACTTCTTTTTCCTCTCTTTTTCATTTCCAAAACCCAGAATTTATTTTCCTCTGATTTTCTTGTTATCCAAACAAAACAGGTGCAGAGACCAGAAATGCTCATACCTTGGTGCCACCATCAAAACTATTGGCCCTACAGAGCTTGGCGTAAATCTCTCTCTTACTTAACTGCCTGTCGGAATCCTCCCCAACTACTTTTGCAAAAATAATCCGATAATTCTCAGGCAATTTCGATTCCCATATAAAATCTGCCCAAGAAGCGCCACGAAATGCCCTGTTCATTCTTGCCAACTTGCAAATATCTGGTGGGTCCATAAAAGAGAGAATTGAAGCCACGCAGTTCTCTGGCAGGTCCCCAAGATTTGGTTTTGGCGTTGAAGACTGTAAACAAAAGGACCCATAAAGAGAGAAAGTATTTGGGTCCATTAAATTTGAAGAAAGATTGGCACCCATTAAAAGGAAAACCTAAAAAAAAAAAAAGCAAGAGAAAAGACTATTGGAAACTTTAATTACGATCAAATTGAAAATTGAGAAAGAGGATGAGGAGGAAGAAGATAACGTGTCTGTGGAGACACGCGCATACCCATTTGGAGATTTTTGGTGGTTTCCTTAGTTCTGGTGTGGCTGTTTGGTTGGTGAGAAAACGAGAGAAAATGAAGGATAAGGAAAATAACTGTTTTGATTTTGACGGGCAGCGGATGAGGAGGAGGTGATTGAAAACATATGAAATAGAAATAACAATAATAATAATATTTCACTTAACATACAGATTAAGTTTTTCGTCATCTTACCCAGAGAATCTATTAATTATGAATCCACAGGAGACAAATGATTAATCAGCATACTCTAATTATATGAAAATAAAAAATTGAAATAAAAATCAAATATATTAATTATATATCTATGTTTATAATTAAGTATTTAAAATTTTTAATGATCTATTTGACAAAATATTTTAATAATTGAAATTTTTTATTTTAATCTTTTAAAAAAAATCTAAAATTTATGAAAATAAAAAAAAAACTATAATCATTCTTGTTCTTGTTAAGTTCAATTCACGCATTGCATTCCAATCTCTTCTTTGCACTTTTTCCCCTTTCACTCGTTCTTGTGCTTTTTTTTTTTTTTTCTTTTTCTTTCTCTATCGAACAATGATCTTTGTTTTGACTTGGTATGCCTAACTAATAAGCTATATGAATACGTTTTCAAATGATGTCAACAAACCTATTTTGACAAAACAAAAATATTAAAAGAGAAAATTTCTTAATTCAATTTTACTTCCTTTTCTTTTAACTGAAAAATTAAGTCAACAAAAAATAGTATTATTACTCTTTTATTTTTCCTTCTTGTCCTCTAACACCAATGAAATCAAAAGGCTATGATGGGTCGCAATTGGGTTGTCTATCTTGTTTCTTCCTTGTCTATCTTATTCATATAAATATCTTTTTTGTTCGTTTTTGTTTCAGTTAATCAAAACAAGTGGCTATGGCCCTGCCCTTTCAATGTAAATTTTGTTTAAAACAATGACACGCACCAAGTGCAAGCAACGAAAAAATATAACCACCTCATAGTAAATAAAACACAGAATATATATATATATATATATATATATATATAATTAATCTATATTTTTTACATTTACTATGTCCATTGTGTGAGTTTAATTAACTTATCTCCTTTCTTAAAAAAATAAAATAAAATAAAATAATATATATATAGTTTTCCATCTTTGTTGTAACGATAGGGCCTCGTTGAAAACAATACGAAAGAAGAACCATGGCTAGGGTACATCATTTTTGTTTTTTGTTTTTTTTTTTTATATTATTGTCTTATATTCGGAAGTATTTTTCAATGACATGTATGGATGAACCCACCAACATTAAAGCATTTTTTCACATGGGCCCCGTGATACTTCTTCACGTTTCATGTTATTCTTCTTTATGCCCCAAGCTGACAAAGTCTAGTTCCGAACCTTGCAGGTATAATGGTCATTAACCATCAAATAAGAAAGTTTGTTGCGTAGAAACTAGAACGTTTAGTTACAGTAGAGTCGAGCCCAATTTCCCTGGTGGCCCAAATTGTATGCACTGCTTTTGTCTGCAAGCTGTCAAGACCCAACATTGTGATGATCTTGGTGATTGCCATGAAAAAAATTATGTTGAACATTTAGCATCATATTGCAAAAATCAAATTGAATGCAAAATTTCACTTTTCTCATGTGTCACAATGTGTGATCACTGGGAGATCTTGATGATCTAAAAATATCACCATGATTTTTATTACAATGAACTTGATGAGCCTGCACTTTTCTCATGGGTCATAGGGATGGTGGTCACATGCAAACCATCGCAAAGATACAAGAATCATGCAGCTGTGCAGCACAAATATAAATTCAGTATAGTACTGTCCCATTCATTAAATTGTTTTTCCCTTTGATATTAATGAAGGGAATCAAAAATTCTCAAATGTCACCACTTAAAAAATGGTGTCTCGGTGCACGAAATTTCTACACTGCGAAACTTACAAACACGTTTAACTGCATTCAGAATGATACTCTCTGATGTTCATATGATTCCGATCCAATGCTGCAATCCTGAAAAGAAATTCTGAGGGGTTTTTGGCCTGAACGAATGTTTCATTCAGGTACAAGGAGAATCCACATTTTCTGCCCCCACCCCTCTTTTTTTTTTTTTTTCCCTTCAACAACCACCGATGACATAACACAGGTTTAAAAATGAGTGTTTAGAGAGCACGCAAAAGGCAGGCTCTTCTATCCAACATTTCAGATCTCCAATTGATGCAACTTGGAAAATTTAAGATAAAACAATGAATAAACACCAATCAACTAAATGATTTCATGCATAAATTACTCAATTTTGAAGTACGTCATGGTTCATAGTTCTAACAAGAATCAATGTAATGGCCTACAAAGAATTTCTTCAATACATAAAGAATAAAAGAATGAGCAAATGCTGACTCCAAAATACTATGGACTGAAGCCTAGGAACCTGCCATCAAAGAACTGTATGAGTATGAGACTATCCTTTCTCTATCAAACTGACAAGTCTTATCTGCAACAAAAGAATGAAAGAATAATGATACCTACAGAGAATTTATTGTCCCTTTCTGTATGCTATAACAAAATGTGACGTAACTCTATGTATGAAGGAGAAAAAAACACCCCACATGATCAGCTTGCCTGTGAAAAAGAAGATGAGATTCCTGCCATATCTACGGATGTCCACCCGGAGACTGTATAAAGAGGTTGATCTAGCCAACTTAGTGTAAGTGCAGCACCATCCTGCCCTTGCTTCTTAATTCTGTAATTCTCACAATTGTACATCTTCAACAGCATTTGGCTTTGAAGTAGTTCCCTCTCACTAATTCCCACGCACCGGAAGCCTCCTTGCTCCATCAGCTTCCTCCACTTCTCAAAAGTTGCATGCCTTTCAAGCCTATCAATTCCTTCACAAGCAATTATGTTTCTAATTTCCCGCGCATACATCTCCTCTATCTTCATCCTAGCAGGGCTTTCCAATGCAAGGCTGGAATCGATGGAGTCAAATATGGCGGAGTAGTACTTCAAGGAATTGCACACTCTTGCTTCCAAATTGGGGGCATCGTGGTCAGCTTCTTGCTCTGCCATAACGACTATTGCAGGGTTTGTGCTTCGAATAAGTTCCAAGAAATCTCTCATTGCTCCTCCATTAGCATCATAGAGTGTCTTATGCATTTGGGAAATACAATTTATGGCAACGCTTTCTCCTTCCTTCACGTGAAGCATCCACAACCTCACATCTTCTAATCTGTCCACAACAGGATGGAACTCGAAAGGCAGGTTCAATGCCTCAGCGAATCCAGCAAGCCTGTCTCCTGTCTCATTTAATTCTTGCTTGGACTCACCTATACCTGTAATTCTAACATGGCTAGGACGATTAGTCCTGGAGGCCAAACTTTGAAATAGACCAGGCCATTGAATCCCTTGCTTAATGTCAAAGTCTATAATGTGAACCCTGTCTTTCCCTTCAAAGGCTCTCATCAATATCTCATTTGCTGTGAAATGAAGAAACCTGGGAATTGGAGTGACCTGGTTCAGAAGTCTCAATGCAGCCCCTGACTCATCATCAACCCGATCAAACTCCCTGGGAGCAGTGATATGGAATAGATGAGGCCAGAGCCTTGTAACTCTAAGAGCTAAAGCCTCAGTGTAATAAGCCATAAGACGGCTGATAGAAGACCCCCTTGGTGAAGCATGACCACCCAATTTAGCTATAAAATGGTTGATAGCAGCAATGTCCTTTGATCCTATAGCTTCAACACATGCTGTAAGAAAGCCAACCAGCTCAAACCCTCTATTCTCCCCCTGGTGGTGCTCCTCTGCAGCCTCTGACGGAGCACCCATTTGTGGATGAGGAATTCTAGAGCCATTACCTACTTCATGCTCCACAACACTCTCACTTAACCTAAGGCCTAAGCTGTGACTCTTAGATGAATTGCTTGAACCAGAGACCTCTTGTACTGGCCTTTGACTACTTTCTCCATCTTTCCCACCTAGGTCAGCGATCTTAGTTATGACAGGATCCACCCTGGGATTGTTTGACAATGGCAGTGGTGACGTGATCACTTCGCTAGGCACAAAGTAGACCCTCTCCTCATCTCCTGAACATGTCAAGGAGAAAGGAACTTGGGATTGATTTAGGCTTCTCGGAATCTCAGAATTTGATTGAAACCAGAAACTGCCCCTCCCAAATTGGGCTAAACTCAAACCATCGCCACCTTCATTGACCTCTACAGATAGAACATTGTCACTACCACTTCTTTTTCTTTTAGCCCTATTAATGCAAGACTCCTCAACTGACCCCTGCTCTGCAAACCTCTTCAAACTCTTACCTTTCTCCCAAAACTCATCTTTCACAGCCTGAGTGCTTGTCGCCAATGGTGGGAGTTGGATATTCTGCTTGAGAGAGCAACTGCTGGCTCTGGATTCCCGTGGTTTGTCAACAGCAAGGCCAACAGCAACAGGCCTAATGGGCTGCAACCGTGAGGACTCTTTGCGAGAGAAAGAACATGGCAAGTCCAGTCTCTGTGTGCTCATTGAAGGAAACTGAAAATGGCAAGCTTGAAACTGTGCAGGTGACTCACTCCTTAATCTATGCCTTGGTGACAACAATGTAGAACTAGAACACCCAGCCAACATCCTCTATTATCTTCCAATTTGTTTCCTTTTCTTTTGTGGATTTTTCCTTGATTCACCCACCCTATTTTCTTGTATTTCTTTCCCTCTCTCTCTTTGTTTCTATAAAGAATTCCCAACTATGAAGCTTGTGATCTGTTGTGTATCTACCAGTTCATAACAAACTTTGCACGAGCACTTCAGAAGAGAAACAAATCAAGAGAGACAAGTCTAATGTGAGTGTGAATTTTCCTTTAACCAAAAGCACAAACAAGAATAATAGGAATCCGATGACTAGCAACAATGAACAAAAAAATCAAACAAAAGATTTTGAATTGTAAAGTGTTCCTATATGACAATGTCTTAGTATGCACTTGAGTAACAAAAGAATTTGCAAATCCCGACCCCCAAAAGAACGAAAGAATTGGATACCAATCAGTTAGAAACCTGTAACACAACGCTCATCGGATTCCAAAACATTCAAAACAAGCTCAATGGGAAAAAGCTGTGAACTTTATCGTCATCATTTTAATTCATAACTCCTTGAAGGGAAAAAATGCAGAAACATACTTGCACAAGTAGATCAGAAACCTTTAGGCCCAGATCACCATTCCTAGTGCCCATGATGGCTTACACTAAACCAAAAGGAAAAACCCATAAACCCTAGCTCTCTCTAAGCATGCATGAACAAGAAACCATCAACCATAAAAGAACTGGTTTTTTATACTCTGACCCTTTGTTTCTCTCCTCTATTGCTCTCTCCCTCCCCCCCCTCTCTCTTTCTCTCCCTTCCTTTCTACTCCCAGATACTTCTACTACTCTAACATAACTCTCTACTGGATACAACTTCCATTGCTGTCTCCATCACTTCTTTTTCCAACTTTGTATGCTCAATTTGATTCATTTTTTACTATCATCTTGACCAAAAAATAAAAAATAAAAAAAATGACGACTTTCAAAAGGGTGTGTTTCAGAGTTTGCAAACTGGGTCCGTGGCCGCACGATTTTGATCGGAAGGCACAGAATGGGATTCCAAGTGACCGTTAGACCGCGTAGGTGAAATATGACCGTTGGAGTCGGCGTACGGCCATAGAATTTTATTCACCATCTTTTTTTCTCCTCCTGTGTTTTTTTTTTTTTCCTCCCTTCTTACGTCACAGTCAAGCAGGATGCACGTGCCTGCCCCAAGCGAAGCCCGTTCACTTGACCGTTGGGTTACATCGTCACGCTTCCCTCTTTTTGGAAGGAATGGATGTCATTAACTTCCATAACCTCCCACCTTATTATGTTATAATTACTCATAAAGTGAATCTTAGCTTTGATAGTTCCAACTTTGACTTGTTGGGTCCCTCCTTTGTTGAGTTCCGTTCATCATGATGTCCCCCCCTCACTTCCGATATTAAGGGGCCTTCCTAGACATTTGAATGGAACTATAACTATTACTTTCCACATCCACTTTAAGTAAGTGGCATGCTGTTTCAGGTTCAAAACATTGAAAGAGACTGGATCTGTAGAGTTTATCAGTGTTCAAGTGATATATTTTCTCTTAAAAAAAAATTGATTCAAAACTTCTAATGAATGATTCCCATTTAAACCAGTATGAACAATAATTAATATTCTTAGGATCACAACAAACTCCACCAAGGAAAAAAAAATAAAAAGAAAAACGTTAGTTGATTGTGTTTGGGAGTTTTTGGTTCGGTAATGGAGAAAGTTCGAGACAGCAAACATGCACCCGTAGGTAACGAAAGCTGAACAATCATAATTTACTTTGACCAATGCACGAGAGAAACAATGACCATATACCACCAAAGTAAAAAAGTAAAACGACCTTATTGGCATAGGCGTTTGAATCGAACTGGACAACTTTAGATTATCAGCAGAGAACGGTAACATGGGGTTAGATTTATTCTCCTGCGCGTAGAAAAAGTTCACTGGCAACAAGAGGTGTTACTGGTAAAGATAGACATTATAAGTGGTTAACATTCACACACAATCCAATTTCTCAGCATCCCAAATAAAAATAAATACTATATATATATATATATATATATGTACGTATGTATAAAGTATCCATAGCCAGCAATTGAACCACAGTAAAAAAAATTCCAACCGCCAACGTTCTGCCCCTAGTAATTATTGATGTTTTTTCATCAACCCTAAAGGTAATTTTTCGAAACAGAACCAACCTAAATGAAAACCCCACAATGTCCCAGCATGTCTTTGTAATTTAATAGGATTGAATCTTTGAAGCAGTGTATTTCTACAATTTCTAATGTTTGGTCGGGTCTAAATCAACACCAGAAACAAGGTTTCCTTTCTTAACAAAGTCGCCATAGAAAATTCCATTAAAAAATAATCAAATAATCATAGATATTCAAGATGGCAAGGAATAAAGGGACTTCTGAGAGAGACAAGGGCGGAAAGTTTTCCAAGCTGTGAGTGTCAGGTAATATCCATGAAGTCAAAAAAAGGGGCTGCAAAACAAACCAGAATAATATAGAGAAACAACAAAGGTGTCCATAAACGAGTGCAAATGCAAGTCGATCGCCAACAGAGTTACAGCTTTCTCGAAATCATCGGATGCTGGCTCGCATGGCAGAGAGGCTTTTCGTCCCGCCAATTGCCTCTCAAATTCCTGTAGGAAGAAGCACAAGAAGCAGACAACAAGCGTAATAATATGTATGACCAGGGTCTTCAATTATATGGCTTATGGCAACGCTTATAAATACCACGCGGAAGAGATCGCAAATAGATAAATTAGGAAATTAAAAACAAAGAAATGAAAAAAAATCCAACAATAGCAATGAATTTTAGTTTAACAGGATTTTATTTGTCTCTAAAATTAAAACTTTTAAATTTAAATTTCAGACAAACCACATTAAAAAAAAAAAAAAAGATAATGTGATATTTAATAATAACTATTAATTATAATTAATATATATTTTTATTTTAAAACAAATTTTAATTAATGTACAGTGATTGCCTCCAGGTCACGAATACTAGAATCGATGTCACCACTTCAGTGTAATACATTTTTAACAAGACGAGAGTTAAAATAAGGTTTTCAATTTCTTCTGAGACTCTATCTCTTTTTCGTCTTTCTTCATTGAAAGCAGCCTTCCTAGCTGTTTCTTCTTCTAAACGACAAGCTTCAGCTTCCTCCATTTCCTTCGTCTTTTTTTTTTTTTTTTCTCTATCAGCTGCCAATGATGCAAGATACTGGTCATCCTGAATCCATAAGGCAAGTAAACATCTAACACCTTTTATCAAATCATAACTGGTGGTTTAAAGCTTTAGTATTCAACTTCATTTGCAGGTTAGTCAAACCAGTTGCTCACGGATTAAGCGCTGAGCTTTCAGGGAAGGTGAAGGCGGACGAGGCACCAGCTTGCAAAAAATGATGAGGCGCATAAGCAAAGCGATCCACGGCCCATGTAATGGAATTAGTTCGTTGTCAAACCACAAATTCTGAATTTAAATTTTTATTAAGTTTAATAGGTTAAATTTACGTTTTAAAAATATACTCTTATGATAAATATAATATTTGTGGATATAATATCTGTTTCTCCATTTAAGAATAAATTAAAAAAAATACTTAACCAATTTTATGCACATGAACAGGAGAGATTAGGCCATGTATTTCTAAGACTAGTAAAAAATACGTAGATTTTCACTGTAAATAATTGTGTCAAGTCTTCGGCTAAACTATCCTATGAATTATCAGCTTCATTGAGAGGCTTTTTTTTTTTTTTTTTTGAGAAATATGATTTTTTAAGACTTAATCGTTCCTTAGCCTTGTTATCAAGAAATGTTGCGTCCATTAAACCCAGCCCTTAAGAATTCCCACAAATTGTTAGCTTTGAATTTTTATGCAAAAAGGTCATGGTGTTTTAGCTCTTCGCGAGTGCATTGGAACGTCTAATTTTCTGGTCTCGGTCGGGTGGGTAAAGTTAGTGATGTTCGATTGTTGTTTGTTCTTCAACCTGTTGCCGCCACACATGACTTTTTACCCCAATGTCCAATGTGTTATGTGCTACTTGTGTATGGTGTGACATGTCGACAAGACGCCAAAATCTGGAATCATTGTGGCAGAGACATCTCATATTCCCCTGACTTGTTCCCGTCTCGGGTTTCCAATTTTTTTTCAGTCAAAACTGTTCATTCAATGTATTTGAAGCTACTGGTGTATGGTGGTGGCATGTAGAAGCCCGTGAGAGAATTGTGGGTTTGCAGGTTTTCCAACACCATAAGTTGCATAAAAGATTGTGGGTCCACTCTAAAACTTGATTGGAATATCATATGATATCATACTTTTCGGTTTGGACCCGACTACAGGGCTGCCCTGTAGTGGGGGCATGAGTTTTTTTTTGGCAATTTTTTCTTTTAACATATAATATTTTCGTAATTAAAAATATTTATAAATAATTATTAATTTTTGTGTATACAAAAATTTTTTTATAACAACATGCATATTTTGTTTTACATATTTAAATATTTTATCTTAATTATTGTATATTATATATTTTTAAAACAGTAAAGTGGGCGGAATCCACGTGAATCTCTCTCTCTCTCTCTCTTATTTTTTTTTTTTATTTCTGTTTATACTTTCATTGGTGACAACTTGGATTTGTCTCGCAAGGTTTAGCTGATATTCGACATTTTGTTCATGTTGTCGCACATGTTCTGGTTGCCACGTGTTACCATCACCGGTGTAGAAGCGGGAGGCCCTATCCATTCTGCTTGTCGGCAGATGGGGTCCGGCCAGTCGGCATTGATGACTGGTTGCAGATAAATCTGGCAAAAGTTGAAAAGTCGGTGATGTGCAAACTCTCTGGTCTTTTTGTCCACTAACTTGATTTTTTAAAAAAAAAAAATCAAAGTGCGAGTCACAAATTTCCACCTTTTATTGAAAATTTTATTATATTTATATTTATTTTATTTATTTTAAATTTAATAATCACCTGAACTTGATGATTAAATCTAAATTATTATATCAATAAATTTTTATAATTATATATTTATTTTATTTGTTAATATATCTAACATATTAATTTATTAGTTAAATTTAATTAATATTTAAAATATAATTTTTATTAAATCATTAAATTAATGTATGTAATTTATTTTTTAAAAAATAAAAAGCATATAAAATAATTTTTTAAAATATTATATTTTTTATTTTGTTATTATTTTTAATTTAAAATAATAAATTGAATAATATAATCATAAAAATATATTTATTATATATTAAATTAAATATTATTTTATAACTATATTTAATAAAAATATTTTATATAAATTAAATTTAATAATAAATTAAATAAATTAAAAATAAAATAAATATAAATATAATTTTATCAATGTAATGATTAAATTTAATAAATAAATAATATTTTAGATAAATTTTAAAAATAAAATTACTATAATTATAAAAATATTTTGATAAATAAAATTATATATATATTTGTCTTTATTTGATCACTGGGCTAGTCGACTAGACATCAGACAATAGGGTGAAAACGCTGGCGGGCTGATCCACATGGCATTTGAGTTGACACGACCTTACAGAGCAGCTCAGCCTGTGACTGTATTAAGAAATCTCATCGGACACGCAAACACACGGGGGCACTTTCCAACTGGAAGATTTCTGGGAGATACCCAGATACATTGGCAGATGAACGAGTCTAGGTTTTCATTTGGTGTCCAGGCTATTGGGTCTTTTCTTAGATTTCCAAGGACATTTTTTGACCCGTGAGCTCACCTCCTAACAAGTTTGCCATACATTCTGTCAAGACTCTTTATGTATATACGTTTGACTTTTACATATTTTGATATTTAATTTTGTTAATTTTATAAATTTAAATTGTATGCTTTTATAATTTTGATTGTGAAGGAAAGGTATTTAACTTAATCAGCATAATTAATTGACGTTTTGTCGACTGATACTAACAATAGTTATTTAAAAGCTGTAAAATTAATTTTTTAAAAATAAAAGGCTGATTAGATACTCTTAAAATATTAAAAAATAATAATAAATCAATCGAGGCATAAAGAAAACTAATATATTTCTACGATCACGACAAATCCCTCAGCCTTAACGAAGATCATTGCCCATGTGGCTGATCGATCACGGATCACGGTGGTGGCCCACTTTGTTATTAAGTCATCATGCAGTGGAAGGAGGAGGGGCTGTTCAAAACAGTGGGGTCCAGGTGCCCAGTTGACGAAGAAAGACTACAAGGTCTTGAAGCCTCCTTTTTTACTATTTTTATTATTATTATTATTAAGCCATTATTAGCACAGGGATAATTATGTAATTTCGAAAGTCTCAACTATTTTGGCCTACCGTACCTCTCTGCAAGAGCCGCATCTGGACGGACGATTCGATCTTATGCTTCTCTTTCACTTTTCTTTCCTTTTTTTTTCAGCCATGTCTTTTCCACATTTAATATTAAAGTTATTTGTCTTTTTTTTTTTCTTCGGTTTTTTTGGGATATATTTTTTTTAAATGCGGTAATTACACGAGCTATTGAAATTATATAATTGGGCTCTTTTTTTTTGGACTTGCTATAAACAATAATGGCGAACTAAATGGATTATTCCTTTGTTCACTCCCTTTTTTTTTAATATATATATTATAAATGATTATTCCTTTATTCGAGTCTAATGGAATCAAACAAATGGGATTGATTTTCCTTTGTCTTTATGCTAAAGTTATCTGTTTTGTAAGTAGCTATCTTTTCGGAAGATATTAGAGATGAATTTATGTGGGTCAGCTCAAATTAATTTAAAATTTTATTATGAGATTGTGCAGAAAATATTGAATTTTATTGTTGATCTCCTCACTAATTAAATTAAATTAACTCTTGTCGGTCAAGATTTTTGCCTTGTTCTTGTATGTTCTAACTTAATTCTCCTGGTTCACCCTTTTCTCTTACTTTTTGGTTATATATATTTTTTTTAAATTAAAAAATTTATTAAATTATAAAATACATAACAATAAAGAAAAATAATTCTATATTTTATAATGAATTCTAAATATATATATATTTTTTATGAAAAATATGAGTTTACACCTGTTCTTTCAATTATAAAAAAAATATATTTTTTTAAAAAATCTTAATTTAGGAATTCATAATCAGTTGGGTATATTTCTTAAATTTTCGCTTAATAAACTCTGATCTATTGGTTTTTTTTTCTTTGATAAAAACCATCTTTTCACCAAAAAAATAAACAAATTAATTAATTAATTAATTATTATTATTATTTTGGTTTTCCAGTGCAAGAGCAAGAGGGAGGGTGGATGGGGAGCATTGAGGGCTGATGAGTAATCAGGCTGTGAAGTACACGCGCTCAACTAATCATCCACTTATTCTATTAACACTATTTTAATAAAAATAAACGTATTTGTAGATTGAGATTAAAACTCTCATCTTCACATTAATAAAGCTTGAATTCGAAGTTATTAGATAGAAAAAAAAAAAAAACGTATTTAATAACTAATTATACCAGTAGATCCACAAGTCTATTAATCGTCAGCCTTTATTATTTCTGTATATTTCAATTTCAACTTTCAAAGTTTCTTTTTTACTCATTGAAGCCTTTTTATCTACCTCATTGCTCGTTCCTCAGTCAACACCCTACAGCTCTCTCTCCCTCCCGCCCTCTCTCTCTCTTTCTCTCTATCTGTGCCAATGAGACCAAGGAATCTCCATAACCACCGTCATTTCTCCTAACAACAACAAAAAAAAAAATGGGCAAGGCCTCCAAGTGGTTCCGGGCTGTGCTGGGCCGCAAGAAGCCGGAGCCCCCGCCGCCATTTCACTCACCATCACCGCAACAAAAGGATCAACCTTCCAGTCGGTCCAAGGAGAAGCGAAGGTGGAGCTTTGTGAAGTCTAACCGGGAGAAACTCCACGCGACGGCCTCCAAAGAGGCCGCGGCAGTGCCAGTCGTCCAGAGCTCGTCGGAGTACGAGGAGAATCCTAACAAGCATGCGATCGCGGTGGCAGCCGCGACGGCAGCGGTTGCGGAAGCGGCAGTGGCAGCGGCCCACGCCGCGGCGGAGGTTGTGAGGCTTACGAGTAGTGGTCGGTGCGATACTAATCCCGCGGCGGCTTACGTCAGCAGCAGCGGCAGCCTACGGTTGCTCGAGGACTCGGCAGCCGTCAGAATACAATCGGCTTTCCGAGGCTACCTGGTCGGTTTATTATTTCGTTTATTATTAAATTCATCCTGTGAAAATTCCGTTTACTATTTTTAGTATAATATTATTATTTTCACTTTATGTAAATCTGTTTTCTTCTGCTTCTTAAACGTTAAATTTATATTTATGTTTCTGTCTATTTGCATTGACATTAGTTGTCCAGACATTTTCTTAACGTTTGTTTCCGAGTTTGTTTGATGTTTCTTGTGATTACATTGTCTAGTTTAGTCAATGCCCACTTTTTTAATTTTTGTATTTTTTATAAGGAAAAAAAAAAGAAAAACATCCGGAAGATTTTTTTGTTAATAATAATAATAATGAGTAGGGGAAAAGAAAGTTTGGCAGTTTTGACGTTTTCTGGGTATTTTCTGCACTTGTACATGGGATGATTCATGGTTTTGTTTGCGAATTGGCTGACATAGGACGGTGTCGTTTTGTGCAGCCTTAAGCAACACACCACTTAGTTGATAGTGCTATAAAACGACACGGCTTGGTTTTCAATGGAGGGCATCTGGGGATTGGAGGATTCTTATTTCTGTTTTCATCTCCTGACTTCTCTTGTCGTTTTTACTTGAAACATCAAATGCATTCACTTTTTCCCTCTTTTGAATGCCTCTACTGTATTCCTGCTATTATTGAGACAAGTCACTAACCATACATCCATCCATCCACACACTGGTGCCCAGAAGCCGTGTGGGGCCCTTAATGGGCTCTGCAGTTTTCACCATTTTTCTGAAACAATCTCTGCTTATTTTCTACTTTGGTCTTCTCTCGTTCTTTTCAACACTTAAATGGACGGAATGTGTGTTTTTGTGTACTTTCTGTTTGTAGGACTAATTGTGGTCGCATTCTTTTTTGGCTTCTCTCTATTTCGGTGGGGGTTAATTTTGTAATTCTTCTGGGTATCGATGCATTTGTTTCTGTACTTGCAAATTCATTAATTTTGTAAATGGTGGTCCAAGACTGCAACTAAAGGCCTAGCAATAGCACCCATTTGGAAAGTACTTGCAAAATTAATGATGTGGGTGCATAATATTTGATTTGGAAAATTGGAACTTGGGTGGATTGGAACATTGGACCACTGGACCAATAACCACATTCTAGAGGATCTATTATTAATAACCTTAGCGGCTTTCTGGGGTCTTGGGAACCTAGTTGTGAGAGGAAGTGGGGTCAAACAACAGAAAAGTTGTGTATGCTTCTTTAATGGAGAATGACTGACTTTTTGGGATTAGGGTTGGGTTTGGTTTGGTAGGTTGGTTAACAAGGCACTATAGTCAAAGGCTCATCTATTGCTCTTTTCAGTAAGGACGGGCCAGCTAGTGAGATGTCTTTGTCTTCTTGACATTGGTGTCAGACCTTCATCTGTAAGCTGTGGCTTTGGATAGAGAGATAAAAGAATTTCTTTAAACCTCTGGTATCATTGGAATTTTCAAATTGGTGGCGGCATGCTTTTTACTTGGCTGACACATTCAAAATTGAATTCATGCAACCGATCTAACCATGTGATAATGAAATGTCGCTGTTGTCTGACCATTTTTCAGTTGAAAATTTATGTCATCGTTGATTAAATGACAATTTGCAGATTAGTTTCTTTAGAAATGCATGTGATGAATGAATTTACCTCCTTTTTAATTATGTCCATCACATTTGGCCGGTGAAGTGTTAGGCCTCACATTATGATTATGGAAAGTGATTGTATGTTGGTTCCTCGAAGGCAAGAAGAGCTTTGCGGGCGCTAAAAGCATTGGTAAGGCTTCAAGCTCTTGTAAGAGGACACATAGAAAGGAAGCGAACTGCAGAATGGCTTCATAGAATGCAAGCATTGTTGCGAGCCCAAGCACGAGCACGTGCGGGACGTGTTCAAACCTCTGAATCCTCACTTTCAAGTAGCAAATCTTCTCACTTTCGTCACCATGTAAGCCATGTCTGATGTACCATCTAATTTATGATTACTTTTTCATGGAATCTCGAGTCCTGAGGAGTGGCAGTTCTGCACTTTATGAGTTGTGGGCTCTATTTCTTTAAGAGCTCCAGGCAACCTTTCTTTGTTCTCTAAAGAAGCTTTTCAGTGCACTTATTAATTTTTGATGAGATTTGCAGGATTGTACAACCTTTTGCAATGATATGGAGCTTCTAAAATGGAAATTGTTGCCTATCGAAACCTTGGTTGCATGTTTTGTATGTTCAGCACTTTTTGTTCCCTTGAAATCCCATTTAGTAATTGATATGAAAGGCAGTCTATTGATGCTTGTTGGCAAGTAGTTAGTTGAATCTGCAGGCTGGTATTTCATATTGGTCCATAATGCAATGCAAAGCTGAATTTTTTGAACTTCCAATTTGGTTATCGAACATGGAGTCCAATTTGTTATGAGATTTGAAATTTATGCAGGGTCCACCGACTCCTGAGAAATATGAGCATGCCATCCGAAATAAGACAGGAAAATATGAGCAATCATCAGTGCTCAAGGTACTAATGTTTTCCTTTGGATCACCCTCCTAGGTGGTTATTTTCAAGCCTTACCAACCAAATCTGATGCACATATTTTGGAATTTGCAGAGAACTGGTACAAAATCTAATGGCAAGATCACTGGCGAACCAGACAGAGTACACTTTCCCTTTAATCCATCAGGTCATAGGACGGATGAGCGATCATGTGAGCAAAGAACGCCTTTGACAAGATCAGGCACTTTGGACACTGAAAACAGTGACAAGATTCTGGAAATTGATACTGGGAAACCCCACTTTACTCCAAAACGCAGAAACCACCTCCATTCCTCTTGCCATGCCCTGGCATCTGACCAATGTAGTCATAGCTTCGCAACGTCAAAAGACTCGACAACCCTTTTAACACTCCGGAGTCCATCATCTGGTGGTGAAGTGCAATCATTAAGTCCTCTGAAATTCTCTCACGAGGTTGAGGAGGCGTTTTGCACTGCCGAAAACAGTCCACAGTTCTACACTTCATCTTCAAGGGGTGGTGGTAGTGGTAAGAGAAGTCCCTTCACCCCTTCCAGGAGTGATGGTTCCAGAAGCTTTTTAAGTGGCTACTCAGACTATCCAAATTACATGTCTAATACTGAATCTTCAAGGGCCAAAGTGAGATCTCTTAGCGCTCCAAAGCAAAGGCCTCAATATGAGAGATCGACCTCAATGAAAAGATACAATATATATGGCGAACCAAGATCAAGTAGTGCACAGAGGGCCTCTGCTCTTCGTGCAAGTTTCGCCAGCAAAGCCTATCCAGGATCTGGTCGTTTGGACAGGCTTGGAATGCCTTTAGGACAGAGATACTGAACTGTGTTGTCCAGGGTTTGGTGTTTGAAGTAGTTTCTGATCTTGTTGACTTACGTCACCTAAAAGCTAATACCTGCTTTTTACCTTTAGAGGGGCCATAAGTTTGTTGTGATGCTTGTTAACCTGAGGCTTGGAGAACCCAATGACTTGTCTTTTATTATCATAAATGTCTCGTACCTCAATGTATTAGAACTCTCATCCAAGGCTTAGCTACGAAATCGTTCTATTCCTTGATGCAAATAGTGTTAGAAAGTGATCCAAATAGTGATAGAAACTTTTTTCAATGAACTTTTGAATGAAACTTCAAGACGCCAACATGAATGTCCTTTTGAAAGAAAAAATTTCTCAAGAATTCCAGCATTATTGGTCGAGCAAGTGATTCATTGCAACTGTTAATTTTCGGTTAACTTATGTCTCAAAGGCCTGTGGCTAGAAGGTGGGATTTATTGTTCAATCTGCAGCATGCCTCGCAAATCTCGATCACATGGCCTGGTCTCTTCCTCTCTTAAAGAGCAAAATTTCCATTGCAGGGTTGACGAAGGATGCTCACTGGCGTGGGCTCTATCGGGAATCCTGTAAAGGATCCAGCGTAGCTGACAGTACCATAATGATTTTATGGAACTAAGATTTGAATTCAAACTTCTTAACTATCTCGACTAGTCAAGATGGCTTAAAGAGTTATGACCCTTAAAGGAGATCGAGAATTTGACACTTACTCTCTTATTTTTATTTCTCACAAAATGTGGGTTGTTTACAGAAATATTAGTGTAAAACATCCTGCATGTTCTCAAACTCCCTCTTTTTTCCTTCTAAAATCTAACTAAACTAACTACGGGCTAAAGGTCTTCCAGTCATGTAGCCAACTAAGATAATGTAGGTAAAGATGACTTTATACAAATATGGATTTACTTGGAAGTTAAATAACTCACCACTTGACCTTTCATTCAAATGTAAATGCAAGCAACCCCATCAACGGGAGTGGTGCAAGGGGCTGCACGGTTGGGCATGATTTTCAGCCACTAGCTTTCAATGAACCATTATATTGTACTGTCAATTGCCAGCCTATGCACGGCGTTTTAGCAGTGATACACCAGAAGATCCTTCTTCTTTGGATTTCAGAATTCATGATTTGGTTGGTAGCAGTCCATTTTGCTTTTGCCCTTCTGCCACATTCCTTTTAGCCGAAAACTGAATAGAACAACATTGGAGATATAATTGGAGGGGTGAAAAAAATACAGAATAATAATAGAATTAATAAAATTCGTATCGGGGGCTTTTGGCTACTACTTTTTCTTCACTTAGCATCCTGAGTTCTAAACTTGCAGCCTTGGACGAGTTACACTCAGGCGTCCCAATCAGGCCTTGAGTCCATGTATGATTGCAAGGGAAGCACCTCAGTGAGTCAACCTTGGAAACTCCTTACATTATTACCACCTGAGCCCCCACCCACCTAAGGCTAAGACTTTTACTTAAAATCCCTCTCATTAGTTTAGATTATAATAAACACGATCAGCCAAAAAAATAAAAATTAAAAAAAGCATCAAACTGCTGGAGCCTGAAGAACTCCCGAGCCCAGGAAAGCAAAATGGTGAAAGCCATTTTTCCTGATGCAAAAAGCAGGCAAATAAATGTCAATATTTTCCAACAACACTTCATTTCTGAATTTAAGGTAAATAGAAAAAAGAGCCATCACATACCAAAGCCAAATTTCTGTACAAGGGGAATCCCAGTGAAGACCAAGTTCAGCATATTTGAGAGCAGATGAATCAAATACTTGTTCAATTAGCTCTCAAACGGAGGGTGATCCTTCTTTAACTTTGTTTTAGCTTCAGCAACTAAGAAGGATCTTTATAGGCTTAAAAGTTAAAAAGCTCAGCCAGCCAACGCCAAAAACTTTGGTCAATTAGCTCCACAAACGGAAGGATTTTATCTGATTGAAAGACAACAAATGGTCAAGCATCAAGCTTAAACACCAATGTTTTTAAATCCAGCTAAGAAGGGACCAAGTCAAGGGTTGCCAAAACGAAAGTAGATTGCCAAATTGATCAACTGCTGCTCCTCCAATAAAATAAAAAATTCTCAACTACCACTTGAAATTGTCATGGCCACTCTCCCGCCAGCACTCACACTCACAAGACCCGCCAAAAAACCCAATCAATCCAACTCATTCCTTCAGCAATGCATCTCTCTCTTAGAACTCTGCAAATACACCACCGAATTTGAGCAAGTTCATGGAAAACTAACCAAACTCGGCCTCATAAACAACCCACTAGCCCTCACTAGACTGTTATGCTACTCTTCAATCTCTGCCCGTACAGATATCGTATATGCTCAATCAATCTTCAATCTTGATAAAAACCCAAATACATTTGCTTACAACGTGATGATTCGAGGCTACGCGCAGAGGGAAGACCCTGAAAAGGCGCTGTCTTTATTCTATAGTATGCTTCTTAATGCCAACACTTTTCCCAATAAATTAACTTTTCCTTTCGTCTTGAAGGCATGCTCCCAGTTGAAAGCTGTTCAGGAGGGCAAACAGGTTCATGGGCTGGTTTTCAAACATGGGTTCGGTGAAGATCTTTATGTTAACAACAGTTTGATTAGCATGTACTCGTCTTGCGGGTTAATAGATTTTGCTCGCTTGGTGTTTGATGGAATTGGCGAACCGGATGTGGTTTCGTGGAATTCGATCATTAGAGGGTTGGTAGATTTGGGTTTAGTGGAGGAAGGGAAAGGGATGTTTGATAGAATGTCAAAGAGGAGTTTAGTCACTTGGAATTGCTTGATAGATGGGTATGCGAAGGTGGGATCAATGGAAGTAGCTAAAGATTTGTTCGATCAAATGGAGAAGGACTTGGTTTCTTGGAATACTATGATTAGCGGATATGTCAGCTTGGGTCTAATAGAGGATGCCCGAAAATTTTTCGATAAGATGCCACGAGACATCAAGGATCTGAGAACTTTTAACTCGATGATTGACGGGTATGCTAGGCAGAGAAGATACAAGGAGTTACTAGAGACATTTCAAGAGATGCAAGAGGCGAAAATAGAACCGAGCAGGTTTACCATGGTAAGTGTGCTTACGGCTTGTTCCTCTTTGCTGGCAGTGGAGCAAGGTGAACGGATGCATGCTTACATTAAGAGAAACAGTATCCATGTTGATGCTGTTTTGGGAAGTGCCTTGGTTGACATGTTTGCCAAATGTGGAAATGTCGAGATGGCTCTCTCGGTGTTTGAAACTGTGGAGGAAAGGGATGCTGGCACATGGAATTCAATTATTCATGGTCTCGGCATTCATGGTTATGGCCAAGAAGCATTGGGAATTTTTTCAGACATGTTGACCTCGAACGTTCTGCCAGATGAAATTACGTTTATCGGCTTGTTGAATGCATGCCGACATTCAGGGCTAGTCAATGACGGGAGAAGATATTTCCGAATCATGAGCGAAGAATATGGCCTGAAACCAAAGGTTGAGCATTACGGTTGTATGGTAGATCTTCTGTGCCGTGCAGATCTTTTGAAGGAAGCAAGAGACTTAATAGAAACTTCGCAAGTGGAAGCCAGTGTTCCCATGTGGGGCGCTCTTCTTGGAGCTTCAAGTCGACTTGGAAACCTAGTGATGGGCGAATACGCTGCAAAGCATCTCCTGGAATTGGACCCTTCCGATTGCAGCTGCTATGTGGTTTTATCGACCATGTATTCAGCAGTGGGCATGTACGAGAAAGCCATGAATGTGCGGAATAAAATGAGAGACAAAGGGCTAGAGAAGGTCCCAGGCAGCAGTTCAATAGAAATAGACGGCCTGGTTAATGAATTTAGAGTATCTGATTATCTTAACTATCAATAAAATCTTTCCCCGTTTTCCCCCACTTAATCACATTCCTTGAAACAGAAATCTTGCTTGATCTCAGCAACATGCAATGATTCGTCAAATAATCGAGCTTGTCCACCAACAACCAAAGCAGAATGATCAAAGGCCAACAAAAAAAAATGTATGAAAGTGGAAGGTGCAAACAAGTAAAGTCCAAGTCAACAAATAATCCCTTAAGAAAAACTTTGATTGAAGTGCGATGGAAAAATGCTCCGAGTCTTAGTTGGAGCTCATTCGGCTAATCCCACAAAACAGTATGTTCAACAAGAAGAACAGAATCTCCATGTTAAACATGAAAATGGGGAATTGTTCTATTGCTTATGCCACACTCACAAACACGAAAAGACTGGAAGAACAAAATTAACGCTTGCCACCGAGCTTTGGTCCCTTTGCTATGGCTCCTCTAGCCGCACTGCCCTTGGTCTGTGCCTTCTGTGTTGTCCTAGCCATCAGCTCTGCCTTCTTCGCTTTCTTTTCATCCCTAGTCTTCTTGATCCTCTCCTTAGTTTCACTGATAACAATACAAAGAAGTCAAGTCATCAAATGGGAAGCCTGGTGCAATGAAATGCAAAACAATGCATCCTCCTACACAAATTGCAAGACACAAAAGTGGATGAACCAGCATTACCGAAGAGCAGCCTCGCGAACTTCAGGCTTGTTGTCGGTTCTTTTCTTTTCTAGATGACCTCCACTGCAGCACCAACAGTAGACCTCCAAATAAGGTTTATAACATTAAATTTACCTAACATATTATTTATTTAGATATAATTTACATATTTGAACAATATATTAGAGTTGCGTTATTATGAAAATTGAGTATTCGATTATGTTTTCAAATTTTAATAATATGGATTGTAATGCAATTTACTATAGGTCTAATTGGCAAAAGGATTCGTATGGGAAAGAAAGGTGCTAGATTCGTCTTGACCAAGGCCAATCCACCGTTGAAATTTAGCAGATGACTGGGAGGATAAGCTGAGAGTAAGCAGATAAAAAAGAATTAAAGTCAACTTTTCTTTGCTTTGCTTTCCTCTTCGAGGTCTATGGAACCCCAACATTAAAGGGCAGTGAAATAAATGCTACATATAATCTGTTCCTTAGATATCAAGAAAATCGATGAGGCCTGCTCGATGGATCATTGGTCTAAGCCAAGGGATACGATGACCACAGATCCAAGGAATTATATATATATTTCAATCATTATTCATTGAAAATAATTTATTTGAATTGAACCATATCTAAGTATTTAATTGTGGTATAATGTGTGAACCCTCCAAAGTTCGGATCGAAGTTGACACAGACGGAATTTATCGTATGGTCCCAGTGTGCCCCAAGACCCTTCGGCCCGATCCTCCACCTGCCACAACTTCAAATCAACTCTTCACATTATGCACAATTATTTCGATTTCTTAATTCAAAAGAAAGATAGAAAATTCTTTGAATAATAGATAAAAATAAAAATCACAAAATATAAAAACAGAAACAAAGCACAAATACCCGCGTAAAATATTTAATTATGTGCTAATTTTTGTTAAATTTCATTATGCCAAATGAATTTATTATTAACCACTATTAAAATTATTTAGACGATTTACACACCAACATTGAGTAGGCTTCACCCCACATTTGCATTATCATTTTTTTTTAAAAAAATGAAAACATTATTGGATATTAACAACTAAAAATTAGAATTTAATTCACTTTATTTTTATTTATCTAACTGATTTTTTTTTAGTTTTTTCTTATTTTATATTTTTTATAATAAAAAAAATCCTCGTTCCCTAATAACTGATAACCCCCAACTGTTTCTTACTTGTCCTCACTTCCCCCATCAAAAAAAAAAAAAAAAAACTACTAATAAATAATTAGCTATAATAATTTGGCGACGCGTGAAAAGAGTAATTACCGAACCAAAACAACAAAACCGACGCGCCCACCGCCCGTTTTCTTCTGTGTATGTATCCATCATCTTCAAGCTTTTCTTTGCACGATTCGTTTCAGACAGGACAGAACAGAACAGACCATAACCCTTAAAGACGACATTTTTTTTTTTTATAAATTTCTTCTATCGTACTCTCTCAAATCTCACGTTATTATTTTCTTCAATTCTTGAATCTCAGAATCTTATTAGGTTTGGAAAAGAGGCCTTTCTCTCATGGCCTGGAGAACTTAAGAAGTTTGCAATACAGAAAATGTCCTCCACAAGCGCCACAATCATTTCCACCCTTAGCAGACAACACACGCCGGACGGATCCTCCTCCTCCGACGACATAATTGACTCGACGCCGTTTCTATCCAGCGTGGGATCCCAGAACAATGAGTCGAACGACTCCGGCCGCCGATTCGTCCGGCGCCAGTCCCTCCGCGACGCGGCGCGGTTGATAAGGCGGGCCAGCAGCCGGCGCATGATGCGGGAGCCGTCGACTCTGGTGCGGGAAACGGCGGCGGAGCAGCTGGAGGAGCGCCAGAACGACTGGGCGTACTCGAAGCCCGTTGTGATTCTCGACATCATCTGGAACTTGGTGTTCGTGACGGTGGCGGTGGCGGTTCTGGTGTTGAGCAGGAACGAGCAGGCTAATGTGCCGTTGAGGCTGTGGATTGTGGGGTACGCCTTCCAGTGTGTGTTGCACATGGTTTGCGTGTGCGTGGAGTACAGGCGGCGGCGTGTGTCTGTAGGATTCCCGCCGGTGGGGCGTGGGGTCGATAGCGATGGCAATTCCAGTTCGCCGTCGAGAGGGGATTCAGGAGAATATGTTTCGTTGGCTCAATTTGAGGCAGGAACCAGGTATCCTTGCCACAAAGATATGTGAACAATTCTCTCTCTATAATGGCAAAATTGAATTTGACTTGAGGGGTACTGCACATTCGTTCAACAATTTGGCGTGCACTGTAGTTTTTCCATCATATTTATGCTAATGTATGAATCATCAGTTACGTTTGGAACTTCATTTCATGATTGCAACTCATTGGATTCTTGGTGTCTTCGTATTTTTATTTAGTGGATATGATAGAAACTGTGTATGGGATCTGTGGGAAATGGGAATATAGTTTTATACATAGACTTTCTGTCTTGATCTTCTCAGCAGTGTTGCGAAGCACTTGGAGTCTGCAAACACGATGTTTTCATTTGTCTGGTGGATCATTGGATTTTACTGGGTATCTGCCGGTGGTCAAGCTTTGGCACGCAGCTCCCCACAGCTCTATTGGTTTGTTCTCATTCACCACCCTTTTTTTTGTGGGATTCGATACTTAAGTTTTCTTATTAGAATCTCACCTTCTGCAATTTCATTTTCTGTTTGCAGGCTTTGTATAATTTTTCTTGGTTTTGATGTATTCTTCGTTGTTTTCTGTGTTGCTTTGGCCTGCGTCATTGGCATTGCGGTGTGCTGCTGTCTCCCATGTATCATTGCAATTTTATATGCTGTTGCAGATCAGGTAGCTGTTTTCCTTTTCCTTTTTTTTTTTTTTTTTTTTTTGGCTACTCTCCCTGCCAAAAAAAAAAAAAAAAAAAAAATCTGTTAGGATTTTCACCTCAAGTCCTTTGTTCATGTTTTTTTCCACTTGGGATACATTTTTGTTGTGCCCTTTTATGCTAGTATCTTGGGGTTTTTGCCCATTTAATATCACGTAACCTATTAAACTAGGAAGGAGCATCCAAAGAAGATATTGAACAGCTCTCAAAATTTAAATTTCGAAGGGTTGGCAGTGATGAGAAGTTTGCTGGTGATGGACAAGGGCCTTTTGGAGGAATCATGACTGAATGTGGCACAGATTCACCAATTGAACATGCACTTTCACAAGAAGATGCGGTACCTCCTTAACATTGTTCTTCTTTTTCATCGTAATTTGATTTCATGTGGAATTTTGAGTGTGTTCTGTTTTTCTTTTGTGATAGCCCGCACAATTGTGCTATTAATCAATTTGAAGATTTTGGTGCCCTATTTTTACAATTCATAAATGACTGAATGGTCACCTTGTTAACATGTAGGAATGCTGCATCTGCCTCTCTGCATATGATGATGGAGTCGAGCTAAGGGAACTTCCTTGCAGTCACCACTTTCACAGTGCCTGTGTAGACAAGTGGCTGTATATTAATGCAACGTGTCCTCTCTGCAAGTACAATATCTTGAAGAGCAGCAGGCAAGACAGGGAGGAAGTTTAGAAGAATTGTTGCAAATCATCTCTTTTGTGCTTGCTCGTGCCTCTTGCTTGAGAGAGCTATATGCCCAAGCTTGCCACTGGACACTCAACTCAATAGAGGCCTTTTTATTATTCTTGTTATGATAGTTGTTGTCGCGCGATGGCACTTTGGAGTTCTTGCTCTGGCTTGTGCATGTGTATATTGGTGCTGCTGTCTAGAGCATCTTGAGAATTTAATCATGTTGGGACACCCTATTGGCACTTCTTCTTCTTCTTTTTTACCCAATTTAGTTGCATTATTATCAATTGAGAAACACATCACAAACATAAGTACTGCTTTAAGACACAATGCTATTACCCGACATAATAAATTGAAAGAATGTCCTCTGTGGTAGTTGTTGGCAAATTGGCTTGTTTTCCTCGCTTTGAGCTTGCAATCGAAAGCTTTGCACGTATGGGGTATTCAAGCAAAAACACAGCAAAGGACTGATGGAGAAGAAAGCAAAGGAAAAGGCTTGTTTTTGGGAACGAATAAGATTATTGTCAATTGTATAAATTATAAGAATGTACGATTATTTAGAATTGGATATTGTATTGTTTGTTACGAATTTTTTTTCTTTTAAACTGTCGGTATTTTTTTGTGAATAATATAATTAATATTTGTGATATTAAATTATAATATCATAAAGTAATCATGCTCATGGCCGGACAATATGAGATGCATGTTTATCTACATTTATGATAATTCGGTTATTTCTTATTTATTTCTCTTTTAAATAAAAATTATTATAAAAGTAAAATTATCTAAAATATAATTTAAAATTAGGAAATAGTAGGGTACTTTTGGTAATAAAACGAGTCATTGTAACGTGAGATTTTAGCACGAGACATTATCTTATTGGTGCAATGAGTTCACATGAATCCTGTCACTCTAAGCGTGGCAGATGTCCTCGTTTTGCATTACCCCGAGATGGTTATCATGTAGCAACAATCACGGGCGCCCGTGGGGTCGTCTTGTCTAAAGGTTTGGAGCTTTGGGGTCGAAAAGCAGAAAAGAAAAACAATTGGGAGCATGAAAAGTAAAAAATTATGATAATTATAAAAAATTATTTAAATAGATTTATTTTTTATAAATAAATTATACACCTTAAATAAAAAAACACACAAACAAAAAATTTTAAAAAAATTATATATATATAAAATTATTTATCATATTTAAAATTTTTACAATTATATATATAATTTAACATATTATTTTAAATTAATTATAATTATATAATAATTAATCACGTATACTAAAAATAGATATATTTTTATTATTATATCATTAAATTTATTAATATAATATATTTTTTATTTTTAAAATTTTTTTAAATATCATAAACTTTTTTACTTTTTTACAATATTTTAAAATATTTTTTATTTTATTAAAATTTTAAAAATTAAAATTTATGTTATATTAATAAATTTAATTATATATAATAAAAAAATATGATGGCATGAGTAATTTTTTACAAAATATAATTAATATGAATTAAATTTAATTTATTTAATTAATATTTTTTTAAAAAAATAATTATAATTATATAAAATTTTTAATTTATAAGTGAAATTAAGTTTTTTTTTTTTAAAAAAATATATTTTACATTATATTTTTATGACAAGCGTGGTTACGAATCATTTTTCAAAAGTACTTTATTCAGCCTGTATAATTTGTTCCTATATTTGACCCTGGAGGCGTTGGTCCGATCTTAGGTGGACATAAAGAATATAGTCGTAAAACAGTCATAGACTTTTTAATAGCTGTCAACCAGCAACTCCAGACCTGCTTACGTGTTAAAATGAGATGCTTTTTTTTTTTGGAACTTTTTTGTAATTTAAACTAATAAATTCCTCATTTTTTACTGCTTTTCATCGTCGGCTTTTCGCGCTCCCCGAGATAGTTAATTTCCATTAAAAGCGCCCAGCTTAGCTTCCTGGGGCTGTAACTTCTGAACAAAAAAAATAAAAATAAAAATCAAATGGAGCAGAAAGCAGCTCTGTTAAAACGGTACCGTCTCGATCGCCGGAAGCTGATAGGCTTTCTGTTCTCTTCCGGTTTGATCAAAGAGCTCCGAACTACGTCCGGTCCCGTTGATTCGTTCTCCGGCATCGATTTCGACACTCTCAGTGCCGATCATATTCTCCAGTGCATAAAATCAGGTGAAGCACGTGTGCTGCCGTTTCTAGCCTTGGTTGGTTGCCGAGAAAACGGAGGGAAATCCGTTGGAATGGCAGAAACAGCAGAAAGACGAGCTCTGTTTAGCTTTATAACCGTTTTGAGAGCATTAGTAGTTTTGACAGTTTCAAATTGGTTGAGTTTTTGCACACTCTTTTCTTATCAGGTGGAGTTCTCGATATCACTGAGGCGACTGAGAAGTACTGGGAGGAATCTGCTTCTCCAGTCATGGTGAGCTTGAAACGGTGTCGTATTGCAGAGTTATCTATTGTATTGTTTTCGGAAAGAAAGATTGAGAGGATTTTTGTGAGAATTTTTTATTATTATTATTTTTTTGTTCTTTGAGATGGTATAACTCGTGGAATTTATTCTTGATTGCAGATTCAGTCACAAGCAGGAGACTCCTATTTTCTTGTTTCTGATGCAGATTCGTCTGGCTCGCCTCCTCGGCGCGCGCCTCCTCCGATTTATGTGAAACAAGCCGATAATTCATCCACCATGCCGTGTCGTATGGAAGTTGAGACTGCCATGAAGTTTGGAGATGAAAACAGTTATAGATATAAAACAGCAAGAAACATGCCTTTGAAGCCTTCGGGAAATTCAGTAAAGGCTTTTGAAGTTCCTCCACTTGGATTACCTAGCCTGAAAACAGGTATTGTTTACCTAGCTTGCATTTTTTTCATAATTTGGGCCTAATTGAGGCTAATGGAAAACGGTTTCCTATCTCTTGAGTCAACTGATAAATAACTTCAGGATTTTTGAAGGGTTATCTGATGACGACTTGCGGGAATCAGCCTATGAATTATTGATGGCTTCTATATTCTTGTCTGGGTAATCTCTTCTCTCTCTCTCTCTCTCTCTCTCTCTCCAGTGCTATCCTAATTGCATGTGAGGGCATTTAATTTTGCATGTTTGCATGTATTCTGATGCATGTGCATGCTTGTGTTTGTGGGGAGTGTATCTTGAACTCTTCATTTGATGTGTCCTTAATGCTTTGCATTTGCTACTTGCTTCTTATTCCTATGCTATCTTGTTCTTGCTTGTAAGGGATGAAGTGCACGTGGTAGAGGACAGAAAGAAAGAAAAGGCCTCTAAACTTTTGTCAGGATTGAAGAGCAAGAAGGATAAAACGCATCCACAACATCAATCCTTAGGAAGACATTCAACGCTTATGGATATTGTACGTGTTCAGATGCAGGTGAGTTATAAGATATCTCTCTTCCTCCTAAATGCAAGATTTTGTCCTCTGGAATGTGATAACTGTGTCGCTGTTATGTCTTTCCATGACAATCCCAGGATGCAAATTCCACTAGTAGAGAGAGATATTAAGTGTTTTCCTGAAGTCTGTTATCCTAGCCTTGGCCTTAGAGCATAGTCTAGGGTCTGAGATAATGCGTGGGTGAACTTCAAATATGCACATAACAACATAAGGTAATATTAGCTGTTTTGTCGACATCTATGACCTGAAACATTGGATGGGGTCCACTTTTGTTGTTGGATAAAAGAATGCTTTGTAGACTGTGACTTGAACCTTTTGCTTGACATTATGAATTCTAGCAAATGCAAGTCATGGGTTTCCACTTTGTTTCTGGATTCTAGTTTTAGTTTTGTTATGCAGAAATCTGATCAGGTGTTGTTGAACATCTTACTTTATCGTGCTTTGCAACTTGAGGGTCAGCTTCTTTTTAGCTCTGGCCCTCTCCTCCACCCCAACCAGCCCACCCAAAAGAAAAGGTACCTCAACAGTGTTTTTATAAGACTGCCAATGACAAACTTGGTCTTAGTTGTCTATGCAATGAATTGTGCTGCTTGTGGCTCATTGGTGTGAATGTGCTTACTTTGTTTTCATGCTTCTATTGTTTAAGTTCTGTGCTTCAGTATCTGATTTAAGTGACACTACTTTACTAGATTTCAGAAGCAATGCATGCTTGCATCAGGAGAAATTTGCTGCAGTTGGTGGCTAGGAGAATAAGTCAAATTGATCTTCCACATATCTCACTAGAGCTTTTGAATGGAATTTTCAAGTCTGATTTTCCTAATGAAAAATCTTACATGCAATGGAGGAGTAGAGAGGTACTGATTGCTTTTATTATTATTATTATTTATTTTATTTTTTTTTGAGAAAAAGAGTCCTTTCCCGATGTATCTGGTGATAGAAATTTAGGTGTGCCTTGCACTTTCCTAGCCTCATCCACTTGTGCCACCACAGAGACAGGCATATGTATCCTTTTGAACTGTCGCTTTGTCATGTGAAATACATGTTGCAGGCCAATATTTTAGAGGAACTTCTTTGTTTTTCTGCCAATTCTATGACAACTGAAGTCAGAAGTCATGTCACAAAGGTTAGGGACACAAAGGTATGGTGGCTTCTTGACATATTGACCATTTAAATATGCATCAGAAATATGCTGGTTTAAAAGTTATTTTCTGAATGGTTCAGCAATGGGATGCTGCAATGTCTCCTTCTGAACGTGTTGCAGTTATAGCATCTATTAGACAAGTGGCAATGAAATTGTCATCTTTGCCTGGGCAATTTGGCATTGAAGGAGAAACCTTTTATTGGAATGCTGGTTATCACTTGAACATTAGACTTTACCAGAAATTGCTTTGTGCTGTATTTGACATTCTTGATGAAGGTCAGCTAATAGAGGTAGATTTTCTGTTTTCCTAATTATTATATGAGCAATTTATGTTATGTCTTGTTGTGATTGATGCTGAGCTTTCTTGCTTCAATCTTTTTGCCAGGAAGCTGATGATCTTCTTTCTAGTATAAAATTAACCTGGTCTACTCTAGGTATTACTCCGAAAATACACAATGCATTGTATGGATGGGTCCTTTTTCAGCAGGTATGTCTGCACCCCTTGACTGAATCATTTATATATGTCATTGTAGGAAATGACTCTAAAATTTTCTGATTTTGGTTGTTGTGGACAAGTGATTTATCTTGCAGCGTCTTAGAACAAGTATAACAAGTGCATTAGTGTTATTTTGGGGAAAAGACAACTACAGTGTGTTTCATGGAAAAAGTTACAATGTAGATGAAAATTATGATACTTTTTTGAATGAACCATATGAGATATGGGGGAAGGGACATAAATAGTCATATACATTTGTATTTGATTGTTGATGGAAAGATTTATGAGTTACTAATTTCCATCAGTGATGTTGTTGGGAGTGGTACATAGTTAGATTAGTTTAATCAATGCCTGGATTATATGATTGAAGTGAAGTATAAGAATTTTAGAGCAGATGGTTTAGGGATATTCTAATGTACATTTCTCATTGAAGTTTCTTGAGACAGATGGAGATGGGCTATTAGAAAATGCAGTCCTTGAGTTGCAGAAATTTCTGTCTGTTGCAGAAGATGACAATAGGGTGGAGCAGTACATGAATAGTCTACTGTGCTTAAGGCAATGGAATGGCAGTGAATTAAACTTAAGATTAGTGCAGGCTATTTTACTCTCAGTGACCAGCTGGTGTGACAGTGTACTTCAAGATTATCATCTGCATTTCAGTCAGGTTAACTGGTATTCTTAAGCAAATACCTTGTTTTATTCTATTGTTAACTGAAGATACAAAATCTTCTTTTCAAATAATTATTTGCAATTCTTTCCAAGTGTCTTTTGTTGTGGTGGTTATTATGCCATTTCTTCTGAAGGTATTTTATCTAAAAAAGTGTTTCTGATATTAGTTCAGAGCACTTTCAACACTTTCCTACAATCTTATGAACACAGAGTTAGTGTGTATTTGACTTCAATCTTCAAAATTATTTCCCTATTGATGCCACAACGTCAAAATTCTATAAATGAGAATATCAATATCTAGTGAGTGCAAATTTCCAACTGGCTGGTTTATGAAAGTCAATGTTTTAACCAAGGATCTTAAAATGATGAAGATTTTCATGTGAGTTTTTGGTGATATGATCACAAAGTGGTCAATTTAGATTAGAATTGTGAGGGAATATTAAGCATGCCACTTCAAAAAATTGTTTTTTGGAGTAAATCCTTAAACTGGGATGCTCTTTTTCATCATTGTTAATTTGCTGAAAGATTCTGTTTTAGAACTTTTTTTTCTGTACAATTCCAGGGATTTCCTCTCTAATCATGTATCAATTTTTCTCCTTTCAGAAATTTTCTAACTTCAGAATGGTAATGACCTTGGTTATTGAAGTTGGAATTCCTACTGATGATTGTGGTGAAATTAAGGTTAGATCTTTTTTCCTTCAAGTTACACTGAAATTTGTGATTTAATGGTGAATGCTACTCAATTGCTACCATTTTTTCATGTTTGATATTTAGTTATTAGAAGTTGAATCTCCATGAGAAAATTTCTAAGTCTCATTACTATTTTCTCGATCCTAACTAATTTTTTGCTTAAGGAAATATTATTCTATTCTCTGTAAGGTCTGGCTACTATTTCTTAACATGACCAGTATGCATTTTTATTTCTAATCCTCAGTTGGGGTTGTAAGCAATTTTTGGGCCATGTAATGGTTGCCTTGAAATTTGTTCCTCTTTCAGTGATTGCAAGTAATTAGCATAAAAGTGGCTTCATTTAATATTTTTTACATCAACATAGGGCCAGCTCTTGTTTCCTCCGCACTTATTTGACTTATCTTGTGGAAATTGTTTACGTATGCAGTTAACAAAATTGAATGCTTCAAATCAGAACTCTACCAGGATACTTAAATCATATGTTAAGAGGTCTACTGAAGCTGCATACAGCCGGGTAAGTCATACTTAGAATTGAACATTATTGTTGATTGTTCTAGTGCTAGATCATCTAATAATATTGATGTAGTTTTGTTGTGCAGTTAGAGATATATTCATCAAGTTAATTTTATGTGATCTTTTTACTTGCCTCATTCATCAAGTTATACAGAATCTGATAAGCTAACTTCATTAGGTAGCAAGTAAGGTGGATCTTGAATCTAAGGTGGAAAGAACGCATCCTTTGGCCCTGCTTGCAAATGAGTTAAAGTTAGTTGCTGAGAAAGAATTCAAAGTGTTTTACCCAGTGTTATGTGAATACTTCCCCGAGTCTCTGAGGATCTCAGTTTTTCTGTTGCACCAATTTTATGGGGAAAAACTGGTTTGTACATACCTAATTTTTGGTGGCTAAATGTTCCTGATATAGTTGCAGCTGTATCCTATACCTAAATTCTATATTTATTGGCAACCATTTGTTTATATACGCAGAAACCTTTTCTCGGGGGAGTGTCATCTCTTTCTGAAGATGTAAAGTTGGTGCTTTCTGCTGCTGATATATTGGATCATTACCTAACTCAGCTATATACTTCTGCTATGGAAGCAAATAAGATGGCACATTCTTTCAGTCTAGATTTGGATCATTATCAGGTTAGCATCTGTGTTTTGTATTTGTGCATTCTGGGAAGGCAAATCCATAACTGTTTCAATGTATGGAAGTTTCAATACTACCATTTCTTGTATCCTGAGTTCATGCATATGTCATTATTATGCAAAGACAAGATGCCATTTTTTGTGTAGTAAGTTCTTGAAGTTAGAAGTATGTTTTTCAGTGGTCTTCATTGTGTGCCTCACATGGTTGAGGATATACTCAAGCAATAACCTGGGCACTGGATCAGGGGCTGGTGCTTTCTTCACGTTCGGCTTGAATTACTGTTAGAGCTCATTTTTTTGGCACACTGTGACACCAAGATGGACATTTCTACCGGTATTTCTACATGTCATAATAGGAGAGATTTTGAAGGATAGGAATGACATTTATACTTTAACTCTTTGTCTGGAGGCAGGAATTCTCAGATGCTATGTTATCTTAAAAATTTTAGATTTCTTTGCTTGTAAAGGAGGCATCTTTTGTCCATGGGTCAACAACCCCTATATACCCTTTTATGTCTCAGAAAAGTGAAGAAAAATCTCATAAGAAACTATGGAGCAAAATTTTCTACTTTGTACTTTGCATTGTCTAGATTTAACAGTGTTGGTGTTCAATCACTTGTCCAATGTGCATGCATTTGTAAGATAATAGTTGTTCAAGAGATTATTTTCCTTTGCTTAGTTTTACTGTGATACCTGTGCGTTTCAATGTAAGTTTCAATGTAATTTGATTTCACTTCACACATTGTTAGTCCTTTCTGTTTTTAGCAGATTGGAGAAATGTCTAAACCCCTCATTCTTGATTGGGTGATATCTCAGCATGCTCATATCTTGGAATGGACTGGACGTGCTTTTGATATTGAGGTAAGATCCATGTTTATCCCCATTAATTGGGAACTGGTAGGAAGGGAGTAGGAGGGGATTGGAACTTCAGTGCAGAAAGGAGAAAACTGTCATGTGGTTGACACTATTCAGAACTATAGAATAATAGGTGGATAAATTACCAATTATAACATAATTATTGGTAGTTGACTTTGAGGAATGAAGTCATGGCATTCGGGAAAACTTGGAAAATGGTGTTCATGACAGTGTGTGTTGAAAAGAATTGTTAATGGGCCATTAGCATCAACACATTCTTATAGAAAATTTCACATCTTTTGATTTATATGAAGAAATTGACTAGAAACTGTGTATATTATTCTGAGCAAAGTGAGGCAGGGAAAAGAAGATAATTTTTAACTGGCACAAGGATGGTTGTTGCTGGATTCATTGTAGACAGTATAGTGTATGTATGTTCCTATTTCCCTGTTTTCTTTCTCCTTGCCATTGTGATTTGGCCTAGGGAATTTTGTATTTTCAACTAGTTCTGTTGGGGTGAGGGAAGGGGGCTGCATGTTTCCATTTGGATATGATCTACATGTGATGCTTATTGGATGGATGATTGACAAGATAGAAACACCATGTAAACTGAAGTTGGGACGGGTAAATCCATTCCATTTTTAACTGGAATAAACCATAAAAAATTTTGTCAATGGGAGAAACTTAGCATTTATGCAGATATTGCTTTTATATGTGTTCTATTGTCTTCTTGAGAAGCACTTTGAATTTGTTTGAGAAGAAAGGCTTAATCACTTGATTTTTTGTATGCATGCAGGATTGGGAGCCTTTATCATTTCATCAGAGGCAAGCAGCATCAATAGTTGAGATTTTTAGGATTATAGAGGAGGTACACATACTCCTAAGACAACTTTATTGAAGTTATCTTTTTGATGTAAACTATCTGGGAGAATTTGCTGTCCATATGGATTCTTGGATGCTATACATGGAGGCTGCTTTTTTAAAAATGTTGCACTTAGATGGCATGCTCTTTTGCCTTCATGTTCTAGAAATTGTGCTTTTCTATTTCTCGTAAGTGACTGATAACCTTTCAGAGATAATATTGCTGATGCACTGGATGTTTCGTTGCCTGCTACATTCTTGTTCTCTTGGAGAACTATGCTAATTAGATTTCTTATTTGCTTACTATTAGCTTGATCCTTGAGTCTTGTTTTGGCTTTAATCATATCTGTATGATTTGCAGACAGTGGACCAGTTATTTGGTTTGAATCTCCCCATGGATATTACGCATCTTCAAGCTCTGCTCTCTGTGATTTTCCACAGCCTGGATGCCTATTTGCTGAAATTGCTCAACCAGTTAGGTGCTGTTAGTTCCTTCATTTGTGTAGCCTGGGATGCATTTGATGATCATCATGTTTACTTCTCTTTAGTTTTGCAAGTGATTATTTGATTGTGGATTTTGGTTTTGCAGTCGAAAAGAATCACCTTTATCCACCAGTTCCTCCTTTAACTCGATACACAGAGACTGTTATTCCACTAATTAGGAAAAAGTTGCCGGAGTCCACTGTTTTGGAAGACCATGTTACATATAAATTGAATGAATTAACAATATCTAAGCTCTGTATCAGGTTGAACACTCTTCAGGTAAGCTTGTCTCTAAACTTATAAATGGTACAGCTTCATATTAGTAATTGCTTTGCAGGTTTATTGAGTGAAATGTTTTTATATTTGCTCTTTGTTGTTTTTGTTATTTTTCCTTGTTAGAGAAAGATCCACATGACTTGGCCTGATCCTGATTTAAACTGTTCTTTGACGTTGAGAAATAATTCATTTAGTAAGGATTGCTTGAGTAGCTTTAGGTTGATAAATGCAACAAATGATTCCAAAATGTTTGGGAAATATTTGAAATGAAATCAATTTTTAAATTTGAAGCAACTCCTATGATGAACGATGGTTGAGGAAGCCAAAGCTAGAGATGTTTTTACTTCATCATTCTTCTTATTCTAACTCAGCCTTTTATGAACAGTCCTCCCTTGCATAAAGCCTCTTATTTTGCTTTCCTAAATTGGAGTTTCAGCTTGACATTGAGCTGTTAATGAGGATAAAATTTGTAAATCAGGGCTAAACGTGGGTGTTCTACCACAGCCCAAACCCAATCTTGCAAACGCAAGGGTCAAATTTAAGTTGGGGGTAATCGTTCCAAGTGGTTGGTCCCTTTGACCTTGGTTAAGGAAGGATTGGGTCTGTGAAAGAGTGAATGGCTTTATGAAGTTTTTTTTCCTCTCATACAACAACAACAACAACAACAAAGCTTTAATCCCAAATGTAATTTGTGTATTCTCATCTCATACCTGACCTTAATTTTCTGAATGTAAAGATAAGTATAACTACAATTGGAATAATTTGGAGAGATACATGAATCTGTTGGGACTTGTTATATATCAGATCTCGACCTCAGGCCATAAAAAAGTAGGATTAAGAAATTGAAATTAAGTGATACAAATAGAAGAACTATCATTCTTGCCTTCTGCATGGCTTGGGCTTGAGTTTTGGATGAACTAAATAAGGAATGGTTTCTTTCCTGTTCACTTATAGGATAGGAATAACTTGTGCTGATACAACATAAAGAGCAAGTGTTTTCATGTTTGAAAGGTTTAACCTTGCTTTGATAACATAGAAAGGTTTTTGTTCATGTGGATCTGCAAATATTTTTGGTCCATTTTCTGGACCTGTGATATTGCATCATAAGTATTTTGGTTCACTAACAAATTCTTGCCCGTCTCTCTTCATTCTATCAATGTAGTATATTCACAAACAAGTTGACATTCTAGAAGACGGAATTAAAAAATCTTGGGCACTTGTCAGACCATCTCAGAACCAAAAGTGGAGTAAGTTCTCTATATCAATATGAGACTGGTTATAGATGATTTTATCATTTGTTAACAACTATATCTAGCCTTTTTGAATTTATTGAACCTTTATGTTGAAAGAAAGAGATTAAATAACTGGGGTTCACAATTTGGGTGGGAGAAATGCCTTTTTTTTTTTTTTTTCAGAAGCAGTAGGTAATGCATAATAGGAGAAGCTTCTGGCTTTTGGGCCTTACCTTAAATGGTAAAAGGTTGGTGTGGCTGGCATAGATCCTTACATTTCTAGTGACTAAACATGAGATACAAGGGGATAAATGACAGTTATAGTGAAAAGAACTACACTTGGCATCAACTTCTCACTTAGTTAAGAAGTTTGCAACAGTTGGTTCCCTAAATGAACGTCCCAATCTTCGGAAATGTATGCGGGCTCTTAGAACCTTATCTCTGAAATAAGATGCCTTGTTTTCTTTTCTTCTGTTAGTAAAAAGATGTGGTAAATGGTGTATGTGACTTTACAGCCAAATCTTCCTGAAGGGATTGTGGATAGAACCATATATGCAGCATTTTCCTAGAAGCCTCTGATATAGCTTTTCTTCATCTTTTCACACCTAGGATTTATTGCTTTACCTTTAATGCAGCAAAAGAGGAGCCTCTAGAAGAGAGGAGTTTGCTAACAAGTGAAGCCACTCTTGCGCTGTTTTCCACAACTCTTGATGTCATTAGGGATACTACAAAAGATGCAATCCACAAAATTTGTGAATTTGCCGGTGAGCTTTACTTGGAATTAGTTGTTATATCAAGCTGATTAATGAAAGTTGGCAAAGACTGATTTTTTATGAATATTGATCCTGAGTATGTCCCTCACTTAATTTTCTTTTCCCTTTTTGAATGAAATTTTGATCTTCCACTTTTTCTGTGGCTTTATAAAGTTATTTTCTTTTTGTGATTATTTCATTTTTTTGGACCAGATTTGGTTCAACCAAAGATTACAGGTTATCCATTTCACATGATTATTTTCTCTTGGATCCTACCTTCTGACATTTCCTTCCAAATGCATGTGCAACTTATAGGAACAAAGGTTGTTTTTTGGGACCTGAGAGAGAGATTCTTGTTTCAGCTATATCGTGGCAATGTTGAAAGTTCCCGCTTGGAAAGTTTTCTTTCTCATGTTGATGCTGTAAGATATTAAATCTCTCTCTTGCCCTCTCCCCACCCTCTTTCCCAAAAAAAAAGAAAAAAAAGTGTAAATTCTTCCCACATTTTGTGCATGAACATAGTCATTGGTTGCTTGTGTCGCTACTTTAAGAAGGTTTTGTGTGTTTCTGCTGTTCTAACTCTAGAGGGTATAATGCAGGTACTCAATCATATATGTGGTTTGATTGATGATTCTATCAGAGACCTTGTGGTTTTAAGTATCTATAGAGCTTCAGTGGTACACTTTCATTTCATTTACTAATTTGTTCAGTAACATTTATTGAGAGCTTAAATTTGATGTCTCAAGTGTTTTAGGAAGGCTATGTCTGGGTATTGCTGGATGGAGGCCCTTCTCGTGCATATTCTGATTCAGATTTCAAGATGATGGAAGATGATTTTAATATGTTGAAGGTTGGTCTCTCTCATAATGCAAAATTTTTTCTGTGGTAGATGTTAAATGTTGAAGACAATAGCGTGAAGTATGCTATTTTCATATGTAGGAGTCTTAACAAAAAATAACTCACATAAAAATAGTTTTGATGTGTATTATTGAGTCCATGTATCTGACTAAACAGAAATAAGGAGAGTACCGATGCGAAGGATGGAGAAGGGACATATGCTAGATGAAGTTAAATCATAGTTGTCTCAATATGATCCTTTGTAGTTGTGTTCTGTGTTATAGAAGGAAAGGGGGCATATTCTGGATCCTTGATCAGTCCAGTCTTTTTTTTTTTTTTTTTTTTTTCTGAGTGAATTAAGAGAGATTAGACATTTGCAATGTTTTGACCCTTTTTTCCATCTTCTTCAGAAAGCTAGGCATTGCTAACTATTCCATTCCACTTCATGTATATGGCATAGGCTACAATTGACAGAACTTCAAATGCTTAGCTTGTTGCTTTCTTTTTCTAATAAGGAACAAAGAAAGTGAAAGAATCTAAGTTCTCAAAATCTGCTGATTATTGGTGTGGGGGCATATTTGCTAGGGTGAGGCAGTTTTACATCAGATGTAGTATTTCAGCTTGGCTTGCTTGATGAATCGATCCATCTTTCACTTTATTTCTTGTTGTCTAACTGCTGTGTTAAGCAATAGAAAGTTTTCGTTTGTCAAAAGAAGAATTTTTGCCTTCAGGAATTCTTTGTAGCTGATGGATATGGCCTTCCCCGCTCATTAGTTGAGCAAGAAGCAAAATCTGCATATCGCATTATTAGCTTGTTTTCCCTTCAGGTTTGGTGGCTCAAACACTTGGCCATTGTGTTCTTATAGCTGGCCAGTTGAAATGGGTGGATTTGACAATTTCTATATTTGCAGACGGAAACTGTTATTCAAATGTTAATGGATGCTAGCGAACATATTTCAATGGGACTTAATGTGCAACATAATGGGCGGATGCACTTGGAGGATGCCCACACTTTAATACGAGTTCTTTGCCACAAGAAAGACAGAGAAGCCTCCAAGTTCTTGAAAAGGCAGTATCAGCTTCCCACGTCTTCAGGTGATGTTTCCATCTAGAAGTTGATTTTTGTTTATCTAGTGGTGTTTCAAATAAGAAATAAAGATATTCCTAACAAAGTAGGTGTAGCACTGATTGGAGATAAGTTGACGGAGTGGTGCTTGCAATAACTAAGGTATGTCCAAGTGGACATACAAATATTTAAGAGGGGTGACCAAATTTGGGTGGATAGCAAGAGGATATTGCAACCCAAATTGACTCGAGCGTCTTTGGTGGAGAAAACTTTAGAACAATGAGATCTTACACCAGACTTAATCTATAATGGAACTTGAATGACGACAGAGAGTCATGTAATCGATACTAATTAAATATGAGATTAAGATTTTGTTGTTATTGTGGTTAATTTTGTTACAGTGGTGCTTGAAACATTCCATATAATTTTGAATATTTGAAACTTTGATCTTACTCTATTGCAGAATATGATGACACCCCATCAAGTGATTCAACTTCAAGATCACCTCTTATGGCAGATCTCCTTCAGCGAAGTACCTCGTTTCATTGGACTGGAAATGGGGAAGGCAGCTTCAAATCAATTAAGAAGAAACTTCAAGAAGCAACGTCTGGAATCAGGAACATGGGACGTGGAAATACATCTTGAAGAGAACAGAATAGGAGGACTTCACCGTTACGAGCACTGGAATTGAAATGTTCTCTGTAAGTCATTTTTTTGTCTTGTAAATATTTAGGATATAATACTGTATGCTACAAGCTATGTTAATCAGCCGTAATCTTGCTGTAGAGTGATGCATCTCTCGAGAAGATTGGTAAAGTTGTGCACGGAATGGGCACGAATTTTTTCGACAATGATCTTTTGAAATGTTGTCTACTCATTCGATCCGCGAGCAACAGGCGTTTGCAGAAGGTGGCCATTGCCCCCTATTGGGCTTATCGCTAGCCATAAAGTCTATGGGCTTGCTTTTCTTCTTGAGTAATAGAGGAGGGCTTATGGTCTGTGCCTCCTGGAGGCTTTTTTATTTTTATTTTTTATTTTTTTTGGGATGGAGCAGCGGAACTTGAGCTTATAAATTAGAAATATAACGCTTAAATGAACCGAATACAATCATGAGATTTGTGAAATAAATGAAAACTATCATATAATTCGAGATACGTTAGTGGAACAACCGAAAATAAAATAAAAATAAAAATAAAACTTCTCGTCCAATGCTATGTGCAAAGTATTAAGCACCGCAGCCATTAATTATTACCGCGGCCACAGCGGAAGGAGATAAAGCAGAAGTGGCCAGTTCCACTTCAGATTTGCAGGTTTCGAATTGAAAATCACAGAGCCGGGCTGTTACTCAGCCTCTGCTCCTACTATGAACCTTCTCTGACTCATTGGAATTTTTTTGTTTGCTTGTTTCGAGACTGAACACCTAACTATTATTTCCTTCACTCCCTGGAAGCTATGACTAGGCAAAAAAATAGCACCATCTCTTCATTTTTTTTCCCAAAGATTTGGTGACACTGTTCCTATTCTTTCTATTTCCTTGGAGTTTTCCAACTTTGAATGGTCGGATACTATTAGAAAACGCCCCGCCAACCCAATGGGATTGTTCAAGTGGCAGTGGAAGTGGCATGGGTTTTGAAAGGAACTTGGATTCAATCTCTACAAACTACCAACTTGTAACGATGCTTCTAAGTTGAATTACCTCTCGTGAATTTTCAGTGAACTTCAAGTTCACAAGAAATAAATACCAAATATTTTGTTTTTAGTTTAGGTACAACACTTCATATTCAAAAATCTTGCTCTCTATTGAACATGGTGACATTCTGTTTCTTTTTACATCTTCCAAGTTCCTATACTAGAGTCATAGGGCTGTATCGATCAGGACAAGAATCCAGCATTGAGCATTCCAATAGAAATATCCAAAAGCAAGCACTACTAGAGTTGAGATCTACACGCAATCTGTGCAGTGTGCAATTAAAAGGAATAAAGAAGGAAAAGGTATAATGCAATCAATTAAACCCCCCCCCCCTTCCTTCTTGCCAATAAATTACCCTATACAGGCTCCAGCCGTCAACAAGAGATCTTCTTTTCCTTGTCATCCTAGTCCTCGCGGATAATGTTAGATATTACAAGAGCGGCCTTTCGAAGTCTTTCCATTCGGTGCCGTTTTCACAGTTTTGAAGTGCTTCTCGTCCGCTTCGGCTACCATCATTGAGTGAAAAAAAAAAATTGACCATTTCAATTGGGATGGTGACATTGCGCTTCGGACAAAAGACAACTTGGAAATTCGAGGAGCAACCAGATTAGAAACAAGAAAGCTACTCTTGGGGGCGCGTAGCATCTTGTCTTGTTCATGGCTTTCACCCAAAGGATATTGAAATCAACCGGATAACGACATCAAATCATGTGATCATTTTCCAAGCTCCAACCACGAAGGACCCTCTTGATTATCAGAATTTCCATCCAACGTCTCTCCTTTGACCTCAGATCCAGGCTCTTTTTCTTCGTAACGGTGCCCGTTTCTTCCTAGCATCTCCTCCTCGTCTCTCCTCACGCGCTTCATCCCAATTGAAACGCCAAAAAGCCTCGGGTTTACATCTTCCTCGGCCGCCGACGCCGCCCCCACCACCTTCACGCCGCCGCTTGCGGCTGCTGCCTCCTGCAACAGCTCCAAAGGCTTCCCCTCCGGAAAATTATTATCATTATGATTATGACCATCATTATTATTATCCGATTGACCAGAAGCGTAATTTGTCATCAACGAGAGTATATTATTACACAAGCCTTTTAACTGAGTCAACTCGTGACCCAGCTGCTTATTCTCTCTTCTCAATCGCTCGTTCTCTTCTAGAATCTCTGCGGCGGTGGTGCAACTCGTAATCCGAATCAATGTATTAGCAACCTGCGTGATTGCCGCAGGAGACGAGTTCGACGAAATAACCTGCTCTTCACCGGAATTCGTCGGAGAAACTGCTCGCGCCACCGCCGCAACTGTCACTGATGCTGATGCTGTTGGCGAGATTTTCCTCCGCTGAATGTCGCGTAGTAGCAACTTCTCACCTCTCCGGAAGCAATCATTCGCGAATTCCCATCGATCCGGCACCACCTTTTTAAATCCCTGCAAAATTGAAAAAAAAAAGTTCTAAATTATCAAAATTTCAAAAATAATGAGAAAAATTAAGAAATTTTAGAGAGATAAGGAGGCTGACGTATGTGTTGAGCTGGCGAACGAAGCTGGAAAAATTGTTGTGTTTGAAGTACTTAGGGAGCAAGTCTCTGGCGAATTCAGCGGGCCGCCAAACTATGAAGGCAGATCCGTCGTCGTTCCATGAAATCAGATCGTCCATGGAGGGATCGTCGACGAGCTGATAGGTTTTCGTAAGAAATGGAGTTGGCAAGGATCTTAGCGAGCATCCTCCTCCTCCACCACCACCACCACCTGCAACGGCTGACTCGCTGGCTTGTTCGCCCGGCAACGGAGGCATCGGTTTAACTCTCAGATCCGAATCATGTGAAACTGCAATCCCAGTCACATGTCCGTTTGTCTCCATGGAAAGCACAAGAAAAAAGAGGGCAACAAAAAAACAATGATAGCATCACAGAGAACAAAACAATAGCATGTTGGCCTATTGCGACGGAAAACCTACATGATTCAACAAAACTCAAAAAGAGCTAAAGATATTTTCCGGATGAGTCACCCGTCAATGAAACTGCAGCACCATAAAATATCAACTTCAAGATATCGGAAAGCAGCAGTTTTTCTTCTCCTTTCCCCGGATTATTTCAACGTTGAAAATTTTTCTCGGGAACGAAACGGAAACCCAAAAAAAAAAAACAAGAAACTTGGGTTTAGTTAATATGAAAGTTGCATCATTCGCCGTTGAAGCGGCGGATCACGGCCTGCGTTGACGCGAGAGAGAGAGAGAGAGAGAAAGCAACGTTAGGTTCTGTTGTTTCTAGAAGGTTCTGGGTGGAGTAAATGATAAGATAGCGTAAAGCAATTCGCGGCTTCGGGAACGAAATGGAAATTATTAACGCAAGTTCGGCTTCATCGTCAAAAGATTCAACTAAAAAATATTTGAATAGAGCAAAATATTAATAAAAAAACTTAATTTATTATAAAATATCATATTTTTTAAATAAATAATTTTGTGTATTTTATTAAATAAAAAATTATTTTTAATTTAAAATCACTAAATTTATATTTAAAATGTTAAAATAAATAATAATTAATATTTTTTATAAATAATGATGATAATATTAAAATAAACTTAGTTAAATAATTTTTAATTTAATTATACTGACTTTAATTACATATTTATTAATATTTTTTAAAAAAATTTAAAAAATAATTTTCAATTTTACAAAAACTCACATTTTCAATATGTTTTTTTCTTAGAACACAAATATTTTTCTGGTATCACAAAGGAACGGCGCGAAGAAAAAAGAGCGAAAGAAGTGGGGACCACAAGTAAAAGGGGACGAACATTAGGATAGGAAGTCCTGGGAAGTGTTTGCTTGACGTGTGTGTGTGTGTGAGCGTCCGCGCGTGTGGGGCCACGTTCTAGGACATGCCATCTTCTCACCGCCTTTTCCAGAACCTTCACACTTTTTCCTTTGACAAAGACGTTTTGTTTTAGCATAACTATGTATTTCTGACCAACCAGTCGGAAATGTTTTTTTTTTTTTAATAAAGTATTATTATTATTATTATTATAATGCTTTAACTTCATAAGGCTGTTTGACGGTGGCGGTGGTGGTCATGTATCAGTGTATCTTGTGGATAAGGAAATTGAGTGGAAGAATTTTTTACATTTAATTGGAAGTATAGATGTCGGAAGGCCAGCTTCAGCCGAACATTTTTCATACGACTACCCTTTTGCCGTTTGAGCTTCATTACAAGTAAGTTGATTAAGTTAATGTCTTTCTATAACTTACTTTATATATATATATATCTAATAATCATAATATTATAATATAAATTTATATTTTATATAGTTTTATAATTATTTTTTTCCCTTATAAACTATGTTACTGTAAGGAAAGAGGCATATTGACCTTGGTTTTATATAGAAATTCGTTATGCTTTATTTTATAAAAATTTATTAACAAACTTCTTATGTTTTTCTTTTATTATTATTATTATTTTATTTCTTTAAGAAACCATTCAACCTTGAACTATGTAATAGAGTAATTCTTCTTACTATTATAAATTTCATACATTTTTTTTATATAAAAAAAAATCAGAATTTAATATTTAAATATAAAAGTTTAGCTTTGTAATTATTGAAATGCACACGTTTCCATTGAATTATGTTGGCTTAGTTGAACCTCAGCACGGTGGGGATTGGAGATGAAGCCTTGGGGCCTGGCCTAAGAATAAGGAGTATAGCGAATACGTGCATTATATTGCAGGCCACATGTTAGTAGGGCTTGCCATGAGATGTTAGGGCTTCGAACTGAGCCCGAAGGCTCAAATAGTCCAATGTTTGGGTCGCAGTCGTCAGGAATTTAAATCCTTAGGCCTGCTGCTCAACAGGCAATGAATTTGTGTGTTTTTGTTTTTTTTGTTTTTTTTTTCTCTCGCAAAAGTGCGTTGCAACAGTTGAATAGCCAATCGCATTAACAAGTGGAATAAGGTATCAACCAGCCGCAATCAGTTTAGTGGTAAGAGCGACCTTGGTATTATGTGGGGTTATATATGCACACGGTTTCACGTTCGAATTCGTTGAGGTCTACCATTTGAAACAAATGAGAAATGCTAGCAGTTCAGGTTTGCTCGAAAGGATTAAGGATTCATTGTCCCAAAAAAATAAAAAGAAAATTAAAACAGACAGAGAGCAGGACAAGATGTGTTTTCTTATTTGTGTTTATATACGGTAAAGAAGAAAACCTGTTTAGGTATACGTAGGAACACAAGTGGACATGAAACCAGTACAGATCACCAGCTAATTCTCTTACACAGCTTGTATCCTGACAAGAGAGTGCAAGTTGCAATAACAAAGAACGTTGCCCAAGAAATGGTAGTCGAAACGACGGTTTTCTTCCAGAGTGGTGCAGATTGTTCAATCTGTTGAGTAGCCTGTATTCCCACTGAACTAGACGACATGAGAAGATAGCCTCCCAACTGGAACATACATATAAAGAGAAGACAACCTTTTGTTCACCCAGGTCTATATATTTTGCATAAAAGACAGTTGAGAGAAATAGATAAAAAGGAACAGAAACTTCTGCTTTGCGGTGATCGGACATACTTGATCGAAAATGAAGGTGAGATAATCGGAGATCATGTCTGAGATGAGGATGCCTCTGTGTGCAATGTCACAAACGCCTTTGAAGACTTGAAACGCGGAGTAAAGAAACACCAAAACAGAGACAATGAAGCAATACCTATTTCAAGAGCATCAAAGTAAATTAAGTGATGTCTTCTTGAAGAATCATGAAAGCTATAAGCGAATTACCAAACATCTAGTCCCTTGTTGGTATATGACAGGGCTACACCTACATCAGTTGAGAGTAGTCGGCGAAGCTAGAAGGTTGGTAGTGTTGCCTGCTCTGCTTGGAGGATGGAATTGCCAGGGAGACTGCCGAGACAAAGGAGAATACGAGCGCCGTGAACCGGAGGAGCAGAATGGAAAGATGGAGGGATGGTCTAGAGCCCTGTCTTGTGGAGGCAGCAGAGAAAGAGAAGGGTGAAGGTGTCGGAAATGGTTGTTCTTGAGCTGGAGAACTGGTTGATACAGGTGGCGCGGCAGCCATTTGCTTACCAGCAACAATTAACAACTTCCCTTCTTGTTTCATTGTTATGTATATGTTCAACTGCTTCTTTCCTCCAACCTGCCTTTCGTTAAGATTGGCTCTTGGTTGATATTGATTATAGGTAACCTGTCAAATTTTCCTAGAGAAGTAAATGAGGCATACCATTTGTTTCTTTGTTTCTTTTTACTGTTTGTTTATGTGGAAAGTCCACCAATTAAGTGAAGCCATGCAATTATGAAAGAGAATCTGCCAGCCGCCCTTATTTTCTTATGAACATATTGCAGATAAGGCTGTGACCTTTCAAGTTAAATTAAGAGGGAAGGTGATAGGAAAGGGAAATGCATTGGTAAACTTCACCGAGTCCACCTCAAATGTTGACTTTCTTGCAGACACGAGGAGAGAAGAAAGGGAAATGCATAAGTCAACTTCCATGAGCGCACTTAAAATATTGACAATTGCAGGCAAGGCAAGGTATCACGCAATAGTTACAAGCAACAAGACATAAGAATCAGTTGATAGCTATAGAGCTCATCCATTTAACAATTTTTTGCCATCTCTGCATAGAACTTCGTTACCTTACTATGATGAGAGCAGAGTTTGAGCATAGAAAAAGTGACAAATGCTTTTGATCAATTGCTCTCAAATATCTAGCAGCTGTATCACTAAGGTTGTATAAAAATTGATCATCAAAGGATGCATCCAACATCATTAACACTTTTTTTTTTTTTTGGGGGGGGGGGGGGAGGTTGGATATGAGAATGAATCTAAAAATTAACGATTTGAAGAAAATATGTGACTACCTGATCATATCTCAAAGAAGTAGACACATTATGTTTTGCAAAGGATTTGGAAAATTATCCAATGCCCCCTTAAGTCTAAGGAACAGCCTGTCTATCAATCCTAAATCTGCAGAATGTTTTGTGTAGTTGTCATGACAGCTGCGTCCTGTGTTGTTTAAGAAGATGGTATCTGGTATACTAGCTAGCTTGCATAGTTTACAAATATCAGCACGTTTTTCAAGCCTTGTTCTTGTGACCCCATGGATTTTTGCTCGCCCATTTCCATTGGTCCCTGCACATCTCCTCCACACCATATTTTGCTCTGCAAATGCCAATCAAGATGGCTGTGAGGACTAAAATTGATGTCAAATTTTTTAGGATAGCATCAGCAGAAATTCAAGAGAATATCAATGAAAAGTGCATTGAACTGTCTGGAAACAGGATGGGTTGAGTACATACTTCCAACCAAGTTCTCTCTCGGCTTTCTCTGTAGAAGCATAGACAGCTGTAGCATCTCCAGCTCTTCTCGGACATAGCTTGATGGGGATGTTCTAAAAAATATTCATTCCAAATGGCTTTGACTTACTCCCCACTTATTTAGAAAAATAGAGAAACAGACAAGCAGAAAGAGAGGGAAAGAAACAAAAGATGGAACAGTCACCTTGCCAGAAGCTTTTTCAAATGCAGTAATCATCTCGAGAACAGAAGTTCCATGTCCAGTCCCCAAGTTGTAGGCAACACAACCTAAATGAAAATGACATGCTTGAATTCTACAACTTAATGGTAACTGAAACTACACAAGGTGATGTGTCTATTTGAAACAAAGTGAAATCCAAGAATTGGAACTCTTAACTCCTGTTACTGAAACCAGTTAGCACACACATGTGACTGCACAGTAATAAAATTCAAAACTAGGCATAAAGCAAGAAGTGGACTACCTATATTCTCTGTTGCAAAAAGTTTCCGGAGAGCAGAAATATGACCATCGGCTAAGTCCATAACATGTATATAGTCTCGAACCTGTAAATCCAAAGTTTTCAAGTACTTTGCAGAAAGCAACCATAAGGCCTCTGAATAAGTGATTCTAGGAGTAATGGATGCGATTGGAGTTTTTCTCCCACATGAAATAGAACTATGAGGTCAGCTTTATTAGCTAAACTTTGTCAAATTGTCTCCAACTCAAATTTTCCTTTTTTAATTCTGCAAAAAGTGGAGCATTTACACAAGAACACATACCGCTGTACCATCCTTTGTGGGATAATCATGGCCATATACGTTAAGTTCAGGCAATCTTCCAACAGCTACTTGTTGTATGTATGGCATAAGGTTATTTGGGATACCCTTGGGATCTTCACCAATCTTACCACTCTCATGAGCTCCCACAGGATTGAAGTATCTTAGCAAAATGATCCTCCATTCTGGTTCTGCATGTTGAATATCTAGAGCAATTTCTTCAAGAAAAAGCTGGAAAGATGGAATGGAGAAGTATGATTTGGAAAGAAATTGGGCTTAATTATCATTTAAAGACGTCCCTTCTCAAATTTACAGGCTAATCCAACTTCAAACATAATATAGTGGGGACAGGAATAGACTGAAAAAAAACTAGTGTGATTGAAACCTTGGTCTGGCCATAAGGATTCATAGCCTTTAGCTGGAAGTCCTCAACACATGGAATTTTTTCAGGTTGGCCATAAACAGTTGCAGAGGATGAGAATACCATCTGTTTGCATCCATTACCAATCCAAAATTGAACCAAAGTGAAAAAGCAAAATTTTGTCAGTACTCAGTTGCGGGAATAGCCTAAGAAGTTTGCTGCTAAACATAGTTACTTGGTGAGATATCAGAAGCAACAGCTATAAACACTTTACAATCATAATGATTTTACAAGTCAACGATTGGCCATTTGATAAGCATACAGGAAAAGTGCACAGAAAATCGATATCCTCAAGCAAAATCAGTATCAGCATTACAGATATTAACAACCAGAAAGTGACATTAATTTACCTTCTTACAATTATATTTAGCCATGACCTCATACAGGTTGATAGTGCCAATCAAATTATTGTCAAAATAACGACGAGGATATGCAACACTCTCCCCAACTGCCTTGAGGCCAGCAAAATGGATCACAGCATCAAATCTGTCACATTATGAAGAAAGGATCTCCCATAAAGACAGTTCTCATGGTTTTAAAATCCATACATCAATTACAGCAGAAAGTAACTGTACTGGATACTAAAAAGGGCCTTAGGCTCCTTAAAGCCTCATTCGTGACTTTACAAGGGAAAATGTTTCTTTATAAGTAAAAATGGAAATGCAAATAGATCTCCAAAATCAACACAATCAGGTTCAAAATTTCCAAATTGGTGAAGATGAGAAAAGTTAGATTTCAAGGCCAAGTCGAAAACTACAAAAAGCTGAAGATGCTACCATTATGTCACTTACCTGGTTTTTGAAAACAACTTCTCCAAATCATCCTTACTTCTAAGGTCACCCTGTTACACAACAAATTAACCAAATTCAGCCTAAGCACAAAAGCCAATATCCTATATGCCATAAGTAGAAGCTATAACACAAAAGTAAAACAACAGCAACAATAACAACAATAATTACAAAAGCACATTATTTAGCCAATCTAAACAATTCAGTTTCTAGAATCCAAAATAAATCCAGCTTCGGAATTGCTCAAATTCTCTCTTTTAGATTTATCCTTTTCATTCAGATACATAAATACGAAACAGAAAAAAAATGGGATAATCAACAATAAAACCCATACCAGATTGAACTCCAGTCTATCAGAAAGTTCAGGACCCACCAATTCCCTCACCCTATCAACAGCTTCTGGAACAGAATTGTCAAGATTATCAATGATGGAAACCCTGAATCCCTCATTGAGAAGCTGCACTACAGTGTGGGACCCAATGAACCCAGCGCCACCAGTAACAAGAATTGTTTGCTCAGCCATTGCCAAAGATCCCGGAGAAATCACACAACCCCTGATTGAGAATGGAAGTGTAAGACACAGAAAGATTTGAACTTTACAGAAAGAAAGAGATAATGGGTATGAGAAGAGAGAGGAAGCCAGGTAGAAGTATTTGAGCAAACCAAGGCAAGTGTTAAAAGAAAAACAAAAGTTTCAATCAAGACGGAACCTTCGTTTCGACCGAGGAAAGTGTTTTTTCGGATATGTGTCCAGCTCGGTTTTTTCGCGCGCTTTTTTTACCGTGCGTTTCTCTTTCCGTAAATACTGTAACCAGTCGCAGGTCGCAGCGCGTATATTTCACATTTCAGACAAGACCGTCGAGAATGCAAACGGGACCGAAAATGAACCCAGTCTGGAGCGGACTGTAAAAACCAAATGAACCTCATTCAAGTCGGAGTCATATCCGATGGTTCAAACCAAATTGAAACTGAAATGAGACTAAACTCAAAAGTGGTCATACTTATTAAATTTTTTTGTGACTTGGTAGTTGATAAAAAAGAATTATTATTATTATTATTATTTTTTATATAAAAAATATGAGGTTCGTAGCCTAAACGAAGTTACAGAAAATATTTTCTTAGAGATTTTTTTATAAATTTATCATTATTTTAAAAAAGAAATATTTTACCCCATTTGTAATGTCTTTTGGAATTTCCTTGGCAAGAAACAAATTTATTATACATACATACATACATACATATATATATATATATATATATATAAAGAAGAGTCTAAAGTATCAAATGAACAAAATGTCATGGAACCCGATGGTGTGGTCATAAAAATATTTCACAAACACAAGGCTGCAAAAGATGAGTCAAGGAGTGGGTGCAAATCGTACGTCATGGGCATGTCGAGTAGTCGAATAAAAAAAAGGAGCTCCCACTTGGTTTTTATTTTGGGTCACAATTATCAAAGAGAGTTTCGTTAAGAAGGTAAGATGAATAGAAATGACCGAACCTTAGTTTACACCACTTTGATTATAATTATCATTTAACAATGATTTGTGAGTCGTATTCCCTTATTTTCTTTTTAAAAATAATTCGTGTCTTCTTCTAAAAGAGGGGATATAACAAAGTGTTCTATGCAAAGATGGCAAAATGGAAAACAAAGTCTTCAGAGAGAAACATAATGCAAGCCATGCTGAGAAAAGTACTCCATTATAACATATAACACATAGTACAGTACTATGATGAGAAGGAAACACATCACATGACACATGATGATGCAGTAGATCTTTACATGAAGACATTATTCTGTCAGGTGCACGAGATATGCTGTCCATCAACTGTGAGTGAATTTTAATTTTTTCTGTTTCCTTGTCTTCACGCTAGTGGATGCAAAATATGTCTCTTTGTTCCATGCCGCCACTTTTCTCTTTAGTTACTGAAGATTGGTCACTCTCACAGATAAGCATGGACAGAATATAAAGCAACCGTACCTCATGAATCCTACAAATCAATGTCTGCACAAAAACTCATATGGTCAAGCCTACTAAAGGTGAAAAAATTTAACTCCATACCCACTTCAGCATTTGTCTGTTCGAAAAGAGTATAAAGCTGCTCAATGCCTTCATACCTTCTCTAGCATTCCGAGTGGAAATGCAAGTGATTACAAAGGAATAACAATGTACGTTAAATGACTTACCTACTATAACCATCTCAAGGTATAACCATCACGTTTTCTGAAAACTCAAAATTTAGAGATGGACTAGGAGGCAGTAATTTGTCCAATTTACAGACAACTGAGTTGCTTTCCATACCGAATGCACAACCCAGGTTCCTTCTTAGAGACTCAATAGCCAAAGCAGGACTGGTTTCCCGGAAGGAAAAAGGAAACCCTTGCTTGCTTGTGCTTTTGGTGTCTTCCACATCAGGCATACATGAAATCTTCGACGCAGGTCTGCAGGTGGAGTTAGCAAAGCCGGCATATCTGGAAGTTCTCTTTCTTATGATAGATGGGGTATTCTTAAAAGACCTTGCTGAATTCCTTAATATAGATACCGGACTGTTATCATTGACAGAGACGCTTTGTGGAGTGTTTCTAGGAGTAGAACAATACTCCATTTCAATGTTTTCTATGCCTGTAATATCCTTATCTTTAAATGCTACAGCCAAATGATTCAGCTCGGGTGATTCATGATTCAAGCAGTGCTCCCTTATGGACTCTGCTTGAAAATGCGATTGTTGAGCCCTGGTGTTTTCACCAACGTGACCATTCTCCTCGACTGATCTTGAAGCAGATGCATTTGTGTTGCTAAAACATGAAATATCTGAGTCACCAGCTCCAAGCATTCCGTTGAATTCAGCTGACTTGGAAAGAGAAGGGAAAAATCCCTCAAGGGAATTAGAACTGCTATTGGTGTTCTCGTAATGGACATTGTTTCTTCCAGATTGAAAGCTTTCATCACTGGCCTGCACTGCAGACTCATTGGTTCCTCCTACACTGCAGTGTGATTGCAATTGGTTTTTCCCTCCATTCATAATTCCAAGGACCAACTCCAAGTTACTTGTCTGAGCATTATGATTCAACCCAATATTTTCATCAGGACAGACAGTTCTGTCAAGACTCCCATTTTTCTCTTTTACCTTCACGTAGTCTGGTTTTAATGCACAAGAGCAGAAGTTGGATGAGCTAGATGGGTGCAGAACCATTGCACAGCCCTGATCTGAATTTGATTCTAACTTCTTTTTTATGCAGTTCCAGTGATTCTTTATTGCATTGTCACTCCTGTCATTGGTCAGAAGGTAGGGAATATTAAACCTGATAGTGATGGCCAATGCATTCGTGTACATCTACACGCATTAGTGGTGCGAGAAGATGCATTTGAGAATTTGAAGCCATTAGCCAACAAAAAGGTTGAATCTGATGTAGATTCAGGCGACTAGTGATAAGAATGCCTAAAGTTAATATTGTTTCAATACCTGCCAGGTAGAAACTTTGAAATCTCTGCCCACTTGTTCCCATATATTTCATGGTAATAAGTAAGAATTGAGTCCTCTGCTTTGGTCCACGGAGCTCTATTCAGAGCTGGGTCCAAATGGTTGTACCACCTAACCAAAAATTATTATCTTTACAGTTCCATAGAGAAATCTGAGATGAATGAATACAAATATCCAATTCCTTCGAAAAGTTAACCACAAAAATCTTGCATACTTTTGAATTTAAACATTGAACTAATAGCCTTTTCTACTGAATCAGACTGTAACTTATGTGGAGCAACTATTGCTACTGTATTGAATGTCAACAGAATGGATGTCATATCAGGATTTTGAAAAAAGAAAAAAAAAAACAAAATCACATTTCAAGCTACAGAAATGATCAAGTACAGAGTCTTTCTACTTGAAACATAAGTATGAGCATACAGAGGCTGACTATAAGAAAATTGTCCGAGCTCTTGTTGTAGTTTAGCCTAACTCACACGGACAGTTATTCTGTTACTCTGCTTACCTTATTTTCTTTAATAGGTTTTCACTGCACCCACTTGTAGTATAGTAGAAATGCAACTAGTGGAATGAAATGACATTACATGGAAAAGAAAAACCATTCTTGTGCTCTAGTCTAAGAGAAAAATTTTAATGAACTAAAAGAAGGGGAAAAAAAACAATCTGCTACCTTTCTCGGCATTGCTTGCCAAGCCGGCCAGGTAAGGACTTTGCAATAAAAGACCATTTACCGAACCCATGATTCCTGACTAACTCTAAGATACAGTCATCCTCCTGGAAATTCAAAGAAAAAGCATACCATGATTTCATACCCATTATACCAGAGAAGTATATAAATGTCATACATATGGACAGCAGAATGTGCAAGAATATCTTCACCTCTTTTGTCCAAGGCCCTTTCACTACTTCCGGATTAAGAACCCTTTGCCAGCGACAAAAGCACTGAGAAACACTCCTCCCAGGAAGGCATTTAGCTGTGCAAAATAGAAAATTGGTCAAACAATATTCTTTACCAGTAAACAAATTTTTTTATCTTAAATCTCTCAAAGAGTTCTAATCAGATACAAAAACATAAAAGATAATCAGCAAGGATGGTTGTATTTGTCACAGACTGTCAACTGTCAAGTTAAGAAATGTACTTGTCCCAGCTATCAAGAGCATTAAATTTTGCACTTGGAGGGACAGGGGAAGAAGATAAATATCAACCATGAGAAATGGCCAATCCTTACCTATTCTCTTCCAATTCCTCCCATGGAACTTCCTGACCAATTCTGTCAGCAGATAGTCCTGTCCACCAAAATTTTCCTTCAGAAAATGTTACGTTAAAAGGTTAAAAGAATAAATCCTACAGGCAATGCAAAATGTGGTGAGGATCAATACAACTGTTGTTACTGGCAAATAAAGCCAAACAATGGCGCTCTTTTGTTAACAATTACTAGAAAGTATATAAAGCAGGCATTTTCGAATATTCTATCTACAGCTGCAGCATTTTTCTTCATAAATTGCAAGGAACCAGATTAGTGTGTACAGAATAGAAATAAATTCCTTGAAATTTTGGAAGATAAGCACATGTGCAATCTTTTTCTTTTTTAATTTTTTCACAAGAGCATATGTGCAATCTTGCTTCAAATTTTTCAATGTTCAGAAATCTTTTGGGGGAATGTAATTCATCAATTACGTGTAAAAAATTTATACTTGAGTAGCATTTTTTATGACAAACCTCTTCCTCTGTCCAGCCTGCTCTAGTTGATTGTCTTGTTGGCCCTGTTGTCCTCCTATAGAGATTGATATCAAAATGACTAAAGCAATGCTATCTAGAATAAGAACCAAAGATCAAAAGAATAACATAAAATTAATAATTCACATTACATAATGTAACAGGTGGACTAAAATATATGTACGCTTGACATAAGAGGGAATGCTATAAGCCCTAGAACAACTTGGAAAAACATTAATATACCCCAGCCGAAGCCACAATGCCAGAGGCAGAGCAGTCGGGAACAAACTTCCAGTGTAAAACACAAATTCCTATACACCCAAGTTGGTTTTCAGAATTAACTGGTATGGCAGGAATGTGCTAAACAAAAAGGAAATGCACATCTTTGAGGAGCCGAAAAGGAGAAAAAAAAAAAACACTCAAATACTGATTACTGACCTTGGAACCGAAATAGCACAGCTGTCAAAATAAACTGAACAAGGTGAAGCACCTATGACCTTGTCCTCTGTATCAAAATTGTACAATTCCTCCTCTTTCTTAACTTTTACCATGATCTTCCTTGAAATAGCTTCCTTAATGTGAGGAAAATAATCAGGCTTTGAACATGTTACAAATCTTCAAACTTTCATTGAGCTAGTGAAAGAAAAATCCCGGAAAAAGGGAAAACACAAACTTAATGGAACAATCTTAAACCCATTAAAATAAGTGTTAATGTTCTAGTCCAGAATTTGTTGTAGTTAGTCCAGAATTCAGTCAAATAAACTATAAATCCTTATTAGCAGTTGATTAGAACCAGAGTTTTGGACCTGATGTCCAAGTTATCAGTGTGACTTTTGATTGTGATTTTTCAGTTAATGCTATTGAAAATAAAGTTTCTCATATTTAGATTCACTAACAGTAATATCGGAGCTGATTGCAGTTAAAAAAAATTATGGCAGTTCACTGTATTTCGAATCATGATCATAGACAAGGTTTGAAAAAAAGCCAGAAACACAACAATTTAAAGCAAACCCATTTCGTTTTCCTTCAATTTCCCTCTCATTTCCCCACTAACCAAACAGAACAAAGAGTTCCTCCAAACCCATATCCAAGTCCAAAAGCCAAACAATACAAAGGTCTTACCTTTCTCAAATGGAACTCTTTACTTCTCAACAGACACGAAGCTCCACAAGAAAACGCAATCAAACCGAAACCAAAACCCCTTTGAAGCAAACAAGAAAAGCTTTAAAACGCTTAAAAAAATAATGCACAATGAAGAAGCTTTTATATATATATATATATATATAGATTGAGAGAGTAGCCAGTTATGACTTGCAAGTGTGTGACTGGACTGTTGCGTTTCTCTTTTTCAAACTGGTCTTCTCTTAGCTTACGTTGTAAGCTTCCTGACCATCGCAGGGACAGAGAAAAAAAAAATCCAAAAAATTGACCGGCTGCGGGCCTTGGGCTTACGTTGGACGCTAAATATGACTGACGCCGTTTGTTTGTCTCCTTTCCTTCAAAGTCTTCAATTTGAGATCGATCCCGAATTTGCAAACATGACCTTGATTGTCGGTGCTTATCACGATTTTGCACTTGAGGTGGCAAACTGGCCATGCACACCAAGTCCATGAAAGCTTGACTTTAATATAAAAATGAATTATATTTATTTGAGGTTAACATTTTTAAATTCACTTAAAATTTTTTATATTCAAATAGTCTGGTGCATAGGAGATTAACCCATCAGTCAAATATATATATATATATATATATAAACCACAGTAAATATGGAATTATTTTGAATATTAACTCATTTTAAGTTTTGAATAAATTGAGTTCGGATTGTATAGCACAATTTATTTATTTATGTTTTGAGTAGGTTATATAGGAATATAATTAAAATAAAATTTAAATGATTATGTAATTGAAAATTAAGATAAATCTCATATATCTAACAATTTCTCACACATCATGCTGTATTCTTATGTGTTACCAACACTTTGTTGCTTAATTAGAATTTAATTATATTAAAAATCGCATATAGGTTTGCATATAGTGTTATAGAAGGGACAGACACATAATTAAGACTTCTTTTTTTTGGGTTAGTGTAGTAGAAATATGATTTTATGTCTCAAAAATTTATTTATTTATTTTTATTTTTAACTTGGTCGCTCAAATGTTTTCCTCTTGATTACTAAATCCGATAGGATAAATAAAGAAAGGATGTGGATCTTGAATACTTTTTTTTTTTTTTTTTTTCAAAATGGAATAACTAAAAAAATTAAACATTACATTCTTTGCATTTGCAAGATCTCCACCGACCATCCGGGTGTAAGAAGCTATATCCTATATCGACGGCTGAAAGGGCGTCTGCCTTGTCTACCCTTTGGATCATCCAATATATAAACATTTAAGAAGACATCCGCTGTCCTTGTAATGAATCATTGTTTCTCCTGTGAGGTAAAAGATACCAAAAAAGAGGAAAAGCTTCACACAACTCCCCTTTTGGGGTTTAAGGCTTTTGAATCTCTTGCTTTTGTGATATTTGACCCCTCAACTTTTTATCATTTCTATTTGTGCTTAGTTTCAGGAGACCGACAAAGGCCTATTGGATCATACTTTGAGTGATATCTAAGGCCGTAAAAGATACACACACACACACACACATATATATATATATATATATATATTGATAAGACAATTGACGACTTCATCATCTTCATTTTTTTTTTTTTGGTGTGTTTTGATTTGATAATAAAAGGGCACATGGGAGAATCACATAATGCTTGTAGATAAGATTTAGAGACTCATAATGAATTTATTAATGTAAAATGGCATTGAAGCCTTCCTCTCCCACAAATTTATGAATTAAAGAGTGTGCTAAAAGTAAGAGGGGGGCGACCTATGTTACGGCCCTGTGTATCCACCTTTGCCTCCGAACATGGCCAAATGACCGTACTGTTCGTTAACATATCCTTTGTCCCAAACATAATAGTAAAGCTCGGGATCTGGATACGGTAACAAATCTCTAGCATGAACTAACTTGTAATTTTCGTCCACAATTCCGAGCAGCTTGCAATACGCATCTTGGCGTGTGTCTCCATGATAAGTAGTAGTGCCTGAACCCATTGGTGGACTAGGTACTGTTTCTGGGCTATATGTTTCTCCTCCCCACTCCACATAGATGGCAGTGTCCGACAAACTGTTGAATATTCTACTCGGCCAAGATCCAAGTTGGATGTCAGCCTCAAGAGTCAGAAACCAATCTCCGTTTAGAGGATCCTTGACAAATTACATCAAAATTGTTAGAAAGAGAATATATATATATATATATATATATATATTCAATGGCACCTAATGAATTTTAACTTACCTTTTGAATGAGAAATTGTGTCTCATAAAAGGGTCCGCCCCTTATGGACGTTTGATGGAAGACATTGTCAAGAGGTATTTCTGTACTGTACAATATGAAACCGGGGCAATCTGTATTGAAGCAATTTCCTTGCTGTGACTATAGGGCGCAAGAAAAATAAAAGATTAGAGCACAATTCAGGTTCGTTCCATAAGCAATAATAATATTATTATTATTATTATCACCAAATAAACTTACGTTGGTGTAGATGAATAATCGAGTTTGATGATCCTTGTAGAGGCTTGGGTGAACCTGGCAGTCGAAGGAGGAAACTTTCCATTAATATTTTATGAGTTTTTTTTATATATATATAATTTTTTGGGTAGGTCGATCAACTGAATAAGCGTTTTTATTAGCTTAATTCATAAAGAAGTTTATTTTCTCCAAACTCACAATTTCAAGATATCAAAAGTTCAATAATAACGTTGACTTACAATCCACCCCACTTCGATACTTTCTACACCATTTCGAAGCAACATGTGACTGGCACTAAATTGATTGTCTTGAACTTGTGGGTTATAAATACTGGTAGCCATGGAGGCTCCGTTGTATCGATGATGATTATTCTTTGTCTTTGTCGTAAGTACTGCATACTGCACCATGCAAAAAAAAAAAATAAATCATATCTATGAATCTATGCCAATATAAATATTAAGAATTTTATGGCATATACATATATATATATATATATATATACATACATACATACATACATATTTTGGTAAGTAATGATAAATAACTTATACGGATATGAAAAATTCCCAACGATTTGATCAAAGTGGCTAATGATTCTAAAATAATGACTAAAAGATGACTAACAGGGCATGTCATCTTAACTTTTAAGATAAGAGGAATCTAAATCTTTCAGATCAATGTTGCTTCAACAATTGCTGGAAGAAATGGGCATTGGTCCCATCAATTTAGTTTCGATACATTAATTTAGGGACTAAATAACAGATGAAAAAGCATTAGTGTAGCTTACATGGACACCAGGGTTGCTATCGGTTTGAGGCTCATATTTAGAACTAAATATTTTTGCAGCTTGTTTAGCTCTGATAAGATCGCCTTTGCTGCTTCTCTTGATTGGGACTGTACCATCCGGACATCCCTTGCCATTTAGCCAAATATTCTTTGGATGTAACAAATGAGAAGTGTCTTTTTCTATCCTCCTTTTAGGCATCTGCAATAATGCTTCCTCTCAATATACTATACATGTTAGGTGAATATGAATAAGTTAAGCAGCATGAACGAGAAATAGAAGATACGCACCTTGTAATTATACTTGTGATCCTTCAATGATGGATGATCAAATGCAGGTTGTTCATAGAAATCTACGCAACCATACGTATCTCCATATACCGTCTGTTACTTAATTAATTACACAGAGAGAGAGAGAGAGAGAGAGAGAGAGAGAGAGAGAGAGAGAGCAGATATTGGTTAGTCTATTTGATTTAAAAGAATAATTATTTATTAAGTATCCAAATCCACTAAGACAAAAAGAAAAGCAGTGGATATATCAAGAACAGTCCAAAAGAAAATCATTATATGGAGTTGGGTACTAACAAATGATAATCAAAGTCTTATATCTCTACGCAAATTAAAAGACGAAAAAAAAAAACAAGAAGAAGAAGAAGAAAAAAGACAAAATTTTTCTTTTTCAGGAACAAAGCTGTTATGGGGTGTTTCAATTCTCCACCCTTTAAATTCTAAAAAAAAGTGAACTTCAATTAAAATTATCAAAAAACCAAAAAAAAAAAAAACTAAATCAATCAAGTGAATTTTCTGACCTCAATAATCTCAATTGCTGGCTTGTTCAAAAGTTTAAGTTCCTCCTCCAACTCTAAATCTTCAATCCATCTCATGGCATCAATGTTAGAAGATAAACTCCACAGAAAAAGCACAAACAGAATACCCTTTAGGGCCATTGACACGGATTGCTGGATTACAAAGAAAATTATATATCAGCCACCATATGGTTACAAAACCATAAATTTGCAAACCATTATATCTAGCAAATCTGATTGTTCTACCTTTTGCATTGCATTAATGATAAAGCAATAAGGCATAGTCATGAGCTAAAAGAGAACAATGTCGGATATTTTAAATCTGACGTGTGATTTGTCAATTTTTCTAAAGCAAAATTCAGTAGAAAAGAGTGGTAATAATTCTCAATGGGATTATTTCTCTACCTTTCGCCTCACTTAGATAAAAAGAATTTTTGTCCCCTTCAACAGAAGGGATGCGAAATTGCTAAGCAATGTATCATGCGATGATGAGGTGACCATATATATGTGTGTGTGTGTGTGTGTGTGTGTGTGTGTGTGTGTGTGTGTGTGTGTGTGTGTGTGTGTGAATTGTGCTTAACAGTTTTCTATTTGATTAATTTCAGAAGAAGAATGTATAAAATTGCTTTAAATGGTTATCAAAATTTTAAAATCTATATTTATTTCACCAATTAATGTGAATACGGTATATATATAAATTGGAATATATGTGTAGATATATATGAATTTAATCATATTTATTAACAAATTTATTTTTATTTATATATTATTTCAAAGATTAAAAAAAATACTGAAATATTGAGCGTTATTTTTTTTTTTAAAAAAAAATTGAAATAGTTTTCTTTTTTAATTTAGTTTAGGCTATGTTTGCTTTTATAGTTAATTAAATTTGAAAAAACAGTTAGCTAAATTAATTTAATTTTTAAAAATCTAATTTTTAGAGAGAGAGAATTTGAGGTATTTCTTTTTCTTTTTCTTCCATATTGAAAAAAACTTAAAAATTATTTATTTTTTCTTTATTAAGAAAAAAATAGGTGAATTTGAGATTTTTTTTTTTTTTGGGTTGTGAAAAGGAGATTTTGAGAAGAATTTTTGTTATCTTTAAATTTTCTTTGTTAAAAATTAATAATTATAAAAATTAATTACAATCAAAATAAAATTTTATAGATTAATAGAATCTATATTTAATTATAATTAAATTTATATTGATTCATTTATAAAATTTTACTTTAATCGGAATTAAATTTTTATAATTAAAAAATTATAATATTCAAATCAAATTTTTATTTATAGAAACCATCGTATAAGTAAAAATTAAAATAAAAGTTTTCTATTTGAAGAATCCTTGTAAAGGAATCCATTTATTGCTTTAAAAGGAGGTCAAAATTTTAAAACCTACCCCTAAGGTGGATACTTTTATAAATGAAAGCTGGAAAGAGTATTATTGGCACTTAGATCGCTAATTGATCATTTTTATTCGTTTAATCCGTAATGAAATTTAGAGGGGCCTATGGTTTTAAATTGCTGTTGATTGATAAGGTCGAAACCTCTTTTCATATACTATTTCATCCTAATCAACGTTATAATTATTCTGATTATTCTTATCCCTTATTCATTATGCCAAAAAAATAATAGGAGTCATTTTGATTTGCTAAATCCATAATGAAATTTAATATTACAAAACCTCTTTCCATATATACTACTAAATCCTCGTCAAGGTCTCAATTCTTAATGGGATTATTTCGCTGCCTTTGGCCTCACTTAGCTAAACAGAGGTTTTGTCGCCTTCAGCAGAAGGGATACAAAATTTCTGAGAAATGTATCATGTGACGATGAGGTGAAAATGTATACATGTAAATTGTATGTAAAAGTTTTTTATTTGATTAATTTAATGTATTAATTGCTTTAAATAATGATCAAAATTTTAAAATCTATATTCATTTCATCACTTAATATATATGGAACTTGGAATATATGTGTAAACTAGTATTATATAAATGAATATAATCATATTTATTAACAAATTTATTTTAATTTGTATTTCATTTTGAAAAGAAAAAAAAAAACACTCAAATGATGAACATTATTTTTTTTTATAATAAAAAATTTTAGTTTATACTATGTTTGAAATGCTTAAAAGGGATACTCTAAAGTATAATAAGTGATAAAAATTTTTACTTTATAAATAAATTTTTGTATAAACTATATAATTTGTTGGGAACTGATCTAAACTTATCCACCAGCATACTGCATTGCATAAAATTAAATCATGTATACAAATCGATGCAAATATATATTGTCATTATTATAACCTATCAGTAATAATATGTAATTAATGGTATAAAATAAAAATTATTTTAACTCACATGGCACCGGCATTGATTGTGGTTTGAGGTCTATATTTAGAACCATGTATTTCAGCTGCTTGTTTAGCTCTAATAAGATCATCTTTAGTAATTCTCTTGATTGGAACGGTACCATTTTTCCAAATATTCGTTGGGTGTAACATATCGGAAGAATGTTTGTTTTGTTTATCTTCCTTTTAGGCATATGTAAGAAAACAGAAACTTGCTCTTACTACATTAAACATTTTGGTGAATATAAGCAAGTTAAGGGGCATGAAAAGGAAATAGAAGAAACACACCGTGTAATTGAACTTATGATCCTTCAAAGATGGATGATCAAACGCAGGTTGTTGGTAGAAATCTACACAACCATACGCATCTCCATATTTTGTGTGTTAATTAAAAAGAACAACATGATTAGTTATCCCCTAATTGGCCCAAAAATCAAAGCTTCAATTGAACTCCCAGGGGCAACAACATGTTCAGCCTAACTACCAAGAGACTTGAACTTTCATTAGTAAATTAAAGAATACTATTCATAGATACTTCTTATTGGAGAAAATATAGGCAGTCATTTAAGATAAAAAAAAAAATAATAGTAAATTTATGAAATAATTAGCTAACTTTAAGGAATCAGACATTTGATTTATATTTTAATATAACTGGACTAATGGTAAAAAATTAACAATTTGAACTGATTTAATTTGATTTTCTAGCATCTATCTTTGACTATATTACTGACATGCACTCAAACCAATATGAGAAAATTGGTTGTAACATTTTGATAATTTGCAACATCTTGTGTAATGTTAATTGCAAGGATTGAAAAAGAATAGGTTCAGCTTCTCTTGTATATATTTTTTCTTTGAGAAGTTTTTTTTTTCTTTTTTCTAGTAAACTGTCACAATGTGGTTATAATTTATTATACTTTTTTTTTTTAAAAAAAAAAAAAAACTCTACAGTGGGGATGCCAACAATGTTGCCCTAGATCTCTTAGAATTTTTCCCAAATCAAGCTATGAGACATAATTTTAAATATTGGAGGCATTTATATATTGACAGATTGCAACAGAAGTCCCAATCTAAAATTCTATATGGAAATTACCCATGAATGTGGAAACGATATATATATATATATCAGCTAATATCATAATAAAATTTAATATCCATGATTTAAAAGAAATCTCATTTCCTTGGGATACTTTATTCTAATTAATGCCATAATAAGTATGATTAATTCAATCCATTCACTCACTTTCTCTTTCTCGCTTTTAACCCATTTTCCCTCGTCCTTTGCCAATAGAATTTTCTCTTTGTCAAGAAAGAAGAAGCCATAAATAGAGAAGAAAGTCATTTAAGCTTTCCAACAATTGGGTGAAACGCTTTGTAGAATTTAATTTAATTTAATAATTATACTATTTTTTTGGTATCATAATTTCTAGAGAGCAACAATCTAATTGAAATTCTCACGAAAGAATATAATAATGTGATATATAATTAATAATTATCAACACAATTATCTAAAATCCTATTCGATCCATCTTATGTATTAAAAGGCTTACATCATCACCTTAATGGGATGGGGACAATATCAGGAACCATATTTGAGCTATTTATCATTATTCAATTGGATATATGTGTAGAATTTGAATGGAATGTTGTAAAACCCTTAAAAAATCAGGCTTACATCATTCTCATATGTAACCAATATAAAGCCCTTAATATTAACAGAGTACTAATGAGGATTATCAAGACAAACTATTTTGCAATATCTCCCTAATTCAACTCAATATCCAAAGAAGATAGAAGGCAATCATATCATGCCAATGAAAAGTTATCCGAAGATTCAAAAATAAAAGAATGAGTATGACAACTCAATTACGGGAGCCTAGTCCGATAATTTTAAAGGGTTTTTATAAGTTATCTTCAAAAGATTTATTTTATCTAAGTTAATTATCTCTTAATTAACAATGATATCTGATATAATTTTAAATAATGTATAATATATATATATATAATTTTTTTTACAGATTTATCGCAAAGTAATATTAAAGTTGATAATATTTTTTTTGGTGTCTTAAGAATTTTATAAAGTGATTTTCATAATATTTTTTTATAATAAATCAAAATATTTTATCATTTAGCATTACTCTGTAATTCTTCAATTTGCAATATCATAAACAACAATGGAGCCAAAAGTCCAAACATATTTCATAGCCAACAAAACTCGTAAATTGAAACAGAATAAATAGAACTTATAATCGTACATATATATATATATAAAATTCCCGTAAGATGGGCAACTTAGCTTTTTGACTAAATAGATATGGGCGTGGAATCTTTAGCTACTCTTTCTAATGCAACAGAATATCATCGTAGCATTGTTGGTGCCTTTCAGTACCTCACTCTTACCAGACCCGACATCTGCTATGTAACAAGTTACTCTCTTTTACATATGATTTTTTTTTTTTTTCACTTGCAGGAACGGTTGTCGAGTTTATTACACATTGCTGAACCGGATCTGGGAAGTTCTGTGTATGTTTTATTACCCTTGATTCTTATGGCATTTATGGGCAGTGCAGCCTTCGCAGCAAGCATGTCCATCGCAGGCAACGGAAGTAGAGGAGACATTCTCTCAAATTGTAGATCCAACTGCTTGGAGCATTGTTTTAGTGCAACAGGCAGCAGCTCTAACTTATACCAGCAATGAGCGTTCAGATTCTGTGAGTAGTTCGGCAATTTTAACGTGGCACGATTTTAGTACGGGCAGCAGAGCAGCAGAATGTGATGAAAAGCTTCTTGGGGATAGCTCATATGTGGTGGCGGCATCATGGCATTAGCTAATCCTTAAATACATTACTTAACAAGCAATCTTTTTTTTATTTTTACTATTATATTATTTTGTTAATTATTTTTCAATAGAAGATGCCACGCAAAAATAAGGATTGATGGAAATGGAAGAACTACTAAGGCGACGACAAATGCAGACCAGACATCATCGGTGCCACGAAGGTGATTTGGAAGGCTCTCCGCATGAATGAAGGAGAGGATAAATTTGGGACGATGAGTGTCATTTGGTCTGATGCTTGATGACTAGCCTGCCTTTTGTTTCTTGCTCATGCTTCTTGCAGAAACTTGGATCGATATGTGGCTAGCTAGTAGCTACTATGTAGGAATAATTAGTAGTTCAGCACGAGGTAGGCAGGGTTGCTTTGCTTGACTATTCTTGGATGATCCTGCAAGAATATAGTCCTAAACCCAGACTGCAGTATGGAGTATTCACTAATTAACGCAATTTTTTGCTAGGTTTCGAGTATCCAGAGGACAAATGTCAGTAAACATCAAATATAAGCAAATTGGCAAATTACAAATACTTAATTTGATTACACAAACAAAAGGTGTCACTGAGTGCACCTGGTCACAGTTTTCCTATTTATCATATTCTGCAACGCAAACCTAACAAAGGCAGACCAATACGATCTATAGGCTAGTGAAGTTGATGGGGTTCAAGTCTTCTCATAATTCTGATGAATCCATTGATCTCAGCATTTCATGATACCCCCAATAGCCTTTTTATGTTATTCTGCATTGATTTTGACAGAAACAAAAGTGATTGTACATGCTTGGAAAAAAAACAAAAAAAATTCACTCTTACCTCAAGGCTAAGAGGAGAGGTCGTGGGGTAGTATCGGTCCACGGCTTGTCCATCTTTATTGACAAGAAACTTTGCAAAGTTCCACTGAATATCATCACCGAAAATTCCCCATTTTCCTGACTTCAAAAACTTGTACAGTGGAGAAGATTTTTCACCATTCACATCAATCTAATACAGTAAAAGCATGAAGTAAGATTAAAATCTTGTACTCATTACATTCATCTGAATAAATAAATAAATAGCCAAAATGGAAAATAAGAAACAGCTCAATGGTATTATGTCAAAGCATTTCCAGTGACATTCTCACAAAACTATCTGTGTCTTTCCTTTTTAGCGAGATAATGAAGCATGTCGTCTTGCATTAGTGATTCTGAAAATTAAACAACGGCAACACAGCTAAAATATCCCGTTTGGCTGAGATGTTAACACATTTTTTTATACTTTCGCATTGACTCTCATACATCCAACCTTCACCTTGTCAAAAATTGGAAACTCTGATTTAAAGCGAGTGCAGACAAACTCAGTAATCTCATGGTTACTTCCTGGTTCCTCCTCACCAAACTGATTGCATGGAAATGCCAATATCTCTAGACCTGCACTAAGACAAATACAAAGTTGAGAACTCTGCTATACGGAGATACGTTGCCACTTAAATTCTGAAATGGGATTACAATCTCTCCCCGATACTACAAAAAAAACAATCTAGCATAGAACAGAGACAGAAACAATGTGTCAATCAAATACAGGAAAATGAAGCCTTTTCAATCCCATTCCGATTCTTCCAAGAACTGGTATGACCATTCATGTTGTCCAATTGGAAGCATGAAAACAAAAAACAGTGTCAAATTGCCAACCTTTATCTTTGTATGTTGCATAGAGTTGATTCAGCTCTGTGTAATTTGAGTTGGTCATTCCACTATACAATCAAACAATGACAAGCAACACCAGCATCTAAGTCCGAGGCAAACAAGAAAGATACAATGGGGGGGGAGAATGGGAACAAAATCCCACCCACAAAAGCAACAATAGGAAAACCAAGACATATAAGTACCATCTTGAAGCCACATTTACAATCAGGATGACTTTTCCCTTGTAAATGCTAAGATCCACGTCATTTCCCTTAGCATCCTGCGATTGAAAAGGTAGCCAGTCCATTTTTAAGTAGAGAGCCAAAAGGGCTGACGTAACTCTAGAATTAGAAAAAACAGAAGGCCACACAGAAAATAGCTCTAGAACAATCAGGGAAGATGGTATGATGACTGGTGGGAGACAGAGGGGAAGTATAATTGCTTGATTGAACACCTCGAATTATATCATAGACTCGATAATTGATAAGAAAAACAAGAACAAGTGGTTTGGAGTCTTCCATTGGTTCTAGGGTACATCCTATTTAAAACTGATCAATTTTCCTTAATTCAATCAGTTCATTACATTACCAGCACAAACCATCTCAGTCATTTATTTTAACTGTAACTACTTAAAAGGGCTGACTATCAAATCACTCTTAAGGATAATTCAAACTCAAAAACACTAGCTTGCGCTACTACCCATTTTCTCTCTGTCACTGATTCCTATCTTTGAAACAAAAGCCAAAAGGATTATACTGTTCATCATTAATCCTAGTAAGACCAAGGAATTGGCTCTTATATTGTCCTTTAAAAGGAAAACCAAAGCAACCCATCTCGGTTTGTACTCCAAGCATTAGTTTACAAAAAGAAAAATGCAATCTTTCATTGTAGTTTCACACCCACTTGCAAAAGATTTGCAGAACTCTAAAAAAGAAGAGCCACAAATAAGAAAGCAAGGTTCCATCCTAAAATTTAAAATTAAAAAAAAAGGAAAGGGAAGCAGAATCATTTGATTCAGCAGATTAGATAGGTAAAAGATATTAACTTCGGGGAAAGAAACTAACCTTGATAGTGAAGTCATATACCGATTCGGGGTACTTTTGGGGTTGACTCGCCATTGATGAACCAAAGAGACTGTGAGAGAGAACAAGATTGGTAATTGAATAGAACTGACTTGTTATTGACTAGTTTTTTAATTTATTTTTTTTGGGTTCAATACTCGTTGACTCCTTTTTAGAAAGCTTAAAATGCAATACGATCACCGATGGCAAATTGCGGCTTAAACATTAAAATTGAGCCTCACATTTTAACAGGAATAGTCATATTTTATTTTTCATGTATTTCTATAGTTAATTTCATCTCTGAAGGTTCTAATTTAAGTTACCTTGATATAAAATCAGTGGCAGTAAACTCTAGTGAAGTGACACTTTACAGGAGGGGGGACGTTTGTTGTTGGACTCATTTTTTGAGGTGCAATTGCAAACTATGTCCTGAATTTTGAGAATTATTTTTTCATAATAAAATGAAAATTCCGTTTATCAAAACAAAAGACACTAACTACAATATGAATTACAAATGTACAGTAGTGAAAACTTGAAAGGTATGAAAACAATCTTAGACGTTCATGTTGGTTTGTAGGACGTGTTCATACATGAAGAAGGGAAATTATTTATCTGAGAATTTCTTTCTTTTTTTTTTTTTTTGGCAACCAAGACATTTATTAAATAGTGAATTAAACAATAAAATAATTATCATCATTTAAACAATAGGGTATTTTTTTTTTATTATTATTGTTATCGTAAGTCTCACATTTTTTCTCATAATTAAAACTTAAGATTTCAATGATAATTTTAAAAAATTTTAGCTATTAGAGTGCCCTAAAGAAATTATTGTTTACCATGTCTTGGCTTTCAATGTGACATTTTGCTAGTGGGGGACGAATTTGTATTTTCAATTTTTTATGGTGGTACAAGTAATCTTTGATGACAGGGGTGTTTATAACTGCAATTGACACAATCTTTTGTTTGAAAAAACATTGAAATCTGAAAGAATTCAGCAACAGTTCACAGCCTTGCGGAGAAGACAAAAATGGCTCTCAGATGGTAGATAACGGAAGAGTCATATATGGAATGAATAACTTGGAGTTTATAGACAATTATTTTTGTCCTCTCTTCCTCAATTCTTTCTATACAGTTTAAAATAAAAACAATCCTATTAGAAAAAAGAAAGGAGAACTTAGAGTAAAAATTGCAAGTGTGAAATTGATTATAATCTGTTCACCCTCTCAAGCAGACTGTTCACAGTAATGGAGAATGCATCCTGAAAGTTTACAAACCGAGAACTTGAATCTCCATAAACCAACCGGGATAGTAATTCATGAACTTGAATCTCCATCCTGCACGGACGCTTCAAAATCCTTGCATGAAAAATTGGCTCTAGGGAGTACTGATGAGTGTGACACCAGCTTTTTCCAAACTTAACTATAGGCTCAAAATCCTTGCATGAAAAATTGGCTCCTGCCATCGCATGCTGCATTGTATAGATTGGACTTCCATGATCGATGAAGTCCCATTTGCTCCTCAACAAGCTTTTTGGGGAGCTCACAATCTTTCACTGTCCCATATGTCACCCTGACAACATTCTCAATGTCCCACTGCCGCTAGAGCTTACAACATTGTCGAGCTCTTTGATTAGGTTTCAGCAGCAGGAATAACAGTGTTGACACTATCTTTGACATGTCCATTTTTTCTAGGAGTTGCATATTGGCTAATACTGGCATTTAAGCTAGGGCCAGTGTCATTGTTGTTAATTGGAACTGGGATTTCAAAGTTAGGCCTGGCACCTTGCTGATAGGCAGTAAAGATTGTTGAGCTTCTGCGAGGAGAAGCAGATGTGGGCAATGCCGCCAGAGATTGATTAGTGGAGGAAGCCCACACAAAAACAAGGATGAGAAGAAGGACAGCAGCAGGGATTCGAGACAGAATTTTGAACAAAAAAGCATTAAAGAAGCAAAGATCTTTTGGTTCTGCAACTTTAGAATGCCTAAATTTTATTCTGGAAACACAGCAGCCTTTCAATGGCTTTGCTTCAGGCATGGTTATCTAGTCGGGGTAGGTTTGCATTTTGTATTTGAACCCGATTGCACATATTGTTTTTAGTGTCCGATTTGTGTGCACGTTCTGTTTTCCCCATATATTCCTTTTGCCTGGAGATTCCAGAGGCCACTTCTTCTAATTGTCATGTTATTAAGAAATAAGGATCCGAAAGTCAAACGATTTTATGCTACTTATATTCTTTTTAATTACTCAATCAAACAGCCAAAGAGATCCAGCAGCTAATGGAAAAAAACTCAGTTGCATGTCAATTAAAAGTTGTTGAATTACCAATCAACCTTTGGTCCAGCAGCACTAAAGATCATCTCAAGAGCACATGGAAATAAGTTCGTTTTTTGGTGTCTTAGCCTCAAAATAAAGTTAAAAGTTGTTGAATTGCCCGGCGTAGGTAGACCACAGTCACTCTCAATCTAAGCCCATAACCCGCATGGTATTTCATTTAAGATGGTTTGATGTCTCCTTAGCATTATATTCTTGAAGAAGCAACTCACCCCAAATTTCAACTTGATTTTACCTTTCACATGACCAACAGCACAGCCAAAATAAGTTTCAAAGAAATTTGTCTAAATGTATAACATCAAACTAGATATAGGTCCTCTTTATCCATCAAAATGAAAAGGGACCTCTTCTTTATACGAAAGATGATGTGAAGCGCGATTCCTTTAATGCAGCAATATATGGCAGATACAACTACTATGTATTTTAGTAACTACAATACCAATGGCCAACATGTACTGAGCGGGAAAGACAAAGAAAAGCTGCAATAATCAACAGAAAGTACTTTGAATCACTTCAGAATTCCAAGACAAAGAAAAACTGCCATAATCAACTGAAGGTACTTTGAATCACTTCAGAATTCTAAGACAAAGAAAAACTGCAATAATCCACAGAAAGTACGCTGAACCACTTCCAAATTTTAACATGCCAAGATAAACCAGCTTGTATGCAATTTACAACATACTATCTATCCTAGCAGGCAGACGACGGAAGAAGTTAATGGGTGCCGATGGGGTCCTGTAGCGAAATCTTGGATGCCTCATCATGTAGAAACCTGCAAGAGCTGCAATAACCTGTAATGGTGTGACAAAGAAAACTAAGGCAGCAACAAGGCAAAATATAACATAGATGGAAGTAGCACGCGGGTCTCGCCAGCTTAACAATGCCTGAAACCGCTCTCCTTGGGTTGCTATATCACCAACAACAGTCTGTATCCTACTAGCTACACTTCTTAACCTATCATACCTCATTCTGACCAGGTCATCACTCTTGCTTGTTGGGAAGGTGTCAAATTCCTCGTCAAGCTCATCAAGATGCACAACCTCAGCTTGTGAGATCTTTGTGTTCATGTGGGGAGGATACCTGGGCCGATACCGATAATTCCACACTCCTATCAGGAACATGTAAAGGAATAGTGTGGGCAAAATGAGTTCTGGGAAGCAAGCAAGCATGAGATAGAGCACGTGAACAAGCACAGTTGTGATGGGATTCTTCCACATGCAGATATCTGCAAACCATTTTCCTGCAGCAAATAAGCCTGAGAAAACTGTCATTAGTCTGAAGAAATTTGCCTTACTTCGGCGCATGCTCCAAAGGTGCGAGTCCACATCTGACATGTACTCCACCACCTCTTTCCGAAGTGGAGGCTCTGCACGGCCTAATCTCATTGCCACTATGTTGATAGCCTGGTGACGAAGCATGTCTAGCTGCATCACAGTGAAGGGCCTTACATAGTGCATTTTGGGCAAAAGTGGTCGAGAGTACTGATGAAGCATGTTCACAAAAGATATGCATGTAAATCTTATAGCCAAATGTAATTCACCCATCTTCTTCACGCCAGTAGGATGAAGAACAAGCAGAGGATAACAGTGTGTATAGATTCGGCCAGTCTCAAGTGTGGAGACCCGAATTCGAACCTTCCCAATCTTCAGGTCCTCACCCTGTGAACTTTTTTCGCCCAGTTGACCGTTGTCAAAGACACCAACCGTTAGAACTGTTGCTGGATCGAAAACCTCCCAGGTGTGTGGTTGATTGTATTTTGGGCAAAGGTTGTCAATAAGGGTTCTTGTGCGGACCCATTTGTGACCATACTTTGCAACACAATATGTGTCAGATGTACCCCTCCCATCTCGGGTTTTCATGGGATGGAGTCCTACGGCATTTATGATACCAAGTTCCAATAGCCCAATTGGTGGCCTCCACAGCTGTTTTGCTGTGGGTCGAAGGTCACTACTGTAATTAGTTGATTCATCTAGAACATGGTATCCACCATCTAGACAGATTCGAAGTTGGATACGGCTTGCAAATTTTTCCTTTTTCGGCTGATCCACACCCACAATAACTGGCTTTTCCAGGTTAAACCAACGTGAATGGATTATCCTATCATCAGCACGCTTCTCCACTGAGCTCAAAGGTATGGTGACCGTCCCTAGTGTCTCATCTTTGCCAGGGCTAATGCGATCCTCAACTGAAAGGACCAGATGGTCCTCAAATGGTTCAGCAGCAACAAATAAAAGATCCTCATTCCAAAGAGCATTAAGAGTTTGAGCCTGACATGTCTTTGTCTTTAGTACCTGGTTGCCTATTTGAGCCTTGACATACACATCTGGAAAACGACTCTTTTCTTTTGGAACCAGGTCTTGCGCCTGAATAATGTTAACTCGCACGTACCACAACCGTGGTGCTTGATAGACCTTTGAACATATTGTGGAAGCAGCTGAGGCGCCACCTACATGTGTTGCTGCATCGGAATGCCATGCATCTGGAAATGCTTCGTCAGCTTGGGTGCCAATCCAGACAGCAAGCATTAGCTCGCCCTTAATCTTCTCTCTTTTTTTATCCTCAAGCCGATACCACTCTGGAGCCAGAGGACTATCAGGCGGTACTCTCACTGGAACCTCATTGATGTCAAATCTTACAAAACCTACATAATCATCTTTAACAAGATTCTTGTCCTTAACCACAACTTCTAACACACAAGCTTGCATCCGTTCTCTTGAAAAGGCAAACACCTGGTTCCACTCTGGATTTTGCTTTTTCTCAAAATGCTTCGTAATACCTTTGTAATTTCCAATTTTCACTTCAGCAAATGGATCAATACTTCCTGTAACGTCCATGGCTGGAAGATCACGAGCCTTAACTACTCTCACATACAGAAAGTACATCCGTTCGACAAGATCATATGTACTTGCAGTCTTGTCCCTGCAAATCACGCGACCCCCAACAACTCTTCCCCCACCAAGAAAAGGGGTTGTCTCTTTAAGTGCATAGTCAGCAGGCTGTGATGATGATGCAGAGCACATGCGAACTACCATTGGCGGCTGTGGTTCAGCTTTCATTTCATCAGCCACATATTTTGGTGCATGATGCATAACTGCCGGAACAGAAGAGTGATGCTGCTGCTGGTTTTGATGTTTCTGTTGCTGTTGATTAGGGAGATGATGAAAGGTGTGCCTTTCAACTCTATCACGAGTTACAGGGTTCACAACGGTGTGACTTCTCGGGGCCTGCAGGCGAGTTAAGTCTTCATCTGCAGTAGACACTGATTCAAGTGTGGGAAATGGGGTGGAGGATTTTATGGACGGATCATCAGTGACAAAAACTTTCAGGCCAAGCTCTCCTCTTACACGAGAGAAAATGCCACGCTTTTCGAGGGGGTAATGCAAGACCACAGCATCCGCATAAGGAACAAATGAATTCCCAGTGAGGCTAATCTTCCCAAGGAAAGACCTTGAGTTGGTAGGTCTAACGTCGTTGTAGACATAGACGTCAAGAGAAAGATAGTAGAGGTTGGAAGGGTCAGAGATGTTGAAGTAGAAAGTCTCATTCCACACAGGATTGAGATCCTTCTCTTTGATGGTGGTCCGGAACCTCTGTCCATCAAAGCAAAGTTCCACAAAGGCACTGGACGAACCTTGCCCATCCTTTGGCAAAAGATTGTGGGCACTAACCACATCAATTCCTAGCTTGAGGTTGCTAATGGCCATGCTGATATTTATTTCTTAACAGAACCTGAAAAGTTTGAAGAGATAGAAAAATAGTCACAGGTACCAGAAATTCACAATGTAACAATTACCGCAGGCAAGAAATTGTATTGGGAACATTGGACTAAAATGGCTAATTGCATAACTCAATTCATGGAAAAATAAAAAATGGGATACCTAAATAAATAAAAGATCGCAGGCCAATAAATATTTCTGATGAATAAGAGAGAAAAATCTATTTCTAATATTGATGCAAAAACACATTACCTACCAAGCATCATTTACCTTAACAAAATTTTGCAGCTTCTATGAAAAAGAAACCACAGTTCAGACGACTACTAATCCGAAAACGACAATGCAAATTAAGCAGAAACCAAAAATCAGAAAAGACCCATTTGCATTGACTTACTCGATGATCTCAGAACTGAACTCCGACAAATTAAACGACATCACACCAAAGTTCAAAAGATGCCTGTCTCTTTTAAATTACTTTTCCAAGCAATTTGGCTCTTCTTTAATCATCTCTTAACTCATTACTAATCTAAAAAAAATAACATTACTGTTAGGTTGAGTTGCTAAACGTTAAACCTTGAATGAAAAAAATCTCGGAAGCGGAGATTGAAAAGTTGCAGACAAGTCAATACATTTATTAACATGTCCATGTGGGCTCCTCTAAACAAACAAACAGTCACATATGGAGAACAAAAGAAAAATGCATTTTTTAAAGTCCACCGTTCAAGTTAAAGATCCCAAAAGTGCGCTGAAGAAACGTGAACTTTTTAGTTTCTTACACAAGTGTCTCCACATACCATAAAAAAAAACACAAAAAGTTGAAGCCATGTGGCTTTGGTCTTTGATTTTTTACGATCTCCCAAGCATATGCAGCAGAATGAAAAAAAGTTTAGAAAAAAAAAAAAAACCACTTCAATTTTTAGGAACCGATACAAATATTTTAACATAGGCATTCAAAATTCTTCAACTACTTTTTTTCTTTTTTTTTTCCTTCATTTTCTTAGCAACCAACCAAACATAATCCAACATAAAAATGACAACAGAAATAAGAGAAGTGAGCTTCAAGGAAAATCTTGCTGAGAACGTCTGAACATTAAACACTAAAAGGGTGAAAGTTAAATTATTTCAAGCGGAAAACCAGCAGAAACAGCATCAGAAAACAATAAACTAAATTCTTCGTTCAATATGGACAAGTCAAACTTTTCTTTTCTTTTCTTTTCTTTTCAATGTGGCCATTCTCCAAGACGGTGACTGCAAAATATAAATGTTTCACGGTCTTTTATGACCATGTGCATTTAAGAAGCCTTACGGAGAGAGCGAGAGGAGCCAGTGCACCACGTCAAGAAAGAAGACTGGCACGAGTGACATGAATAGAGAGAAAGACAGTGAGATGGAAAGGCTTCTCTTGGCAACTAACAGCGATGCATACTGCTACTTGCTATTACTTTGTGTGGCAAGAACAAACAACAACAAAACTCGAGTGTTTTCTTTTTTTTTTTAAATAATTTAATTAGTACTAATTAAATTATTAAAATTTTTAATTTTTAATTTTAAAATTAACTTCAACTCTGTTAAGTTAAAATTTGTCAGTTCGTTTTCATTTTTATTATTTTTTTAATTACTGAAAATATATATTTTGGTAGTAATAAATGGAGGTCAAAATTCATTTTGCTACCGTAAGCCCTTCTGCTTTGGCCTTAGGCATCTCTACACAGTTTATTAAGTGTTTATTATTATTATTATTATTATTATAACAAATAATTACTTTCAAGAAAACTCTAAATTATTAGTACAATATTATTTTACTTGCGGCGAAAATTCAGACTCACGACCTCAAGTTGACGTTTAAGATTAAGTTAATCCTGGATGGTTATGAAAATGAGATTATTATTTACGAAGCTTGAAATTACTATAATTAACCGGCATTAATGCACGCTAACCTTGAACGAAAGGCTGGTGCCGGTGTCCCTCGTGACTATGAGGACGACGTCGTACCTAGTACAACATCGCATCTTCAAAACACCAGTCGATGTTGTTGACCACATCATACGGTATCTGCTACCAAAAAACAAATTATGAAGTGGGGTCCATAACGCGGGGGGGCCACACTGTCTGTCTACTTTGGAGGGCTCACCAGGGACGGATACAGAGGGTTTGAGGTTCTAGAACAAGAGAGAAAGAGACAAACGGGACTCAATCAATAGGGTTTCCGGGTTTCGGGCATGGATGTCGGGTTGGGGGGTTGTTCCGGTGGATGAAGCTAGTTTTTTGAATTTTACATTAATATTTAGTTATTTTAATTTTTTTAATTTACTGAAATTTCCACCACTGTTGTCGTTTTTCCCAGCTCAAAAATATACATATTGTCTGAACTCGTCGGAAATGTAGACAATAATATTCATTTTTCTTTTATTTTTTTCAAAAAAATAAAAACGACCGAACATTAAAAAAAAAAAAAAGAAGTTAGGTTTAGTTTGAACACACACACACACATATATATATAAATAAACGTGTTCATCTTTCTAATATAATCTTTAGCCAAGAAGGGAAGAGCTCCAAATTTATCAAATCTTTCACTGTCTGGAAGTAGAGGAGAGTGAGATAGAGAAAGAAAGAGAAAAAAAAGGGGGGGGATGAAGCTCAAAGTATATAGCGAATCGCAGCCATCTCGGGCTGTTATCCTTTTCTGCAAGTAATTTTCTTTTTGTTTGTTAAATAATTTGTGTTTGATTATCCGGTTCCAGTTTGGTTGGCTAAGTTGCTAATTTCGTTTAATGTCAAGTGGGTGGTGGTGGTTTGGTGGGGGGAGGAGGGGAGGAGGGGAGGTTGTCTTCGTTTCTGCGGTATATATAGACTGCAAATTCTAACTTGGGGTTGCTTTCCCTTTTTTTTTTTCTGATTTGATCGAATATAGGATGAATGGATTGACTTTGAGGAAATTAAAATGGACTTGAACAGAAACAACAATTTTCTCCTGAATTCAAAGGTGCCTCTTTTGTCTCTCTGTGCCTTTGTCTGAGATTTTGTTAGATGTTGTTCTTAAAAGAGTAAATAATTGCAATATTGAAGAAGAAGAAGAAGAGAATTGATATTAGTGTATTCTTTGTTATGCGTGAAGAAAGTCAGGCAGAGCTTGTAATTGCTTTGATGGTAATTGCAGAGATAAACCCCATGGGAAAAGTGCCGGCTATAGTTGATGGAAGGTTCAAGCTTTTTGAGAGGTATTTAAGAACACTTTTCCCTTTTTTGTTCTATGGTCACTTCATATGTTCTGCTTAATAATGTTTTAATCAAAATTGCGAAATTTGAACTTATTTTCTTCCTTAAAAATTTAAAATTCAATTCACTTGTGTTTTTTTTTTTTTGGCAGTCATGCAATCCTTATCTATCTAGCTTGTGCATTTCCTGGAGTTGCTGACCATTGGTGAGCAGGTTGTTATCTGCTAAAATTTATTTCCTGTTTATCTGTTGTGAAGAGCTTAGAATATGTGAATATGAAATTCCTTGTCTAGAAAGAGATCACCCCATTTTTGGCTTATATATCATGTCACTTATGGTCTGGCCTTAAAACCCAAAAACATACTCTTACATCACTAAGAGTTTGTTTGCTAAGTTCTTTGGGGCAGAATTGCGCATGATTGACTGATACTCATGCATAATCACTTTGGCACTCATGATAAGTCTCCATTTGTGAGAAGAAAGTATTTGGTTTTTTGTTTACATGTAGTTGCAAGACATCTAGTACATGCAGAACATTAGTTATACTAGACAATTAGTCCCGAGATTTATATTGTGCATCCTAATGCTTAAACTATTTCCTGTTTGTATTTTAAGTACCCAGCTGATCTTTTCAAGAGAGCTAAGATTCTATCAGTGTTGGATTGGCATCACTCCAGTTTGCGCCGTGGTTCAGGTGCTTCATAGTTGATTTCTTGAAGTTTTTAGGAATACTATTGTTCAGTTCCTTTTACTATCTTGGAAAAGTTGACAGGTTGAACTGCTATCGGAACATTAGTTTGGTTAGCTGTTTCTGTCCCTCAGCAACTTTTGTTTTAATGTTTTATTTTGTTCTCCTCTTGCAGGAGTGCAAACTAATTCCATATGTATATCTTAAGTAAATGCTTTTATAGTTCTGGGTCATGACAGATTGGTCCCATTGCAGAGATGAATGGTTCTTAAATGTAGAAATTTTATGGTTTAGGAATTTAGTAAGTTTGCATACATTGTAACTCCATTCACCTTGGTATTCCTATTGCTGTAGTCTCGGTTAATGAAGCTTGACGGTGTCTATATTTTGAGACTAATTTTCTCTTCTGCGATTAGATACATGATTTCTCCTCTCATATTCTGCTTATTTATTTTTTGCATTTATAAGCATAGGAACCCATTTGACACGTGTGGCATCATAGCATTGTTTCTGATGGACTTGAATTTATATTTGTCTCTTTCTAGTTTTCAACCAAGCTTTATGTTGGTGCACGTTTCTGATGGAGTTGTGATTTTCTTGTTGTCGCTTCCTGTTTAGTTGAATTAGTGCTGAATAGGAAACTAGGGCAAGCATTCGGCCTACCCCAAATCCACAAGCAGCAGGAGCTGAGAAACGTTTGTCTTCATCACTGTTAAAGATGAGTCTGTTTGGCTCAAAGGGAGTGGGAAATTCTTGCTAGGTAGCATCAGCCATCCATAGCAGATATAAGCCTAGTGTGTGAGCTTATGCAGCTGGAGGTATGTAAATGCGGTGGCAGTACTTCAGATATTATCATTGTCCAAACATTTATGGTATGGATTGCTGTGTTTTGGGTGCTATTTTTCTTTTTATTGGAAGGAGAGAGTGGGGTGGTGGCTGGGCTTCAATTTAAAGAGACTTGCATTGGTGAGCTTTATAGATGACTCTTAGGGACTTCTAAAAGTTTATTTGATTAGGTTTTGGATGACAAGGATCGCAATCGTCTACTTGGCCCTTGCAAGAAAGTTCAGCAGTGGATTGAAAGTACAAAAAGGCAACAAGGCCTCACTTTGATGAAGTACATAAAACCCTTTATGAAGTAAAAGAAAAATACGGAAGCAGTGCCAGTGGGTGAAAATGGGGGGATGAAATCTAGCTTGAAAATGCCATTGCATTCTAAAATGTAAGGCCTTTGTATCTCTATTGA